>OX579647.1:12625138-13045496 GCA_951230895.1 Carpatolechia fugitivella | reverse complement strand
CTAATATCAATAACATCAGCGTATTTTGAAGTCACATTCAGCCTGATATAGAAAATATCTCGCACAAAAGACGAATGAAGGTCCTTCCAAGTTCAATCTCTTTCTGGCTGAGATGCTCCGAATATTTGCCCTCATATTTACAAGCCTGAATCTACATAATGTCCTCGGATCGAACACGACAACCCGTCTCCATAAATCAAATTCAAATTCTTCGGCTTTTCCACAGATCGAGATAGTCCTCGGTGTCGAGTTTGCGATTCGAATCCGATGCTCGATTACTTTTCCGACCCTAATATTTGATTCGCCTCCGACATAACTTTTAATCGCATTGGATGATTGCAGGATCTCTACCCTGGCGATGGCCACAACTGGCGGAGCATCATATTTTCTTTGATGGTCATCAGTTTTGTGATATCTGGGATCGTTACAGCTATTTATTTATTAGGGTAAGTCGTACACGACATGGTTTTATATCCTCAGATAAGGCAAGATTATTTATTATTCATGGAGCATGTTCCATTACAATCGGAACAGAATCTCAACCCGTCATCTAATTATTTTAAATCCTGCTGTTGTGGGCAAAGCCACAAGACCGAGATGTGCCGTGAAAAAAAAAGAAGACGAAAAAGAGGCTTAATTGGAGGGTGTGAGTCGATCTGCAAGCAAACCATTGATAATGATACAATGGACCGAAAAAAAAACTTAAGTTAAATGGCTGTAGACGAAATGTGCATTGCAGTCAAAAACTCTTAAGTGGCGACCACGCATTGGAAGATGCTCTGGATGCCTAATTCGAGCAGCGCATGACAAATCTTAATGGGAGGCCTTTGTCCAGCAGTGGACATATTTAGCTGAGATTATGACGATAATGAGACTGTGACGATGATTGGTTGTTTCAGATATGTGGACGAGCTTCTGTACTGGTCGGGGCGACGCATGCGGTTGGACGAGTTCCTGCGAGGCGACCTGGTAGGGGAGCGGTTGCCAACCACTTGGGTGAACTCTCACCAGATCGTGTACCAGGCCGACGACGGAGGCCTACTCGCGCTCGACACCTTCAACAACACACTCACCGTACTCGTCACCAATCACACTCTCGTAAGATTTATTTATTGAACTGTTTATTTATCTATAACAGATACGAAAAAGTTCATCTCAGCTGCTAATATTCCCCTAGTTTCCCCAGAAAAGAATAAATCCTCTTAGACACGGCATAGGATCTGATCTGGTTATAATCTCCAGCTCAGCTACTGAGCTTAAATTTCGCAGGCAAAAGTTTAACAACTACGCCACAAATAAATTCCTAAATCATATTTAGTACTTATGTAAAAAGTAAACTTTTAAAGTATTAAGACATCACCATTAGTTACGAAACGTGCCCACAAACATCTTAATACTATCTACAGATTACGCAATACCTACTTAAAATATTCCGCTTGTACTATTCCCACTTAACCCGTTTATTCAAATTCCGCAAAGAGAAACAACATTTTCTCTTTGTATTTGCTACAATTTTCATGCCCACAATTACCCGCTACGTGAGACGTGAGCCACCGCCAGATTATTGCTAACACACACCGCTCTGGAAGCTTTGCTTAAACCGCTTCATAGCCAAGTATGGCTAAATGACCGCAACTCGGCTCTCCATTCCACTCGTTGAGAATGCTTTGCCAACGTTTCGCATACAAGGGGCTCACAATAAGCTCTTGAATTCAGCCACTTCGTTTCTTTTCTAAATGATTATCCCAAACCACAAACAAGCTGCTCTCATACAGCGAAGTTTCTTAATTAGATCTCCAAGGAAACATTGAGACATCGCATGGATCGATGAACGCAAGATAAAGTTCGCGATGAAGTTATGAAAGCTAAAGTTTCCAGTCTCGGTGAATAATACTTTTTTGTGACAGAGGCAGCTCAATGTGCGCGGGTACCAGTGCTCGCCTTCCCTGCGATACGTTCTCTTCAAACACAATATCAAAGAGGTGGGTGTATTCATTGAATCGTAAAACTTTTAATTGGATTTTTAAAATAACGACACGATCATTACGAAGTGTTTTAATGACATCTTTATTCGAATTTTATTTTGCAGGTTTATCAGCGGACATTTACGGCGCACTACACCGTTTATGACGTCACAAATGAGTGAGTTGCTTTTGATATTTTGTCGCCTTGACATCGTAAAAGTCACAGTTATACAGCTATCCCCAGAGGATCCTTTCCTTCTGGAAATTGAATTTCGTATTCCTAAATTGGTTTTCACTCACCGCGTTTCCGATAAATGTCATTGAAATATACAGCCAAAGGTCGCGTTCGTACAATTTTAGATAAGCAAAAGGAATATTCCTTTACATCTTTGAACAATCTAAATTGTCGTCCATCTGTCGAGCACTTGAGCTCTATAAAAATATCTGGGACATAGGGACGGGGCATGACTCCGTTCCGTTACTTTCCTGAAGAAATATAAAATATTTGCACGTTCTCAATTCGTTTCCTTTCCACATTTATCGTTTGCAAGCGGAATTTTAATGAGGCTGCGATATTTCTTCACACGTCACCATTTCCGTAAACCGAAGTGACGACGCAGATAATAAATTCACCCCAAAATACGAATCTTGTAGTACCTACATATGGGTATCTACAGACTACGTATTTATTTACCATACTCCATATTTACCATACGGGCACACGGGGCACATACTCAAAGTCCCCGTTCTCATGAAGGCCCCAAAATGCTGATATATTCGTTCACAGGGACGTATTATAAATTTGTATATTTTTTCTAAATTAACTTTCAAACAAACTGATCAGTTATATAAACGAAATTGAAATGTACGAAAAAAAAAACAAAAGCTCAGTTTCATAGGCAGAGCACCCTTTATTACCTCTTTTACTCTCTAAAGGACTCCAAATTGTTCTGTGCCCAAGGGCCCCTCTGCATGTTTTATGTCGGCCCTGACTTCATATATCGTATCTACAGAGATAACAAAAATATTTTAAAAATAATTCTCCTATTTCCTAGCTAATTTAAAACTATTGATTCGAATTCGTACACTATAATATTATATTATACAGAACAGAGCTATCAAATGCAAAAAAAAAACAAAAGAACATTACAATTTATTCCTTTTGTAGATTTATCTATAAAATCTTTGCAACTTTATTTCATCCTGTCCCACAGCGGGTGCAGAATCGATTTGGCAGATACGTGAATACGATTCCCAATTTATTTCAAAATTTGTGAGAAGAATTTTAATGCGGCCTCAGCCGAGACGGAGAGAAGCAATACTTTAAATTCTTTGGTGACCGTCGACGTAACTAAAAGTTACTGCGATGCCTTGAAATTGAACCCGTAAAGTTCCTTCAAGCTTACAAAATTGCAAAGCTTTTAAATTAAATTAAGTTTAGTCTTGGATGGACTTTAAAAATAAATTTCAGTCGTTGCATAGTCCAATTACCACCTGTGGTTTTCTGTAAACTAACATTTTCCTGTGAAGTTGCAGCAATTGTGTTATTTTATTTTATATTTCTGTAGCAGCTTCAACCTTGGCGTGACATAATTAAGAACATGACCCAACAAAAGATTCAGTTTTCCGTGGAATTACGTCACGTTTACAAAGATACACTACATTCCTATCCCAAGTTAGATTTCAAGCATGAAAGTAGATTGAGTGGTTCGATAGAGCAGTTATCTAAGATTAGCTTGTGACTTTCAGCCACCACATCCCGCTGTTTGGCGAAGGCCAACGCAGCTGGGACTGGCAGCACGCAGCGTGGCTGGGCCAGGACGGATCACTTTTGCTGGCTGCCGACAACGAGGTCCTCGCTCAGCCCGGCCCACCGGCCAAGCGAGCTCCTCTGTTCCACCTCACCAACGATGGCAGCCCGGGAAGAGTGTACAATGGCGTTTCCGATTGGTTATATCAAGGTTAGTAAAGTACCTATAAACCTAAAAGTGTTTATTCATCACTGGACTTGGGCACCTTGCCAGCCAATGGTACGGTTTTGTTGAGTAATGTGTTTCAGTAAAACGAAAAACAATGTATGCTATTGGTTGTATACGAAATGGTTACATCGCCACATACCATCTTAAGATTATAAGTAGTAATACTTATTTATTCTAGTAGGTATTGTGCACAAGAATACATAAAATCACGCTATTATGAACTTTGAGGAAAGCTTTAGTTGCTTCAAAGAAAGCACACCACACACCAAAACCACCGTAGGAAAGTAAGAAAAGAGACAAAACTCCCAATTCTCAGCAACACCTAGCTATGCTGTAGCTAAAGCTGAACTTGGCCATCACTTTTAAAATTGCAGAGGAGGTGACAAAAGCCTCAGCAGCCACGTGGGGCTCTATGGACGGGAGCATGGTGCTGTACGCGCAGTATGACGACAGCAGCGTCTCCGAGATCAAGTTCCCACGCATCTCTGAAGGCATCGGCGGCGCGGGCGCATCCAGGTCCGGCTTCCTGACGCCCGCCTTCAACAGTTCACAACACACCGTCTTCCCAGATCACATTTCTATTAGATATCCGACAGTGAGTTACAATTTCATATCCGAAAACGACGTTCAGAATATCAGTCATGTTATAATATAACAAATTTCTTGTTACAGCCTGGTAGTTCAATACCTATAGTCAAGTTATTTATAGTAGCAGTACAAAACGTAACGGCGCCACCAAGATGGGAGGTTAAACCTCCATACGCCTTAGATGGAATGTAAGTTCGACTACACTTATATAAATGTTATTTTCAACATTTTGTTAAAAGTCTTTATTTACACAATCGACTACTTGTAATCGTCGGCACATAATGGTACTATGATATGCATCTTAAAGTGCAAATTCGCCAGTACATAGAGCTCACTATGCCCGACCGATTTTAATAAACTATCCATCATCAATTTACAGGGAATATTACCTCATATCAGCCCAGTGGGTGGGTAAAGACAACAATCATGTCGGGGTAGTGTGGATGAACAGAGCACAAAACCTCACAGTGTACAGCAGCTGCTACGCCCCAAACTGGACTTGTATCGAGGTAACTCGTAACATCCTGCGACTAGCTTTTCTCTAAAAAGTATTGAAAATGACTATAAAGGACAATGTTTGTTGATTTCACAGACGCACTCGGAGAAAGCAACAGACGAGCCCTGGCTGGAGGTACACCAACAGCCGGTGTACTCGGAGGACGGTGGAGCGTTCCTCCTTTTAGCAGGAGTGCAGGAAGGCGGAGGGCAATACTATACGCACATAAAACACGTAGACGTGTTCCGACAACGCATCGCCGTGCTGTCGCATGGCAAAGTTGAAGTAGCGGAAATCCTGGCGTGGGACCAGGAAAACCACTTAGTCTATTATTTAGGTAAGATCATATTACGAGTACTACTAACAGTCTTGCCAGTCACACACTTCCTAATTTTTCTAACACAGATTTAACTTTTCGTTCTGTTTATTAAAGGTTTAAAAGAAAACACGTTGATACGTAGTCTGCATCCAGATATGGTGAAAGCAGCAAATCAAATTAAGTATTCATATTGAGTGCATTTTGGTGTTGAAACAGCGAACTTCTTACTATACTAACCTCACGATCATACCATTCTAAAACTTTATGATCAATTCATAATTCCCCATAGACACTTCTATGCAACAATGTCAGCACAATATCTTTATACCATTGATATGCGTGTGTATACTTTATGAATTGTAAAAACTGGTGAGTGTAATTTTAGTGTTACTATAGTCGAAACTCACTATTGATGTTTGATTTATTCAGGTAGTGGAGATAGACCAGGGCAGATGCATGTGTATGTTGTCCGAGATCCTGGCTACGGAGGTGGAAGTAATTCGGTCAGATTGCGAGCAGAGCGCGAAGAGCCGCGCTGTCTGACCTGCGAGCTGGCCGTTTGGCCGGCGCGCCTACATTACGCCAACTGTTCATTTTGGAAAGCCATGTTCTCTCCTCCAAAACCAGTTGTCGGGATCACGCATTACGTTCTTGAATGCGGTGGCCCTGGCCCACCTTTAGCTGGTCTCCACGACGCTAGAACTCATAAGTTAGAAAGAATATTGTATGACACGAGGCCTTATAGGTAAGCATTAATTTGACGAGTGTCGTTTGTCAACGTTGTGTGTTATTATCTTCGGTCAACTAAACAATAACTTTCTGTTACTTGTCAGATCGGTACGGCTACGAGAGTTAGCGTTGCCGTCTCGGCGGTCGTTCGACGTGCAACTGAGCAGTGGCTCTAAAGCACGTGTGCAACTTATGCTCCCACCTTCCTGGCGAGAGGAGCTTCGAGACGCTGCTTTCCCCGTACTAGTTCACGTGTACGTACAATCACACAATAGAGTTTAGGGTTACAGTAATTTAAGGCTCCATCTCGGTTTCTTGCCAACCGTTCTCTTTAATGGACTGCTTTCCATTCGAAGGCCACAGAATTTGGCAAGTTGCCACTTTATCTCAAAGATATTATTTTTAATGGCTGAACATTTCGATTCCAGAGACGGCAGGCCGGGTAGTCAGCAAGTGACTGACGAGTTCCTGGTGGACTGGGGCTCGTATATGTCGTCCCGCAATGATGTCGTCTACGTAAAGCTAGACGTGGCGGGTGCTCGGGGGCTGCCCCGGGCGCTGCTGCGGGGCCGCCTCGGGGGCGTCGAGGTGGCTGACCAGTTGGCTGTTATTAGGTAAACAATTTACTTGACGCGTAATCCTCATTTCACCATCATCGACGATACTCCTTTTTTTATTACAAGCTTTTAAGCTTTTATTTAACTTGCACTGTATGTCTGGGTATGTTCGGGTGGAATCTTGCAACTCAATTTTAAAGCACTTGCCGCCATTGGATTTTGCTGAGATTTGTTACACTTATGTAAGCGATGACAATGCAATATTATTGTACCATGGAACTGGTCTGATGATGGAAACGGAAGGTGGCCATAGCAACTCCTCTAATACACAACACAACCTAGTCTCGTCTGGACTCATTGGATTTGTCTTATCAAGATCTTTAGTTATACGTGATGTCCAGGGTCTCATGATGGAGCTGGAAGGTGTCCATTGGAACTCCTTTTATATACACCACAACCTAACCTAGTCGTGTTTGGACTCGTTGGATTTATCTTAACAAGGATACTCCATGCCACGGCCTTAGAAACCTTGTTTAAAAAGTTTATTTTTTTATATTAAGCTTATTCTTTTTACTTGTTACTTGAGGGCGGCATTTCTGAAGGTATGCAATTTTTGTGGGAAACTAAAATATGTTTATCTTCTAGAAGATTCGTGCATTTCAATTTGGAATTTTATAATGTTTAGATTGTTTTTAATTGGTCTTAATATTGTACTTCACTCTTGATGTAGAGGGGGAATTGTACCCATTGCACCATTGATTGATGATGTTGATAATTGATGTTATGATTAGTTCATTCAGAAATCCATCTAATAAATAATTTATTTCTACATTTTCAGATATTTATTAGATACGTTCAAGTTTTTGGACGTAACCCGCGTAGCAGTATGGGGTTGGGGGTATGGCGGCTATGTCACAGCTATGCTGCTCGGCTCACAACAATCCACCTTAAAGTGTGGAATAGCGGTCTCGCCTATCACCGATTGGCTTTATTATAGTGAGTATTATCCTATGTTTCACCTCCGTGGCAATCGTATTCGTACTCATATCAGCTATCCCTATACTTAATTTATCTCTTATCTTCACATTTGTTTTGTTCTGTAATACATTGGTACAGTTCATTCCATCTCGTAAGCCTCGTAAATTGACGTGACCGGTGGCTGTGCTACAAGCGAGTTTATGGTAGTATCCTTCAGTTTGCAAGCTCAGAAGAATAAAAAATCATACTCCCACAAATAGTCTAAAAACTTACATTAAAGCTGTTGAGGAGACTTATCGAGAGCTCAATAAACATCTCACTCGGTTAAAGTTCGTCAATCATGTCTTCTTTGTGAAATATTCAGCAGACGACGTCTTCTGGCTGAGATGATGACGATGATTCATGTCTTATTAATTTCCAGACGCAGCGTTTACGGAGCGCACGCTTGGATTGCCGTCCGTGAACTATAAGGGGTACGTGGAGGCGGACGCGTCACAGCGCGCGCACTACGTCCCTGCGCATGCGCTGTACCTAGTGCATGGCATGGCCGACATGAGCGCGCCTTATCCGCACGCACTGCAGCTAGCGCGCGCGCTTACAGATGCGGGCGTTCTCTTCCGATATCAAGTACGTCTGACTGAATGACTAGGATAACTCTGATATTTCTTAAGTCTATGGCCAAGGCTGTGTTCGGTTTCAGGCCTCCTTCTCCATTAAATGCATGATTATACTTGTTCTAATGCCCTGTCACCTGCACGTAGAAAGATTTAATGGATGCCACACAATTGGCCATCCAAGTGGCCACATTCTGGGCTACAACAATATAAGTTTCGACTTGCCATCTTGGACTAGTCCAAGCTTGCCATCGACTCGCTAAGAAGAAGAAGAGATAACTTCTTTAACAGGGGTCTTTTGTCAGCATCTGACAATGGCGGACGTGTCTTCGTTTTAATTTTTTTATTTTAGTTTATTGAAGTGTTTAGTGTATAATTTCGATGTGAACAGTGAACGTTTCGGGATTATAAACTTTAATAGAACAATTGAATCGCTTACATTTTACTGACATTTTTAGATGATGCCAAGAGGCCTTGTGGTGGCTTCAGTAATTGTACTATCACATTACTGAGCCCAATTTACCGAACAATCATCCAAGGATATATATTTTAAACCTACAACACTGGCGACACTGGCGAAATACGTCTACATAAGATGTGTCGCCATTAGTTAGGAAGAAGAAAAAAAAACTTCTTTATTAAACCCGCTTTTTAATGTTTTTCTTGGTAAACTCTATTTTTTCTGTTTTTTAACACAAATTTAAATCTCTGCAGCTCTCCTGCCTGCCTCTCTATTCATTCAAGGCAGGCTCGAGCCTTCAACTATTATTACTAGCGTGCTCGAGCTCCTCGGTAGCTTAACTTTTCAACACATTTCCCGCTGTATATTATTTTTCTTTTTGGTGTCGACATTTCATCACGCCTTATAAAAGACCGAAAAAGTACCCACCCAACCACTGGCCACCCACCCACCGGTTTTATCAGTGATTTTGCTATATATTTTTATTCCAATAATAAAACTTCGGAAGTATCTTTATTAAACGTTTATTTTTCAGGCATACGCGGACGAGGGCCACGATCTGAAGGGTGTGATCGAGCATGTGTACAGGTCCATGGAGGACTACCTTCGCGAGTGCCTCTCCCTCGACCCTGAGGACACCAAGCTGCCTCCCCCCGACAGATAAGAGCGGGACAGCGACCTCCGCCCCGCACTTGCTCGCCTCCGAACGATATCTTATTGTTATCAAATTACTATTGTAAATATGTACATGAAATAGTGCTTTAATAAAATGTGTTCCTCACACGTTTGGTTTAGTGCCGCCTTCAGTTGTACGGTAATGGTGATGATACTGCGCGAGTGAATCAGATGTCGAGTGGAAGGCCTACGTGTGATTAAATTAGAATAGAAGACCGTAACTTATGAAATAAGAAGTCCGTTCTGTTGTGCCGATTTGCATGAATCAAATAAAATTGATAGCTATAGTGGATCATTTTGTAATAGAATCAAGAACGGGCTATTAAATTGTGTAGAAGTAATTATTCTCAATAAATCCTTATTCTTCATTCAGTCCATGGAACTTCGCTTAAGCACCCTTCGGCTGAACTATCGTACTGTGACTTCTGCTAATCTTAAACGAAGCCTAGATAGAGAATACATTTATAATCAATGAAACGAAAACATAAAAACTTTTGTACGTTGAAAGTACGCGCACACGTTATCTTCGATGTCAAATAACTAAAATGCTGTTGATAAATTGTGATCAAATTTATTCATAAAACTTCGAGCTTGTTCACTTTAGGCTTTTACTAGTATTTTCTACTGCCACATGTACTATACTGGCTTTTCTATCTTTACTCATAGAAGGTATCCCTTTAGATATTGAACTTGTTGATATTACATGAGTTGTTAATATATTGAAGTCCAGTTTTAAAAATTAAATGTATCTAAACTTCTTTTTATAAATTCAATATTCTACAAAATCCATTCAAACAGACGAAAAAAAAATGGACATGTTATTTACTATTACATCCGTAAAAAAGAGCTTATCGTGTAAGAGGAAAACTTAGGTCTTTACAGGTTGGTAGTTGGTTTCTTCAAGATTATTTGCTTTTCTTTTAGATTTTATAAAGTTATACATAGTGCTGTTGGAAATACCTCATATACCACAATGTAGATAAAAATATCCTAAACATAAGTAAATAAATCGGACGAAGCGCATTTTATAGTGACTTATAATGTTTAGTAATGAAGTGACCTTGATCATGCCCTAACCTTAGCCGCTTCTGCTCTATCTCATTGACATTTACCTAATAATCTTCCTAAGTAAGGAAGTTTCATGACATCAACCTAACATTACGTGTATAAATCCACACCAAGATATTAAAAGTGGACTTTAACTTATGAAATACTGAGCCAACTGATCGATCGGGTTCAAATATACTATTTAATAAAATATAATATTTCGAATTGAAAAAGCTAAAATTTATAATCAATTAACATCTAAACTGTAATACTCAAATGATTAATTTGTGTACTAATATGCTTGTACAAAACAGATATTAAATTGACCTAGGACTTGCCTTTCTGATACTTAGTAGATGCAGTGACGAGTAGGCAGTCATCAAGTTGGTACATCTAACATTTTGAAAAGAATTTTACTACAACAAATTTATTTCATAGCCATTTGTATTGTTCGTTCCGTAAAATTATAGTTGAATTATAATAATTGAGTAAGGTGAATATGTCATTGTCTACCCACAACAAGGAAGCACTGTTATCTATCAATTACATTATGTTAAATTCTTTGACCGAGCGAGCGCGAAGCGTCTCCTTTTCAGCTTGGCCAAAATTGCTTTTGTATGACGTCTATCTGTCCATCTGTCGATCTGTTTGTTCTCATCTACAGTTCGCGTTTCTCAACCGATTCTCGTGAAATTTTGTGAGCAGGTTCGATAAATTAATAGTTTTTTTTGTCTAGTAAATTTTTAGTAAAGAGTTATGAGGGTTGAAAATGTAGAAAAAAAGACATAAATCAGCCATTTCAAAAAATAAATATATATACTCGCGAGGTCTACTGCTCACAGAGCCACTATTCTAGCAGGTTCATAGGATGTCCTCACCTAAATGCAAGCAAAATCTACTGAGGGTGGAGCGATATCAATGTTGTTGATTTCACTGCAACTACTTACGTAACTAGATAAATAATTCATTGTTGTTGTATAGGGATAACGTTTGCCGATATTGTTAAGTGTTATCGGATACCTGCATAGACGCATATCGTACATTCCAGGTTTGTGAAGACTGCCATTTGGTCTAAATTTTACAATCATTGTAATTATTAAAATACCTACGATACGTCGATGAGATTAATTTCAATTGCCATTATGGTCTTAAGGATGCTGTGATTCTTCTATTGCGTAATTATAACGATTATGGATTAATTATAACGAATAATTATAATAATATATCTTCATCTGATATTGTGTAGGGCCTAGTCAAATCTTTGTTGTAATTATTAAATTTATGATAAGGTTTAATATTAGTTAAGATATTTTGGAATCTTCCAATGTAACGAAAATGTTTGTTTTAATTTCCAGAGAAAATTGAGACAAAAATAGACAATATGTCACGGACTTCGTGAACACCACAACACAAGGATTTTATAGTTAGAGAATAATTACGAGAGAGTTCGGAACCGGGTGCTTTACATTTTACATCATGTTGTACGCATTGATTTGAGTAGCGATCTTCTATAGTAAAGTTATGCAGTAATAGAACATGAACTACTAGTAAACGAGGCACGAGGGAACAGCCTAGTTGATTTCAGGGAGAAGCTCAGAACGTTCACCAATTGGCACAAAATTATCTAGCCAAGTATCCTGGCTAGAGACAGAAGTGGCTGCAAATTACTCATGAAAATAAATATTTTTTGTGCTTATTATGAGAACTTCCTTGTCGCTTGGACATAAACGAATACATATAGAAATCAAGTATACCTAAGTTTGGAATTATTTACTTTCAAGAGTAATTTCACTAATGAACTTCTATCTCTAGAGATACAGACAAGATAATAAGCCCAAAACAGTAAAATGTCCGTTTCTAAAGAATAAAGTTAGCATACGTAGGGTAGAAATCATTTCAATCTTACATGGAATATTGTAAAAATATGATGAGAACACCAATTTGACTCATGTATAGTATTTTTTAAAAGAACGATGAATTAATATTACTTAGTTGTTTTTCAATTTTAGCACTAATAGGTACTGGTTTCATAGATTACCTACCTACTTCACGTTATTTGCACATTATTTTTACTGTATTTCTGTAAAACAACTCCTAGTCCTTTAGTCTTCCAAAGTAGCGAAAGCTTCGTTATCTATACGACTTATTATATTCTCGGGCAGGAAATTAGAAACTATGTGATGACTGTGTCAATTATTTCCTTACTTCTCTGAACACTTGTGTTAAACTTCCTTGGAGATTCTTATCGATAAGTTTAGACTTCGTCCTAGTTTGTTCCAAATCAATGGATGTGGTTGTAATGTGAATCAGTAAGCCGTGTTTTAGAATTCCCTGTATTATGGTGAAACTACAATCGACGTAAATGATTTCGTACCTGTTGCACCTACTATAGTTTTATAACAAATACATTCACTTTCATATCATTTTATTGTTATATGATGTTTGTGAAGAAGAGTTTACGTCGCATGCAGTTCCGTTGAATACAGACCGAATGAGTAGTGTCCGCCTTCGTAACCTTAGACTGCTGCGGATTGCTCCTTTAGCAGATAGATTGAGATGCGCACGGGGCTGAATACAAACACTTTCCTTTTTCATTTAGTGCTACAAGATGGTTTTAAATTTAGACATTATTTTTTAAATCTGATTTCGGGATAAAACAAATTTTATTGAACTAGAGTGTGTATTCAACCCCGTATGCTTTGATGGTCCTAGAAAAAAATAATACATCTAAAAATCAAAAGTTATTGTTAATCAGTGTTATTAATCTTATCGTCTCGTTTAAGAGTTACAGTGTTGTATAGACGGTACGTTTTCATTTAAAAAAATCTTATATTATTATTCTGTTATCACTGTCAAGTTTCTTTGAATAATAAATTTGAAATTTACATAATCGTTCATACAGGAGTTTTTTTTAACGCCATACGTAACGAGCACATGATACAATACAGTGACCTACTTGTCGGGTACCTCGAACTGCACGCTGGTGCCGGCGCCGGCCGCGCCGCCGCCGCGCCCGCCCTCGCGCTGGTGCTTCCGGTGCCACATCTCCACGCTGCGGAAGTACTTCTCCAAGTGTTCATCCTTGAGCGAGGGGTCCGCGCAGTAGGTGTTGCAGGTGGCGCCACTGAAAGCGCCCTCCGAATTCGACGTAGAGCGCGATAAGTTGCGCATCAGCTCATAGTGTGAGAAGTTCATGGACATGAGCGAGGCGTTAGCCAGGCCGGGGTTGATGTTGGAGCTGGGGCTGGACAGGTCGAGCAGCATGTCCGAGGGTGCGCCGCAGCGCCGCCCCGCACCCCCTGCCGTGCCGCCTTCAACCGGCACCAGCTTGCTTTTCTTCAACCTTCCGAGAGCCAGGTCCAGCGAAATCACCGCCTCGTTCAGACTGAATGCTCTCCGACTGGCCTCTTCACCCCGCCGCACCCTCAGCTCTGGTCCGCTGACATAGGACTTCGCTTTGCTTACACATTTTTTCTCATATGAATTTTCGGGCTTATTTTCCATGTCGGTATTATAGATTTTGTCAATTTGGTAGATTTCTTCGCATCTTACTTAACGGTGTGCAAAGTACGTAGAAAAGATAAACTAGAAATATTGTTACATTATGTTATTATCACATATTTTACTCTACACCGCTACCGCCACACACTATGGTGATGAAACCATGTTGACACTGACAAATGATGACAAAATTGACGCGAAACTTCTAAGGCGGTTCTTATCAGAGGTTTTGGTTCTCTTTTATAAAGTTTACTATTTTACTTCACCTTTACAAGTACAATTTTTATTATAAAAGAGCTTTTTTACTTCACTAGCGAGGCTTCAAGATGTGACTTTTTCAAGTGTAACAAAGTTTGTACCGAGCGCCATCTACACAAAAGCGTCTTCATTATCAACAAACATTGTGAGGGTTGGGTGTGTGCACTGTACCTAAAACTCTGGTACGAGGCTACGATGTGCAGTTGTCTTTGCCTAGATGTCGCACCAATACAGTTTTAGTTCGGAATAATAATAGCACGAACCACGGAATGGGCACAAGGTTTTAAGTCGAAAATAGTAAGACAGAATTAAAGCTTGAGTCTCACAAATTTTATCAATCTTTGCTATTCATTTTTAGCTTTTTTTTTTTATTTTATTGATTAAATTTTGACTTATAAGTTATTTTTTAATCTGCGGTTTTATTAACAGAATTTTGGTGAAAATTTAAATAATCAGCTGCAAAATTTAAATAAGCAGCAATAATCATGCTGTCTTAATAAATTTATGACAAAAACAAACAACTACTAATAGGAATGTATTTTTTATTTATAGGTTTTTTATCCTAAATAATCGGCCTGAATGAGCTTGGCAGGCAGATATGCGTCGCAGAGTGCGGCCGCAGTCGGCGCAACAGCCTCTATCTCGGCCTTCACTCCGCTGGCCAGCATCGCAAACAGCTCATCTTTTATCGTTACACCTACAAATTTAAAATTACTCTTATTCTACTCTAATTATTTTAATTCATTATTTATTTTCTGTTCAACTACGAGTATGTCATGTTATTATAACCACCAAGAGTCCAAGACGACCACACATAGATATCTATTGATTCCGTAGGTGATATTATTTGTAGATAGAACATAAACAGCATAATAGGTCATAAAATAGCGTCAGGTCTGAGTAAAGTTGTGCTTACTGCCTTACCAGCAGGAGTATCTAAATAGGGTCTCTTGATCAAAGAGCTGAGTTTCCGCTTGTCAAGGTCAGTGAGCTTCAGCCGGGCTTCAGCTGGGGCGAGGGTCATGACGTCGTGGTGGCGAGCGCCAAGCAGAGTGAGGGCGCTGCATGCAAGGCTTGATGACAGGTGAGACTGAGCCTGTATAATCAAATCATATCGCTATTTGTTTGTTTTTTTATTTTTTACGCATCAGTCGTCGAGTTGCGAATAATGACCCGCTTTTACCATTACATTGTTTGTTTTTTAAAAGCTCAACTTTATAAAACTCTGCTCTAAACGATGAGAATTTTTGTTCGTGTCGAAGGAAATAAACCAGGCAGAAGTAATTCAAAATTCACATTTGGCAAATAAAAACACATTGATGTGCAACATTCGGTCCGTAGGTTCGAATCCCAATGAAAACACTGTGCCACGGAAGTATTCGTTACATGAACCATCTTAGAAACTTTTGGCAGCTTTATAACTCTGACACCAAGATATTATGATGATGCTTTGTGTAGTAAGTATAAATATCAACACTATCTTATTGTGTGGGTTATAAGATCATCAACTAATCTCTGTCAAAGTAATATAGTCACCGCAGGCTTCTGACATAACTCATTTATATAAAAACTATTTTAGAAAGCTAGTTATCAACATTACTAGTAAAAATGTACCAATGAGCCATATTTATAGGTGAGGAATATCTCAATGCCGTGAGGGTCCGCGTCGACGAGCGCCAAAGCGCGCACGCGCATCTCCGCGCACAGACGACACAGCAGCTGCCGGGTGCACACGTCTGGGTAGCCTTTGCCCTGGAATCATCAACTAGTCAATCACATTATCTAACACAATGATTGTTAATAGAAACTGTACGGACATAAAAAATGCACGTTTGCACTTTGGCGCTTTTCTGTTAGGGAAAACTGATCAAAAGGGGAATAGACGATATTCACATATTCTTTAAACCTTAACTGGGGTGTTAATTCTATGTTATGTTATCCATCTGTCTATCTTGAACAAATATTAAAATTAAACTGGCCTTGATAGATAACTAGGTGTACACAATATAAAAAAATACTACGGTTGTTTATACAATTTTCATACAAAAGACATCAACGCGAGATCACCTTTAATTTACTAAGCTCTGTTCATTTTGTAATATAATTAACTAATAATCAATTGGTAATAACCGTCAATATAATTACTGGTCCTAATCTCACAAGAGCTCCTTCGTCTAATAGCTTTTGGAAGATGGCATCTTTCTCTACTACCAGGATGTATTTAGCTGATGATCTGAACTCCTTGATTCCGTTGATATCTTGCGGTATTATTGTTCCTGGAAACAACAAATAAGAACCTTCACTTTCTTTCCGTTAAGTAATTTTAACGGGTAGCGTTTAAACTCGATCCATTCAACTGAGACCATTAGGCCTGTTTAGAATTAAAATCTGTTTGTATGTTTCTTATTAGAAACACATCAATAATTATATTGTTGTACACCAAAATACACAAGGTTTTGTTGAAATAGACGTACCGCCGGAAGCCATACAATCAACGACACTTCCATCCCTAGTGTGCATAGTAAGAGGACCAGCAATGAGACCTTTGGCTGTGGCGACGATCCCCAGGTTCCAAGGTGGAGTTTCAAGTAGGCAACACACGTCCCTCACTGCTACGTCAAGGTTACCTTGATTGCGGAGGCGAGTAACATTCTGATAGAAAAGTTCCCTAAAAAATAAAAAATATTGGTTAAACTTGATACTTTATTCTCAAAAATCCATATTCAGTTGAAACCACAAACCTTCTTGTTACTGTCAAGTTCTTGGTCAACAGCTCATGTACTTTAGTTAACACGAAAACGATCGTGTTGAATCTAGTTTTATCATCATTACTGTTGTAAGTCACGGTAGTTTTCTTGGCATCGTTACCAGATTTCAATGTAACCCTGGAAACAATTATTTTGTAAAACATCGACTATTTAAAACTAAAAATGACTGCAAAGTGTTAAATTACCGATCCAAGTCGTAGATGCAATTACTCCAAAGTCTCTGGTTCCTTACAGTCAGCTTCGGTGTTTCACCTACTTCTGCAGTCCTGTTAATCTCGTCAAGAATACCTTCCACTTTCTTAATAACTGCTTTTTTTGTATCATTAGCTTGTTTGAGTAATAAGTCAGTAGACTTTTCTGCAACTAAGTACTCATAGGGTACATTTTAAAGCAAAATCTTATAGGAATTAATAAATTGATTGTAGACAAAGATTTTCAAATAAAATACCTGTCTTTGGTCCGGATGATTCTTTTAGCAACTTTTGAACTTCTAAAAAGTCCAGTTTGCGATCTGGTAGTACTACACTAGTTTCAGGTCTCAAGTTTGATGTGGATTTTTGGTTATTACAGTGTAATTTATCTATAGCTCCTGCAAGCTTGGGGTCTTGTTTGAATGAAACCGTACTTAATGAAGCGTCTTTAGTCCACAACATCAGATTCTTATTCATAAGATCCATTCTAAAAAAAACATTCGGCGTCTTTATTTATTTTCTTTAAATCGACAATAATTGACACTCAATCCGAAGTTCTTCACACAGGCAAATGTGATGATGATCCCTACCTACCTAGTGGCGAGATGTTTATCAACCGCAAACAATAACAGCGTCACAAACAGGGCTCGTAAAGGGCCACGAGACAATGGGGCAGCTCCTCGAGTGTTTTTACGGCGAAGAGACAAGCGAACGGGACAAAATCATCGTCGGTGGCAGATCCGACTCGCGCGCTCTAAAAAAATGACACAATAGATTTAATCGAGAGATAGTTGGGGCAGGCGTCTCGAGGAGCAGATGACATGCCATGACGACCGCATAAAGGGCGTGAAATGACGTCATAATAGCTTCGAATTATCGCCCCCTCTTGTCTCAGGCAAATATTTACCAGGAGCCTGTTTTTGTTCTCGATCTTCGGTAGGAGACCATAAATAACAAGGTTAGTAGACAAATGATGCAGACCGTTACCGCAGCGATTTGTCATTCTAACATATTGCAGCGAAGTGGCGTTTATGTCTTATTATATGTTGTTGTGGTTATGGTTCTTGGAAGCATTTGGAAAGCAAACGAATTTTACACTTACACATGCATTTTGACATTTATGGGTTAATGATAAAAATATTTTATAACATCTTATATCATAAATACCTAATTACAACTAATATAATTGCGTGAAAATCTCGACATAGAGCGCCATGCTAATCTATACATTGCAATAATAATTATGCAAAATGATCACTTAAGATGTGAGAAAGCAACTGTTGAAATTAGTTCCCACTGGCCGCGGCGGCGCGGCGGCTCCCTGAGGCGCGACGATAGCATCAGCGGGTGACAGCCCGCACAAATACCATACAAATTGCTCGATAGCTCCTTCAAATTGATTGTTGCAATTATTCGGCGAACCCTTTCGCGACTGCGCGGCCACGGGGAGGTGAGAACGGACTTATCTATCGGCTCGATCGAGCCCTAACTCTTTGACGACGGTGTGAAGACTGTAAAACAACAATCAAATCTTTCGGAGGTCGCCACGGGACTGCACCCGGTTCGCCACTATTTTTTGTCACGATCTCTACATTAGATATCGACGTGATAAGACTACTGTTTCCTTATTATGATTTACTGCTCGCCAGTCGTACAAGTGTTTAACGACTTCTTTGGAAACTAAGGGTTAAGCAATGATTGTCATCTGTAGAGAAATTTATAGAAAAATGGTGGTGCATTGAAAGTTGAAACAGTAGAACTAGAACCCGGAAAGATTGTTTTTGTGAGTGTAACAACTTCCCACAAAATGCAGCTCTAGAGTGGTCAGTGAGGCGGCATTAAAAGCCGTAGTTATGAAGTAGGAATAACACATTGATGCATTGTGCGCGCGCGCAGAGGCAGTAGTCGCGAGCCGCGGGGCGCCGCACCACAATGGACCACCATCGTGCTATCTCGATGGACGATACGTTGCCGCCTAATTGACTACTCAAATGCTACTTTAATACTTTGTTATTGAGTCAGATTTGGGGATCTATAAAAATTCTGATTGATTGGGAGCAGTTTCACGATTCTAAAGATAAATCGTGTAAATAAAAAACAGCTATGCTTTGAAAATATAAATATGCTTTCTTAACTTCAATAATAAAGTAATACAAAAAAAAGAAGTGTACCTTGCTCTATCAACCGATTTATTAAAATGTAGTTCCTTACAAAAAAAAAACATTCTTTTTGAAGTACTAAAATACATAATCTAAGACGTTTTAATATGCGTTTTTAGATACGCCTGCGTTGTTTTTAGTTTAGCCGTGGAAATTACAAATAACATTAGACACCGCAGTAGCTACGGTATGTCCAGCCTATAAAGTAAATATATGCAAAAATCCGTACTACTAAAAAATCTGCCAACTATATAGGTATATATACTTTCATATATCAAACTCGTATACTGTAGAATTATTATTTTAATTCATTTTAAAAACACTTTAAAACAGAAAATATAGCTTTTTTATTAGAATTTTATTTTCTTAAAGCAAACCCGTTTGAATTTGCTATCCTCCTAAGTTTCTCAAAGAAAAATTCTCACACAAGTTGCAGATTGCAACTGTTTCTCACATGAAGTGGCTGCTTGCTATTCCACTCGGCCGCCACTCCAAGTATTGTGCTCCTGCGCACACAAAGACCACAATCGTAATGTAAGTATACGAATACGTCTGCAATTTGCCGTTGAAGAGGCTGCAATGTGCGGGTCTATTAATTGTTATTGTTTCTTGAAAACGATCGTGGTAGAATTCAATTGTAATGCTTTATGCTTTTTTGAATAATATAAAGTACGTAATTTGAGATATTCAAAAGATGTGTGTGAAGTCGATATCACTCGTATTCAAGGTAGGCTTGAGCTCTTTGGAAGAAGAAGGGTTTGAAATGAGATAAGAAGATGAAAGGTTTTTCCGACGCTACGATGGACAGTCTTGTATGGTATGAAAATTCATGCTTTTATGTTAGCATGTAAGATAATGAGTAATAATAATAAATAAATAATAATAAATAAATGCTTTATTTAATTTTACCATGTCTTTCACATAGGGGGCAGATGCCTCCTGTTAAGCTTATCGCCTGTGTTAGGAGGCATCGCTCTTTCTTATAATAGGTTTAATAGGTAAAATAATAAGTAAAATAGGCATAATAAATCCCAATCAAACAAAATATTGCTTTGTTATTTTCATGTCTTTTGCTTGTGCTCAAAACCAGTTTTAATAACAGTGCCTTAACTCTACCACGAGTGGCGCCCTGCCGCTCCACAATACTGCTTGTCTCGCCCGTCTCGCCCCGTTCCCACCCCACTTCACCGCTCCCCTTCACCTTCCGGATAACATTTACATGGTACAAAGCGACTGTCACATCCAAACGATATAATTATAACACTTCAGATTTATAGCCGAAAGACAATACGGCTGGAGAGCCCAACCCTTTTGTTTAGCGCAAATAAAAAGTTTAAGTTAGGGCGACGAACGCTTTGCTCATTTAGGGGGTAATTAATAGGAAAGTTCTCATAATCCCTCGCAATTAAAACTGCTTTTGTAAATTTATTTATGTATAAAAACAAACAATAATGTGACCTTTTATTTGAATCGGATGCTTTGTTTTCAGTGAGAGATAAAACGCTAAATAAAAAACAATACACAAAATCGAATCCTGGTTCTCTCTACAATAAATGTTGTAATCAATACCAATTCTGCTAAACTTAAACCATTGCCACAACACAGCTAAAAATAAATAAGTCTCAGTAGCCATAGCAATTATCACCGTAATAAATTAATCATAAATGGCCACAGTTTTTACTACTGACTATTAAACCAGTCTGGTATGGAATAATCTAGTCATATCCCGGCGTCCAGGCTCCAGGTGTTCCACCGACCAGACTTAGATTACGTCGATTATGCCACTTTAGCAAGCAAACATAAATACAGCATTACAGCGCTTGCGTGGGGTAATAACATGCTGTCACGGCGATGAGAACAGCTTATGATTAATACGAGTACTAACGATGATTCGAGGAGACGTGAAGGCACTTTAGTAAAAGTAAGAAGTGTAATAATGATAATCAATTATCATAAGAATGAACTCTATGTATTCATATTTACGCTCTTGGTAATGAAGATGTGACACCAATATGTGTGCAGACCCTAACATATTTTCTCTTGATCTTTTTTGACACTACTATGTTTCAAGAGGTCAGAAATCATGCGGTAGCTTCGAGCGTCATTAGACTGACAACACTTTACACCGTGTTCTCGACATTGAATATGCAATTTCCATTATGTATGTACACTGCTTACTTATCAGATTTAATTTCGTATTAAATTAGCTATAACTAACTAGCATTGCTATTTTTATTACAAATGTAATAGCTGCAGATGTTGATGGCAAACACATTACATTATTCCATTTACGCATAGACATTTTATGTTTAATCGATAGAGGACCCGGCTGCAATCGAAGCAGTCGTGTCAATATCGAGCTAATCCGATGCGGGGCTGGGATTCCTCGCGAGCTGCATTAGGAAAGCAGGTGTCAAGCAGCTGCGCCTGCGCTGCCATCCAGGAATTAAATCTAGAAATTTATAATCATTTCCGATTAATATTTTTTTTCTCTTCCTTTCATCTGCAATCAGTCATTGACTATAAGCAAGTGTTTTGGATGGATTGTGTCGTGCAGAGTCAGCCTTCCATTAAAGTAAGCAGCCATCAGTGTTGATCCTCTGCTATTGTGACATCCATTATATCACGCCTTTTGAGACGTCTTATGTAGTCAGGCATAGTAAGTTGCACCGAAAGTTGGTTGGAATGTATACCTGAAGACGGTTGTTACACTTTGTAGCGTATTTACTGATTTCCTCCTGCACTATTTTCTTCCACAGTATAGTGTGAACTTCTGTGTTTGTGATGAACCAAGGGTACCGTATCTAATATATAACTTTCAGTATAGCGTTTTGAGCTCTTTGTATGCGACTTATACTTGACTTGCGGCGGAACCGATTAATATAAAAACGCAATCTGCAAGAAGCTTGTCGCCTAACTACCTTTGCCTTTGATCTTACTTTGTATCAATATCAGCGTGTAAAAACAAAACACCTCTTTCTATATTTTAACAAAACAACAGTTCCATCCAAACGAAATTATAACAATTCCGTTTATGAAATGCAATGTTAAATTAAACTTTTTAATGTAAAATTGACCATTTTACAATTCGACAACCCGTACTAATGGACACATTACGCATAATAAACAGATATAACGAATACATTTGAATAATGCGAGCACATGGTGGTAAACGATATTCATGATCATGATCAGAATTTGGTATTATAACGTAACTAGAAAAACAACACGTAACAAAACAAATGCTAAAAAAAAGAAAACAATAAAAAATTAACTCCATTAAATTTTCAAGCTTTTCTTGTTCTAGCTACTCTCAATCTAAGGTTGGTTAGTTCGGTTTACATTACCTGCCGATAAAACAAATGATTTTGGTGGTGATAAGATCGGGGATGTGGCCAGCATGCGCTCGCGCTGGGCCAGTCCACGTGCTGTCCCCTCAGATCATAATCTACACAGCTGTCACAAACACGCGTCTTTGATAGCTACTACGAGCTATGTTTACTCATCATTGCTTGCTTTTATAACATGATATATAGTTACTCATGTGCGTCTTACGCAGTAAGTAGAGTCTCAGGCATCCAACAGCCATTGTTTAGTTAGTCAGTCTAAACCAACACTTCGATCAAAGCAGATACGGCCTTACATTAAAAGATTCAACTATCATTTCGCATTCCTATCAAGGGGCATAAAAATGTTTGTAAATAAAACTTTTAGAACATGAACTTTTTTAGGCTAAGTGTCTCCGAGTCTTCAATTTCTGAATCTATTTTGACATCTCTAACCTCTCCCTACGTGTGTAATCGAAGTCGTTCCTTGAGCAGGGATTACACTTAATGCTGACAATGGGGAACAATCGAGCAGACAAACAGACGGAGGGGAAGTAAGCTCTATATCTATTTGTTTAACATTCATGAGACACACCCTCGTAACACTCGGACTGCTTTCAACGTCTGGTGGATAAAATGGTCAAATAATAGTCAGGAGTTTAAATTCGGCATTAATAAAATCTTCGAAAAGAAATCTGCTAAGTCGTTGGACATGATTTAGATATTGTCAAACTGATATGTTTTAAAAAAATCATAACAATATTGTTAAGTTTTAAATAAAAAAATCTTGGACATACAGATAGTATAGTCAGCTGACGATTTAGCTGACCCCCCCCCCCCGCTCGAAACAGATGAATAATACTATTTTTTTTTTAATAGGAATTCGGTATTATTGCATTTTAAATACACAATTTATAAAGCACCAGAAGCCACCCGGCGTTTTTTTTATTTGGCCATCAATTGTGGAGTTGTCGTCGCTAGTGAGGGAGGGCCGCATTCCCTCACACCTCGCGTCAGCTGGCGGACCTCACCCTCTCCAACTCACCTATTAACTTCAATTGAGCCCGACAAATTTACATCTACTATTACGGCCATGCGAACAGCGGGCACGGATCCTGGACAACAATTTTACAAATAATGTACGCATATGCATGAATGCATGGTCTTATAACTGCAATAAGTTGTCAGTTAGCAAACAGACTTCATGGCTAATCAGTAGGCAAACAGTAACATATTTTTACACTTAATAAAATTTTTATACACGATACAAAATTAATTTATACGAGATTTCTTCGAAATTAAGTCGCGCTTTAAAAAGGTTTATGATAATCCTTTGAAACTACTTCATTTTGTCCTATAAAATTCGATAGAAAGTTTGAAAAGTAGACTTTTCATGGCCCTACCAAGAGGTGCGCGTGCACAGCGCCATATGGCCGAGCCTCCGCGACTCAATCGCTATTATATTGCTTTTAATTGATAACAATTTAAATATATTTGGTGATTCACACTTACATAACTAATTATTATTCATCGGGCTATTATCTCAGTGTTCGCGTTTTGCTGATGCTATCTCAAGCACGAATGTGTTTTACCTTTATGTGTTTATCGTTACGGCAATCATTTACAGTGACCACTGATGTCATTCGGTTCTATTAAGGAACTTAATTGACTAACACAAAAATGTTATTTATAAATTAACTTTAAGGCTTGTGGAAATATTAAATTATTAACTTCGAATATTTTATTACTAATCCAACGAGTGTAGAACATCTAAAAATAGTCATTGGACCATAACAGCAAACGTTAAAAAGGGAATTATGACCTATAAAGTGGTTCCATTTTGTGGAGAAATTTTATTATTCAATAAAAGAGTGTTGCAACAAAGGCACATTGAATCCCTGCGGTTTGGAGGTTATAAATCAGGAGCAAGGGCCCCTAGGCCGCTAGCGCCCGCGCAGGCTTCTTGAACTGCCAAGGCCTCGCTGCGGTTCCCAAGACTCGTCTGCAGAATGCAAACAATACGTTTTGGAAGTAAGAATGTGAAAAGAAACTCGGAATACTAAGAATTTTACCGCAGGATTTAGTGAACTAAACATTTAGAAATTCTTTTAAATTTTAAGTTACATACTGAGTGATTTGGTAGTTTAGTTAGAGGAACTTACAGGATTTGCACCGAAATTATACAGCTGCAAGTAATCAAAACGTTTTGAAACCTGTCTGTTAACGACATTAGTTAAGGCTCGTCAGTCAATTATTAGGTTTAGAATCATCTCAACCCCACAAAATGTCCACGATAGGCCCAAAACGCGACGTTCATGACAATAATATGTAAATGACATGCAGCAATATGGTCTGTGAAGTGCCACCTTATCATGTCATCAACACGCGACCACCGCTTTAATTTTAATTGCCGTTGATTGTTGTTTTAAATTGCTTTTATGATTATTAAAATGTTCATAAAGAAATCAGTGATCTATAATGTAGCAAAATTGCAAGCCTATTTTTCTCTAGAAAGTATAGATGCAGTATGCTCCCCAAATTATCCAGTAATATTTTTGCCACCTTATTAACCTACAAATCAAAATCTGCATAATGGAAAAGATATTATGTTTTTGTTAAAAAAAACAACAAGAAACAAAGACCTTTAAATAAAAATAAATAAATAAAAAGACATTTATTCATCCACACATGCTAACCGATTAACTCAATGACAAACAGAAACAAAAGCGGCATCAACTACTGAAGTATCGATTTTCCACCTCCCACTGAAGTACCGTATTAGATATGTATGTAGGTGTATGGCGTACGAATTGAAACCTGACAATCTACAGTACAGCCAATCAACGACGACGGCTTTACACAACACAAGTGTTGTCATATTGAATCAATATTATGGACTCATACATACGATAAGATTGCCTGAATATGTACCTTCGTGGAAATAATGTTCATAGATGCCTAATATCCAACTATTTAAGATTTTTTATAAATTATATTCTTTAAATAGGGCTGGGACATACCTACTTTAGGTCGTTGTCACAAGTTTATGCTACGTTTTTCATTAAACTAATGACAAAACAGATGAATAGAATAATATGAAAAGTAAAAGGTAAAATATACTAAAGTATTAGTAAACATTTAAAAAATTACCTTTGTATATCACGCGAAGTTTTGACTAACACGTTTATAATTTTATCACTTGTCCAAGTATCAAATATAATAACAATCTATGCAACAACAAACACCGATGCAAAAAATTACGCGCCAATGAAAAAAACATCTTTTTGTTTTTAACTTACCCATTCTGGGTAGGCGAAGGGATCAAGGCTCATACAGCCTAAGCCTGTCTTCAGTATATTTCGATAAAGTAAATTTATCTAATATACTGAATCAATATTAAAATCAGTTATAGTTTAAAACAGTTTGTAATCATTTAATTTTGCATATTCATAGCGTAGTTTATTTTATTTTTACTTTTTCTATGTAAAGGTCGTTTTTTGTTTTTAATTAATTGATTCTGGCTACTCACGAGCAAAGTAATATTATACGAACGAGTACTTTGTCGGTTGGATGACTAGACTTAATCAACCGAATCAAATAATTCTTACGACAGTTTTAATGATATAATATGTAATTATTTTTGCTAAATAGAACACATAGAAAAGGAATATAATAACACTACGTAAGTGTGTCGTAAATCACACTGCACAGTTTACTGTAATCGCAAATTTTAGTTTCGAGCAAGGTGTATTGAAAATTAAATTACTTCTACTTCAAAATACAAGTATACTGTTCCAGTTTAAACGATGAACGATATAACCACCTCTGGCAATGAGTTATGTAGGTAATCAATTCAGATAAAGAAATGAAGACAAAGAGCTTTGACCGCGCACCTCCAAATAATCCTTGTGCCAGATTCAAGGGCTAATTACGCACACATATGCACCGGATCAGATAAACTCATTAGCAAGGATAGATTCCACAGCTCACTGCCGCGCTTATCTGCGGGGCCTGGTATACGGTCATGAAAGGAGAGGTTCAGAAAAGAACATTTTAATATCCCATGGAAGCAAGAATTTATTTAAATTAATAATTCAGACTGAATTAGGAATATGTCAAAAATATTTTTTTGTATGCAATAAGCTATGTATATATAAAACAGTTGTAAAAAAACTATTTTTACTAATTAAAGACTTCTTTATTTTTATTCTACGATTGACTAATATTGCAAATACGACGCCGCCGCCACCGTAGCCACAGTATATACGGAAAATCATATTTACATACAAATGTCAAAACCAGCAAATCCGCTTCGTACGTCACCATGTCCTAACCTATTCTCATACAAAGGCCTTTGACGTACGCGATAGCGGGTGTCGGGGGCGGGAGGTGAGGCGGGGCGGGGCGGGGCGGCCCGCATGATCGCGCGATCACCGGCGACCCATTTGCGGCTCGTTACACGCTGATAGCGCCACACAGAACACACCCCGAGTAATTAGGGAAAGCCTTTCCCAGATACCGTGAGCTCTTCATGCACTCTGACTTTTGGTCGGCTGTGTGGGGAAATTAAAGTTTGCCTTGCTAGCTTTCCACACAAAGCATTTACAAGAGTTGTAAACATCGACACACCTAACTTGACAAAGCCTGCGTGGTGGATTTGGGTTTCATCATTATCGTTTAGTCGACACTATACCGAGGATATCCCGGACATCAGCCTGTACGAGATTAGGATGGCTCTCAAACAGCTTAAGAACAACAAGGCACCGGGCGAGGATGGAATTACCACAGAGCTTCTGAAAGCGGGCTGGACGCCGGTACTGAAAGTCCTTCAGAAGCTATTTAATTCCACCTTGCTCGAGGGCAAAACGCCTGAGACGTGGAACGGGGGTGTTGTGGTACTTACTATTCTTTAAAAAAAGGTGACAAAACCTTACTCAAGAACTACAGGCCCATAACACTGCTGAGCCACGTCTATAAGCTGTTCTCGAGAGTTATCACGAACCGTCTCGAACGCAGGCTCGATGACTTCCAGCCTACCGAACAAGCCGGTTTTCGAAAGGGCTATAGCACCATAGACCACATATATACCTTGCGGCAGATTATACAGAAGACTCAAGACAGAAGACTCGTATAATCGCCCATTATGCTTGGCGTTTGTAGACTATGAGAAAGCCTTCGATTCCGTCGAAACATGGGCTGTTCTAAGAGCTCTCAAGCGATGCCGTATTGACCATCGGTACCTTGAAGTGCTGAAGTGCTTGTACAACAACGCCACCATGTCAGTTCGAGTACACGAGCATTCCACGAAGGAAATCCCCCTAAAGAGAGGAGTAAGACAGGGAGATGTAATTTCTCCGAAACTGTTCACTGCTGCTCTAGAGGATTCCTTCAAGCTCCTGGAATGGCAAGGACTACGCATCAATATCAACGGCGAATACATCACTCACCTCCGAATTGCCGACGATATAGTAGTCATGTCTGAGACGCTTGAAGATCTTGGAAAAATGCTCAGTGACCTCAATAGAGTTTCTCAACAAGTGGGTGGTCTTAAAATGAGTATGGACAAAACGAAGGTCATGTTTAACGTCCATGTTGCACCCACCGCACTAACTGTTGGAAACTCTACTCTCGAAGTTGTTGACGAATGGGAATGGGACAGGCAGTCCGATTAGGTAAGTTCAATTTTGAGAGAGAGGTCAGTAGACGGATACAACTGGGTTGGGCAGCGTTCGGTAAATTACACAACGTTTTCTCGTCCAAAATCCCTCAGTGTCTGAAGACTAAGGTATACAACCAGTGTGTGTTACCAGTGATGACTTACGGCTCTGAGACGTGGTGCTTCACAAAAGGACTTTTTCAGAGGCTCAGTGTCGCGCAGTGAACTATGGAAAGGGCTATGCTTGGTATTTCTCTACGAGATCGAGTCAGAAATGAGGAGATCCGTAGAAGAACCAAAGCTGCTGACATAACCCGATAGGATAAGCAAGCTGAAGTGGCAATGGGCAGGCCACATAGCGCGAAGATCGGATGGCCGATGGGGTAAGAAAGTCCTTGAATGGAGACCACGTACCGGCAAGCGCAGTGTGGGACGGCCACCTATGAGGTGGACCGACGACCTGGTGAGGATCGCTGGGTCTCGTTGGATGCAGGTGGCTATGGACCGGTTGCGCTGGAGTGCGATTGGAGAGGCCTATGTTCAGCAGTGGACTTTAACAGGCTGAAATGATGATTATCGTTTAGTTAGTTCGTGAAATTAAGAAGCACTTGCAGTATAATAAATATACGTAAACTACAAACGAAACTACGATTTTAGAACCTAAGTACATTAAAATCGTTAAGAAATTCCCTGAAAGCTAGATTGTCCATTATTTACGATGGCGAAAGCAAAAATAATAATTGAACGATAAAAATGTGATAAAAATACAAGATGTTTTTAGAGCCCACATAAAAACTTGTCTTGAGGTCAAAACAAAAAAATACTCCACAAAACAAAAAACTATCTCACCTAGAGAGTGAAAATGTAAGAGTAATAAAACTAGACAATGGAATTATTTCAATGTGAAGGAAAGGTGCAGTGTTTATGTTATAGTGAAACCACAAACACCTTTATGTCTCTATGTGGTCCAGAAGAGACATCAAGAAAATACTATCGAGTAACATTCGACCAACTTCACATGAAAGAGCAAGCAAAAAATTGTCATGCGGCATTGATAATTAAGGTGTTTATCAAAATTATGTTACGAGTAGATGCAGAATGGGCATAAAAACTATTTTCTTCTTTGTCTGCAACATACTCAAAAAAAAAAACAAAATGCAAAAAAAAAGAAAAGCAAATAAATTGGCTTTAAAAATATTTTTACAACCAAGTTTATATCGGTACTTGTAAAGACACTAAACGAACCCATACACGATGGTGAGACCCTGGACATACTTGTCAAGACAAAAACGGAACCAAACATGACAGTGCTATATATGTTTTAAGATTTTCGTGGTTGTTCACTACACTAACAAACCACTATTACCTATAACCGAAAATTGTGATAATGACAGTGCTAATCTTAACAACCGCGAAAACCTAAAATTTTACAGTTAGTTCATCATCATCATGTTGTGACCAACCGGCCAATTCGAAGGTACTATATTATTGCATTGTCACATTCGTAGATTGTCACCGAGATTATACCTAGATAAGTATGCTACGTTTCAGTTCAATCGGATGAAGCAGTCGAAAACTGGATCACTGTACCAGGTAACAAATATGGGTTACCTACTTGAGATCAACAGTCTTAATCGCAACAGTTAAAATACCAACACTTTATATTGTCAACTGCTTATTACATCCGCAGTTCATAAGATCAATATCCAAAATCTCAACAATCATGTAATATACACTCTTCCACTAATTATTTATTGTTAAAATGGTTAAATCCTTTCCTTATTAATATTATAAACGCAAAAGTTTGTAAGTATGGATGAATGTTTGTTACTCTTTCACGCAAAAACTACTGAACGGATTGGGATGAAATTTGGAACAGAGATAGATTGTACGCTGGATTAACACATAGAATGCTTTTTACGGGAAAAAGTCTTATTCCCTCAGGAAAATTTTACACAACGCGAGCGTAGTCACGGGCGGACTGCTAGTTAATTAATATTAAAAATATAAATAAAAAAATACTTATTCAATCCTACTACCCACAAGTTTGTCACCCTAACCGTTTGCCTTGTAAGTGACCTATCTACTCCTTTTTACTTATAATATCATTGTAATTGACAGTCTATTTCTCTGGGCAGGCATATAAGCTATTATGTTCATATAAAAGACATCAACGCGCGAGTACTTTCGGACTTTTTATTTATATACACCGTGAAATTATTTGGTTGAGTTTTCTGAAAGGGTGTGCAGTTATCTGAACAACTTTCCCCATGGGCTTACAAATAGAAAAAAAATGCGTTCCCCATAGTAAATCGATCAGCTGGTCGCGCGGATATGTATGAACGGGCCAATTTTTTTGTCGTTTAATAGCCCATTTTCCTTAGAGAAGTTGTTAAATTTAATGGACTGAACATTTCCTTTAACGAACATTAACCAAATAAACGGTGTATAAAGTAAAAATTGTATTGTTCTATTTATTTAAATAAAATTTAAAACAAACAAAAAACCAAACGAATGGGTTAATAATGACGTGATAATGGGTTAATAATAATGATAATGGCTTAAGTGTGGTTTTACGCCAACCAGTACGAGTATAAAAGAGGTGTAAATAACAAAACGTGATCGTAATAGAATACTTACAAACCAAATAGACACTACAACTACGGGAGATCGGATATCACGCGCAAATTACGTTGGCATTTATGACCGAATTCTCGCATTCACTCGTATATCTTTCTACCTGTCTATCTGTTGGTGGCAAAAACGTGCGCGTGTGTCGCCCAGGTGGTCTGCGCTCCACCCGGCAGTCGCGGGCGCAGCTTGCCAGATTCATCTACGCTGATCTCTGAACTTATTGCCATTATTTATTTGTTTGTATTTTATGGGTAGACAATGAAGGCTTAACACTTTCAGCGGAACATGCCATTATATTTTCTTTTTATATGACACATTCTGATTCCATACAAATTTAATAGACGTTTAGAGACGTTCTGTATTTATAACAAACAAGAAAGATTTAGAATTGGACACTAGCGTCAAAATACGTTGACGTTTCTGAACGCTGTGCTGTATACGATTACTAGTTTTTAAACAAAATTAAAAAACAACGGCTAATAACGTAACGCTAACGTAGCGTAGCGACGTATATTGATTGTGCGTAAATAGTTGTTTATGTGTGAGTGCCTTGTATAATGTTCCGGTAAATAGAAATATGTAATACGGCAGTAGAAGTCTGGGAAATCAAAGCGATACGGCGCAGTGACGTAGATATTAGAATATTGTATGGTCCACGAACGTTATCGTACGTTCCGGATATAAATACATACACATTTTTGGTCGACATTATTGTACGTTGAGCCAGTGAATATTACAAAAAAATACGTAGTGATACGTTCCTCCGCTGAAAGTGTTAACAACTGCCGTCTTATTATAATGTAATGCGTGGCAATGTTGGCAGCAATTATATAGTGACAATTAACATAGCATATGCTGGACTAATGTAACAATAACTAAATGAACAATCTATCTACTTCTTGTTGACCTTACAAAATGATCTTTAATAAGGTGTACATATTTTGATTATTATATTTTATTTAATCTGCATTGATATTGTTTTCTTCGTTCATGCACCGTTAACAGACACAGAAACAGAAACAGACTAATAACATCCCACATTTTGACAGTGATTAAAATCTGCATTAAATGTTCTCAGTATTGCATGTTGTACTGTAATAATGAAATATTAATCTCTTGACTTAACCTTCGCATCAAACGTTTTAAAACTTTTCAAATTATACTCTTAATAACGAGTATTGCATTAAGCAGGGTGTCAGTAGAAAGTGTAACGGCATTGTGGTATATACTCCCGTCAATCAGTGGATGCGGGTACACAATTAGAAGCACGTGCCGACTCCAAAACTGAATGCGAATACAAATAAATTCTCATATATACGCGATTCAAAAATATCGCTTTATGAAATGATTAAATATTGTAACGGTTGCTTGTGGTATGGAAAATCATCACGTAAGCTCACGGGTTTCGCTCAACTTTTAATAGACGATAAAGTTTTCCTTATATTTTAACCGGTATAAATTATAATGCAGGCAATATTGTTCAGGTAGTAGTACCTTGGATAGACAGACAACCTACACAAGCTGGCACCACACGAAACGTTGTAAACTATAGTCAGGTACTTGTATTTACTTTAAATGAAAGTGCCATAAACCGCTTGCTGCCATAAAGTCTCATTTTGCGGGAGTCCGAAACGGTCACAATTCAACAAAACTATAATAGAGTCGGTTAATCCTATTATTTATGGCGCCTTCGCAAACAATTTCCAGAATGCTACAAAAAATCAAACGTGTTCTCTCGGACATTACGTTTAGCTACTGGAATTTTAACGATGCTAGTAATTGAGACATTACGCTGTGTGCACTAATGGAAGAAATTAGCAAGCTACCCGCCAATAATGACAGGCTTCGCACATTTTAACTCACGCGCACCACTAGGCTACTGTACTGTGCAGACCACCGACCTAGTTTTTGCTCATTGTTTTTAACATCTGTTCCGTAATTGGCTAATACATTTAATACGTATTCTTTATATTTCTCTTATAATAATAGCAGGTTTTTGTTAAAAATAATAGCAGCAAATGCCGAAGCTATTGTTTATATTGTTACTAAAAAACGGCTAAATCTTCGTTCATAGCATGCACGAAGCCAAGACTTAATTTATATTTACGATCGCAGTAATCTGAGAGATAGAACTGTAATTTTCCATAATCCAGGAAATTAGTAAATTAATTTAGCTTTTGTTAAATATGTAATAAAACCAATGAAATTATCTAGAAGTCGTGCTCTACCAAAGTTGTAATGCCTTCCTATATTGAATACTAGCTGTCCGTCCTAAGCCCGCATAGTTTTAGTTATTTAGTTCTTCCCTCAGGAATAAGGTGGTTTCCGTAGTCGTAATCGTCTTTGTTTTTTTACAGCATTTCAGGGTTTTAGTAATTTCAGCCGCTAAAATGTATTATGTAATTGTGCATTGCAAAAATTTAAGCTTTGCAATCACAAAAGATAGAAACTACGATATTCCTTATTATTACCGCGTTATCCTCAACTCGCGCGACGCTATAAAAAATTGCGATAAAAACTAGTCATCAGTTCGAGAACCCCCGCCAGATGGTGTCGGCGAGAGGATTGTGGGGACATTGATACTAGTTGCATTTCCATAGAGTTATTGCGTAATAATCAAAGTGGGCAGATGTGCGAGCTGATTGCAAACTTGTGAACAAGTAAGTACATTTAACTAAACAGGTGATATCCTCAAGACAAGGTTCCTAGGGCTGCCTTTTATAAAATGTATTTATTATTCAAGTCAGATACAGCAATCTGGCAGAAATTATTAAGAAGAGATTTACTAGAAACGTTTTTCCGCAGTAGATCTGAGACTCATGTATATTTCTGCCGTAAAATAGCTACCTACCTACTCTATATGAGTTTAGTTCTGAAAGATTACGGCCTTTCTTACGATTGGGCGATAAAACGACGACATAATTTAACCCTCTTTAGATCTGAAGTTAGTAATAGCAACCCTGCAAAAAAGATCAAGCTTAATAAACTGGTTGAACCAGTCATCGCGATTTTATGAAGCGCGTCTTCGTTGCGCAATAACGCAGACGTGATAATCAGCACGCATCGAGATGTGTCGCCGACTTGCTTGCAACCAATACTTACAAGGTATTCCTCCACGTTCTTAACTTTTTTTAGATCGTTTATTCCTTATAGAAGGAAATATGGAAGCTTCGATAGTTAAGTGTGTGTGCCTTTAGCTTAGATGCAGGACGGCAAATTAGTAATATTAAATACATAATTGGTTGGTGGCATATTTTTTGTTTTTGTGATTAAAGAATGTGCGTGGTTTAATTAGAAATCTTTACTGTTGATTGTGTTTTAAATTTTATTGGTAATAATTACCAATAAACAAGTAAATAGTTAAAGTCATCAGAATGCCGGTTTATCTTTAAATTAATTTACGAAATCTAAATCTATAAATGCTGGTCAAATTAATTGTATTAGAATAGTGCAGCCTGAGGCAGTATTTCTCGCGTTTAAGGCGACAAACGAGTCATTGACTGCTTGCGAGTGCGCGTGCGCGGCATGATTAGAAACAGATATAAGGTATGAATCAGGTGCGCAGGTGGCTTTCAGTGGGTTTTTGCAGAGATATGCTTGCCCTCAGGCAGCTGCCGTGAAAATTGCGAGCCCCTATGCCTTCCTAGTCATAATCTAGGAATTATGGCCAAGTGCTAATGACAAAATGGAAATGCGCGTGTGTTTGGTCAATATGCGCAAACGCAATTACCAACATTAGAAAGCGGACACTGCAGGAGATACGGGCGGCAGCACGTGCCCAGTGCAAGGAAATAAATGTCTAATTAAAACCGGAAATATTTTTTACTCAATAAGTAACAAAATAAAAAAATAACATTCTATTCATTTGATTCATTACTTAACAGAATATGTTACTGTACTGTTTTCCTATATACGTGTAGGTGTAGGTAGATAAAATATGAAAAAAAAATGATAAAATATGTTCTATAGCAAATGAGTGCAAAACATTGCAAAGCTTTTGTGTAAGCGCACATGCGCGCTCTTGATATGAAAGAGGCGCGCGTACAAAACGCTTTTCATTTCGTTTGAATCGCAGCGCATTCTATACGCATACGCAAGATGAGTCAGCCAGGAGGGGCCATAGAACAAACAATGACAGAGTGTTCGCAGAAATAAGATTTTCACACAGTTGCCTATATTACGATTAATAAATAAATGTGTATAGTGAAAATATACAAGGTGTAAATAAATTAGCTGACACTATTTTAAAGGATCAATCTACCCATGAAACTGAACAACTTTCCCCAAGAAACATAGGCTGTCGGACGAAAAAAATATGCATCTTCCATAGTAAATCGGTTAGCTGGCCGCGCGATTTGGTGTGAAAGGGACAACTTTTTTTGTATAATAATAATGACAATTGTTCAAAACGGTAATTAAAGTTTTTTGATATGATACAATTAAGCATTTATAATAAGGGAAAAACAGGCTAGCCACTAGTTGCTATGCTCTATACCTTAAGGAAAGCTTTTAACAGAAATTTACCGGTTATACTATTATAACACAGGTTTATAACTGGATCCATATCACGTACTTTGATATGACTATTTTTCTAAAAGTACTTTCTTCTTGGTCTTTGCTGTTATAAATGAAGTGTACGGAACCTTATCCACAAGGATAAAAATTATTACAACGGGTATAGACGAACGTGATATGAATCTCCTCACGAACCCGACTGTACATTACATTGGATTATACAACAGCATACTCTTTGACAACGCGTAATTAGTAGCGCTGAGTGTTGTCTGCGCGTTGTCTGTCCGGAATTCTTTAGAGAAGACAAACGGAGGAGGCTGCATCAATGGGTGTCGTGTTTCGGCCACCTGCACTCTCTTTGTACCCTGCTCCCCTGGTAGATTGGTACTCGTTTAGGGATGCATATGCGCTTGCAACTTGCAAATATCTAAAACATGTTCCTATTAAAGTAAGCAATGGTAGGATTAAAGGCTCTATAGGTACTATCTAGTAATTATAATTCGCAACGTAATAATCAATAACTTAGTAATGAGACGATAATGGAGACAATAGCTTGACATAGAATAACAACGCCTCCGAAAATGATAATATCTCTAGGGATATTTGTAGAGCCCCTTTATAAAGCAAAGTAAAGCAATTAATACTAGAAGCTTTGTGGCAAAGCTCCGGATCGATTACCTTGATAAAGAATGCCATTAACGTTAAAGGTATTTGATTTCTTTTTTTGTACGAGTAGATTTATTTTATACCTTTGCATAATACACACAAAGTACCCCACACAACACACATCCTTGTTGCAAAGGTTCAAATATAACAATAATTAAATTGAAACAACCTTATTGAAAGCCAAGCATGCGTAAACAATAGCAGCAATTTTGACCTTAGTGGTTTGTCGCAGACCATTTAGTGGATTGACTCGTAAAATAGCAGATCTCACACGCAGATACCGTGTCCCCATAGAAATTAGAAACTATCAGAAGCTCCCCCACGTCCCCCGCTGGCTCCTGAGAACTCCACTCGTTACCTAAGTTCATATCGATTATATAACATTAAAATCGATCGCAATCGATGTGATGCTATCATGCTGCGGTTGGTGTGGGAAACGTTTTTGACTACGAATATTGCATGACACGCGTATTTTTAAAAAAATTGTGGTTATGGTTTCAGCTGCATATAATCTAGCCAGCATAAACTGTACGTTTACTAAAGACATCTTCATATTTTATATTATTTTTATGATGAGATAAGATAGAACTTTATACCTAGATAGGCACAATAAAAATTACCACGACCATGAACTTAAACTTAGGTTTAAAGATATTAATTTCTCATTAAAAATCTTAAGTTACTTAAATGAGACCAAAAAAATTACATAGGTAGGTAGTAGTCAATCGTTCGTTTCGCACCGATAAATTACAAGAACTTTAAGCACATTACATAAAGTGATAACAAAGCATGATTGCCTTTATACATTTACACCGTATTTGTGAGGATATGCTGAGCTAATTTAGTTTTAAATGTTATAATTGAATCTTTTTTTTAAAGATGACGGTAAATTATTAAATAGTTGCGCACCAAATTTTCAACGCAAATCTGTATTTATTTTACTATATTCCTAGTAGATTTCTTTCGCACCCCATTTTAACCTTTTAATGGCTCTAAAAGCACGCTCTCAGACCTCGCCCACTCATAACATCCGCATATCGCCACTACCCCGACCCACCCTAGTCCTGCTTGTGGGAAAGGGCAAAGACAATGGCGATTATATCACAGTTAATAGCTCCCATCAAGCTATAGGTCTGCACTGGGGTCGGCTTATCGGAAAGGATTATTTGGTCAGAGTTGATGATTCCTTATTAAGATAATTGGAAGTATCAATGGGGATTTTGTAACAACAGAAATCGGTCAGGGCAAGTCACGCAATGAGTTATGGTGCTTACCTTGAATGTGTATGAGACAATATCTTACCCAGTCTCGCTCACTAACGTCGTAAATTTTGTATTCTGGCGCGAGACAATAGGGGATCGGACTACTTTTTTTTTATTTTATAAATTCAAACTTCTTAGTGTCTGCTATCGAACACAAAAAGAATTTTTGCTCTATCTTTAAAATTGACCGAATTATAAAGGTTTGAAATTCAAGATTAGACAGAGAGGCACATACCCACTTGTGACGTCATTTGAAGTAACGCCATATAATCTCCATACAAAAAATCGTTTTTGAAAGAGACAGACATATTGAAACTTTAAAAAATCACTGTAAATTCGTTTTTCAACCGATTCTGTTTTTTTCTTCGCGAATCGTCTGCTACTAATCTATATTTTAAAAATAATTCATAAAATATGGTAGATTTAGGAACAGTCCGATACCCTATTACCCCACCACTATTGCCAATAGCTCAAAAACCGTTGCGTTGGGACTAGGTATGCAAGCAAGGTTCTTTGGAATGATGTGAACAGTAACGACGGTATTTTCAGTTTTTAAGAAGCAAGGGCTTAACTCTTGGACGAATGCTTAACTGTACACTTTTTCTGTTTATTGTTCTAAACTGTGCATTTTATTCCTGCCTATACTTTATTCTATTTCCAAAAAAGAAATATTTTACGTACAAGAAACCAATCCTTTATTCCCTTAAATTCATACGCTATGATAAATATAACTGCTGCTATTGCTGCTTTTAATAATGCCAGCTGTTATTTAAGTCTGAAATAAATATTATTCTCATTCATCATAAATAACTAACTAAATAAACTAAATAAATAAATACAACTAACTAAACTAACTAAATAAACTAAATAAATAAATAAATAAATAAAATAAAATTAACTTTAATTTTTTAATCATCTGACATGATATTTTCGAGTTATTATTATTTTATTTTTTTATACTCTGCTAAACATTCGATTTCAAAATACACTTACAATAACTGTAAAATGTAACAAATCCCTTCGTTTAGTCATGTCACAAGAGGGTTACTTACGCTAGTGATGATGCCACTCACGTCATTTAACTCAGTTATAACATCTGTGGTCTCAACAAATGACCTCTTGAGACATCACAAGAATCACACGAGACTCAACCGTGGTTAGTGCCTGCTGAGTCACTGGTAAGCTGCGGCTCCGCTCCGTCTGGACTCCCATCAGCAGATATTACTGTATGCGGGTCTGGGTCACGCCTCGCGACGTCATGCACTGACCGCTCATGAGCCAAATTAGATGTAATGTGAGGTTGGGGCAGGTCGCTTATGTCTTAATAAGCGTAACGCATCTGTTCAGTTTGGGTGATGATGAAAAAAGGGATAAGTATTGGATAGATAGAGTCTAGTGGTCAGATAAATCAGCTCTATTTTGGAGTTATCATGCAAAATAGCTTCTAGACTTTCGGCTTAACATGTCCTTTGAAACATGGAAGACGCTCTAAATGAAAACCACTAACGGAAACCCCATCCATGAACTAGCCAGACCTGCAGTTGCTTAACTTTCGTAATCTGCACACAGACACAAAGTAATGCGCCACGAACGTTTTTTATCCTATAAAACTAACGATTTGTACGCGTATAGGTAGGTAATAATCTAAAATAATGTCATACACAAATTTCTGGTACGCGTAACAAGAGTTTGAATGAGTTTTAGTTGCTTGCTCACCGCATAAGATTTTTATTTACTGTATGATAATTACCACAGCTTATTCTCTTTTATTCTTAGTTCTCTTTATACAAAACTCCAATTTGATTAACTATTATGAAAACATGATGATGCACATTGAACCTATTTATCCGTTCTTTGTGTCAACCACAAGCGGTGTCAATTTTCACCGGCGGCACGCGACCGCCGCAAATATTGTGATAATCCCACCAAGTCCTATTGTCACTCGATGACTTGATAAAAAATGCTTTAAAATATGTTCCACTACATCCCTCGGGAGTGGTCTGGAGAGTCTTCTTCCCTCATTCCCATAATCTATTCCAATTAACTGACAGCACCATATTGTGATATTAACACAATGCATCAGGCGATCACCCCCTTGCATTACGCAAGATGTAGTGGAACAATTACAGCTTTAATATCCAGTCTTTATGGTTCAGATTTGCTTGTGTAGTCTTATTGCGCTTATATTACGGTTTTGATTGTATTGGTATTTGCTGGTTGCTGGTACTTTAGAAGAGCTCGACGTGAGAAGCATTAGGTCGGATCTACATTCCGACCACAATCACTTTTTAGCATGGTAGGCATACTGAAAGACTCTGGATCTGGCCACTTACAATAAAAGAATGAAAAAGCAATTATAGAATTCGAAAATGGAACTCATTGGGAAAATATTTACTTTTTAATTTGCGAGACTGCTAAAAAGTGACTTTGGTCGGACATGTAGATCCGACCTAATGCTTCTCACGTCGAGCTCTTCTAAAGTACCAGCAACCAGCAAAGACCTAATGCTACTCATGTCGTGAACCTACATTCTAAAGTACGATTACGCTCTATATGTATCAATAAGAAAATAGGCATTATATCTGCTCTACAAGTTCAATATCAGCGTCTATTGAGTTCTATCAGCTTGAATCGACACGTCTTAATAATTCAATAAAACTTGCATTGAGTTCAATAAATAAAAGTCTATTGATGTACAAAGCCGTAGAACTGACCTACAAGCCTGGTTTGTAAACGCATATCATAACGCTTGTTGAGAAAGGTTCCTTGGATATAATTCACTTTTAGATAGTACTATTTTAACAACAAAATTTTGTTATTTATAGACGAAACAGGTAAGTATATTTTTTGTAATAACTCTCGTAAGTCGGGTAAATCAGTATTATATTTCGATAAGCACATATTTTTAAAGATAAGTTTGCTTTTGATAATTCCGAACCAAACAGGTGCCGCTAATTTTCCAAGAATTGTATTTATTTTTCACAATAACGCACCAATAAAAATACAATTACGAAATCAGATCAGCCGAATTAAAGCATGAAAACATACATCGTTTTGGCCGACATTTTTATCGATAAAAAAGCAAATAAAGAACTTAACAAAAGTAACAAAGCTTTGAAGATGCGCAATAAAAATGCAATAATGCGTTGTATGCGCAAGAGCGTTGCGGGACAAAGCGTGACGTGACGGGCGTGACAATGGAGCTGGCGACGCGTGCGCACGAAGCCGCACACCTTGCGCGCCGCGCCATGCGTAGAACAAGCTACGCGCGTAGCACCGTCGTAGCAGCTCTACAACAGCTGATAGGCAAAGGCAAATAAATCGAATATTTTTTTTATCTTTATCGCACAAAGGGCCTTTTGACCTCAACTTTCGCCACAATCTCGACTCGACAGAGGAAAATAAGCTCTCACGAACTATTGTTGCAATGTCCCAAAAAACGCTTATGACCTCATAAAAACTCCCCAACGGCATTTCAATACATATCTTGCACGGCCTTTGTGGTTTATTTTTTCTTCCATATTTGATTTGTTGCAACAAATAACGGACATGAAAAGCTTTAAGGTACTTAATGTCCAGTAATTGGCGATCAATGAGGATCAGTGGGCACATTGTGCTAAAGTATCGAATGGTTCATTGTCCAAAACGGGATTAAAATAGAAATAAAAAATAAAGCAACCACCCATCAAGGGTCAGCCGTCAATATAACAGTCGAAGTATGATAGACTTAGTTCAATGCTAATCTCATTTGGTATTATTAAAACCAATAACAAATATTTTTTAAATCGTTTAAATTGTTACTTATAATATTTCTTGTCATTTACTTAGATTATGTTTTTTATTAAAATATAATATGCTGTAAAACTTATTAAACGTATTTAGCAAATTAATTATGTAGCTAATAGTACGAATAAAATACATTGAATTTTAGTCGCAAGGTGTGGTGTTTGCATCTGACACGCTTAAGTTTTAAATTCTAGTCGAACGCAAGCGCCGTCGCGTCGCCACCACCGCCGGCGCGCAACGGCGGCGCGGCGGCGCGGCGGCGGCGCGGTGGTCCCACGCATTCTGAATAAGAAATATGACCCGAACGGATACTGCTATTATCAAAACATTATTACAACACTCCAAACGCATCGCCCTTCCAATGTAAAAATTAAACAACAATTGCCTTTAATATTCGCTCGCTGGTGCGGACCCTCTACGGTTTAATAAAAAATCTGTCAATCTGCTGTAGATCAATCATCCTTGCTGAATGGGAGGGGTGAGCGGCCGCTCTCGACCGCAGTAACTTCGCAGATAATAAACCCGGACTATATTTACGTAAACGCATCGGTTTAATGTCCAATATTGTGCTCCGGCGCATCCGACACCGATTTTGGATTGTATTCATCCCTTATTCAATCCTTTGTAAGGGAGAGTGAGTGACATTTTGCGAAAACTGCACAAAACTCAAGTAGGCGGTTTGTTGTAAGCTTTTGACTTTGTGAAATCAAGCTTTTAAGCTTTTCAAATTAACAAAAGATCTCAAGTTTTAATGGTCTTAATAACTGTAGTAAGTAGACGCACTTATTTATAAGCAAAAGAAAAATTGATTTTTCTTTCTGTCAGAAATTTATGTAAAGTTCTCAATAAAATTACCTATTATTAATACCTGTCTTTTTTATCAATAGTGATGATGAGAATTTTACCGCGATCCATAAATACACCAGCTATGTAAAATGGTTTTTAAAAACAAATTCAACCGTAACCAAAACTATCGCAGTAACACAGGCATCCTCAATGCGTAAGATGTGAAGCACCCCGTGGAACTTACAAGACAATCTACTTTACACCATCAGGTGAGCTCAATACGCGTGCAATGCGCGCTGAACGCAGGCCGCAGGAGACGCGCGCGGGCGCGTCCACGTGCAGGCATGCTCCGGCGCGCCCACCACGTGCCAGGCGCGCGCGCAGCTCAGGTAGAACATGGGTAAGGTTGATCTGTGACGCGTGGCTCACGATAAGACGCACGAATAGTTAAAACGTTATCTTTTACAACTTCCATGTTAAAAACTTAAAAGCAAAATTAAATTTTCTTCTTATTTCTTAAAAAATTGTCTATTATCAAAGACACAGGGAAAATAGTAATAAATTACCATTGGTTTTTGTCGGCTTTAGTTTTAAGGTATTTACACGTATACCGTCCACAAAAAACCAAACCACAAATAATGATCGAAGCAGCTGAACTGACGGCACGAGCATGTCTAATAATGGGAAACGCAAGAGGCCATCAAAATGGGTAGTAATGAGTGTTGACGAGCACTATAATGGTTAGGAAGCTTTTGTAAAATAAGCTGACAAGCCCTATCAACATTAGTACTAGCACCAGTAATCGCAGTGTCAGGCGTGCACTTTATTACCAAAGCGAATCGACCCTCCTCCGCCGCCATCTTGGCTATATCTATGAACTGTCGAACGGGTGCTGGGGTTATATGAAAAAGTTTAAATTATAGCAAAAAATATAAGTTAAGTTGACTAACCTTGTGGAGCAATTATTTTAGAACGTCAGTATCCAAAGTAATAAATAAATAAATCGTACTATTACATCAGCGCTCTCTGATACAGTAACCTTTTAATCTGCGATGTCCAACCCGCCTGCCAAGCGTGGAGATTATGGCAAAACCCTACACTTAAGGGCGGGGTTATGTGAAAATAGCGCCCATAGTCACTACTTTGACGATCAAATACTAGCACTTTTACTGATTCTATAAATGTAAAAAAAAATATATGCTAACAGAATATATCCTTAATTAAATTTTAAATCGAGTAGAATTTTTAAATACATTATAATAATTTAGAAACAAGAAGCACAAGTTTTTTAAAAAAAGCAGCAAAAAATTTTTTTGACGTCCTTAATCTCGTAACTTAAAGCGATAACCATAGTTTTTTTTTTCATTAATATAACTTGCCAATTATTGACTTAGATTTTAAATCGATTACATTTTTCATAAACTCTTCCATTTTCTGTTAATAAGCAAAAGAGTTCAAGAGAAACAAGTTTTTCGCACGAATCCTGCGCAGTGTTGGACGTAACCACCATGAAGAATCGCACGCTAATTTGAACGTTATTTCAGTAATGCGTCGGTTGAATTTTCAACTAAACCACGTTGAGTTGCTAATTTTTGCAATAACCCGGAGGCTCATAGTCCAGCAGTGGACTGTAACGGGCCGTTGATTTGATTTTTTTGATTGATTACTTCAGCATCATCATTAGTAAATATCCACCTGAAAATAATTGCAAAACCTACCCCTAACCTAACATTAGCATAGTAAGTTTAATAACAAACATAACATAAACAACAAAAAAATGTCTGAAAGACACCAAACAAATGGTTAAAGTCACATTAGAAGTTCGTTTATTGCAAACAAATAATTCGCTAAAGATCTAAAGAGCATCAATCGTGCGCAACAATGGCTCGAAGTATTCATACACGGCGCATGTCCACCAACACTTCCGACCGAGCTTTGTGCGCTAAATGGACGCACATTACAATACTATTATAATGTTCTCGCTGACCACGGGGAGCGTGATTGATCATTCAAACGGAAGAATATACCTCTAATTTTAATCCGGAAATGTTTATTTCAATATTTCTAATCAGCCGGAAACCAAAAGCCATTTTCGTTTGTGAATAAATCCTCATCACCGCTACGAATAACATTTTTTATTTATTTGGCTATATCTGTCAATAACACCGTAATTTGTAGAAGTGGGAATACGATACGTGTGCCATAACCATAACCGTACATCTCTAGTGTACAAATATTGTTCTAATAACAATAAACTTGAAGTATTCGCATCAGAGTGGCAGCAGTGAGTTAACCCTTTCCCACCGCTCTAATTTTACTAATGCGCTCCGCTAACAGAGGGTCAGCAAGTATTGGGTTAACGTATTAAACGTTGTTTAACCATTAGTCTACAAATTACGTGACTACAATACGAGTATTATAGTGCGTTTATCATTAGGATATTTAATTAAACACATAACGATTATACTTAACAGATAAGTGTTTTAATGTTCATATCATTAACCTGTAATTCGTATCATTTTATAGAAACTTAACTGAAAATTATTCATTATTTTAGGACACTACAATATGAGGCTTAGCTACAGCCACAATGAACGCAATATAAAACCGAAGATGATCGTATAATCGAACTATGGCACAATACCGGAAATCCGATATTTCACATTTAAAAGCTACGACTCAAAAAGTATCCGGCGGACCATTAAATTTTATTTTGAATCGTTCAAGTTGCGGAGGGTTGCCGCGATTGCTAGGGCGTTCGCGAACATAAATAATAACAAAAAAACATATTGCGTTTTGTTGCTGCGCTCATTATGCGCAATTAGGTACGATTGTGACAGAAGATGAGAGAACTCCCTGTGAACGGATTTCATTCCATTTGTGATGCGACTATAAACTTTGGCGCGTGTCACGGGCTACTGAGATTCGTAGAGCTTTTATAAAGGTATTCAATTATTTGGAGGCTCGTAATAAATTGAACTTACCTACTTTTGTAGCAGCTACTGCACTATCTTGTAATCTCGTAGTTAGTGTCTGAAACAATAACATAAATTAATTATAATAAAATATAAACGCTCATTTAACTCAACTAAAAATCAAAACCGCACTTTCCCACGCTTCCCGGGCAATTTACTACATTAGTGACGTCACTAATTAATCTGACCAATCGAGGTGAGTTCCCACGTCGTGATATCTCCCAATCACGCAACATCTTTATTTTATTATTGAATTACTACCCCACCTATAGACCCATCGCTGTGAGCCATTGTTTTTGGGGTCGGCGTGAAATAGCCACACCGCTGCGACCATAATTACTTTTAATAATGTTGCCCATCAAAAAACTAAAGGGTACTGAAAATTTAATGGATAGGGTAAAACCCGGATAATTGCTCCACTTTTTGAAATCAGTCTATATCTCTCAGTACAAAAAGCAAAATACTTTATTTGTAATACTGGCCGGTACTTTGGTTTTTAATCTACAAATATATGAAAATTAAAAATCATTATCTTTATTTCCAGAGTATTAGAGATTTTTGCGGACCTCTATTTTTTGGGACATCCATCCCATATAGCGGATAGTTGCCTAATCCATATAAATAACGTTTAGGATGGATGCCCCGCCGAGAAACATTTTGCTTTCCCATGCAATCGCACAGAGACATGAGACACGGTCAACTAAGTGACAGTTAGAGAATCTTTTGATAGATTAAAAAATATGCATGTAATTCTTCTGCGAAACTAGAGTATTACAATCCAGGCAACTACGAATACACCCTCGGCACATCTATCCCAGTTTATGATATATAAAGTTCACTCTTACTTTAGTAGTAGATGAAAGTTCATTTAATTTGTATTAAATGATCTGATGAAGAAAAGCAACTAAAAATACAATAATGTATATTATAGTTTTTTTTAAATAACAATAAATGAATCATTAAAACACACAGAAGAAATTTATAACAAAAACCGTCAACAGTCTACTTGCAAATGAAGTCTACATGAAATATTTGAATACACAAAATAATAAATATCAATTTAATGGTATCAAGAGCACAATAGTAAGTACGGAGAGCAATTTGTATAAAATTGGTGTAAATCAGTGGCTTCTATAGAATCCTGCGCATGTTAATGCGGAAGTATAGGGATGAGCCCATGTTATGCAAAATAAGAGATTTAAAAATGATAATTTTAAACTGTACGTTTCGTTGAGAGCGTGGCACATGAAGTATTTTTTTAATTTTTTGCAAGTGTCTCTTATATTATAATAGAATAAATATTGTGCAAAATCGGACTACTTTAGCCGGAGTAGGTATACACCTACCTTTTAAACCGTTTATTTGTAAATGGAGTATTCCATTTACAAATAAACGGTTATCTATCTATATTCATCATCATCAGCTAAGTACTCATCCACTCAGTAAATACTTCTTCTTCGTGAGGATTGCAAAAAAATACTTAAATCGAAAACAAAACCGCAACAGGTGAAAACCCAATAAAATAGAAATGTAACAAGCATACATACAGTTCTTATCATGAAACCGTAGTTCGTCGCGTGCTGCATATTAAACTGGCAGCCAGGAGTGGTGGGGCGGGCGTCGTCGCCATGGCTGCAGCAGGCTGGCAGCAGCAGCGCCCGCATGCGCGATAACGTCCACCGATAAAATTGGCGCGAACCTTTCACAACCTACCGCTCGCTCTACGCCCTCGCGCTTTTCACCTTCCTAATAAATAATTATCTATTTAAAGGAAAACTCACCGTAATATTTTGTTTGATGTTACACGAGTATGTTTTAAAGACCCTCGTTTAGGTTAAATAAAACACACAAAACACTTTTATCACAGAACGTGACAGAACTGTAAATATTTTTGTTGAAAACACAGAATATGTACCTACTAAGGAGATTTAATTTTTGGAATAATAATTTTTCACTGGCCGAAAAACTTAAAAAGTATAGTACCTCAAACAAAAGACGATCGTGGACATCGCTTGACACTTTGTGGCCATTTATTTGTAAAATAGCGATACACACTTGACTATTACCTACTTTTTATTGTTTTGGAAGTATCATAGTTTGAGTCTTTATATTACGTCAAAAGAAGATAAGGTATGCGCAGCAGCGCCATAAAATTAAGCCTTCAAGCTTCAAGCAGTCAAATTAATTAATTACAGATTTGAGTAGTCTGTAAAGCGAAATAGTACCTACTGTTATTGCACTCAATAATAGGTAAAGGAGTTTTACTTAGAAAAGTGTTAGTTCTTTGGTATAAATTTTACAAACCGTTATTAGCTATTGCACCCGGCAAAGCTGAAACCAATGCGTAAAATATTGGATTGCGCATTTCACTATCGTATTAGTTACACTTGAAACGTTGCAAATCTAAGGTCAATCATAAAAGTATTTGTTGTGTGACAGTTGGCAGGCAAGCGCCCGCCCCCGCACTATTTGTATAGAGTCACAAATAGTTGTTTGATTAACTCGCTTTCATGTCGTTCAACGGAACGCGATTGTCCGCGGATTTGTTTAATTTGATCCTTTGTTTGAGCGCCGGTTGTGTGTAAAGGCCTATGAAGGGTTGGCACAATGAGATGGGCATGGAGATTCAGTAGTGTTCAGCCGATATCGGTTATCTGCGGTGTCACCGACAGATCGCCACCTGTTCGTGAACAATGTTCTTTACAATGGCAATTAATTTAAGGAAATCAGTACATTCTGATTGTGCTACTGTTATCAAACATGATTTAAAAGTTCACTTAGTAAATAAAAAACTCTAACTCGAGGAACTTGTTTTCTCTGATTTAATGACTTGACATTCATATTTTGACCAAATAGAATAATAGGTAAACATTGAACAATATCCGGAAAACAATTTTAATCTCAAATAGAATAGTAAAAGCTTGTGTGAAAAACTGCAGCCGGCGGCGTACACATATTGCTTTGATCGGCGCTGTTGACTCACGTCGCGCTAATTTCACTGTTTGTCTCCGCACCCCTACCTCTTCTCCATATAGCTCTAATCTCTATTTAACTTTTTCAAACAAGCTGAATTTACAGGGATTGATTAGTAGTAAAATTCAGCACAAAGTTAAAACATAAACATATTTTGTAAGAATGAATACCATTTATATCTAAATTTACAAAGTACTGGCCACATTGTACTAAAAAGAAAACTAGCCTTTAAAAAAAACATTTATTTCTTGTTTTCCTTTAATGGCTTTCTCACAAAATTTTATAAAGTTTTCAGCCAGCAATTTTTAAAAACTAATTTAAATACTTAAATCTCTTTGGTCAAAAAAAAACAAAAAAATGCCTTAGTACCAACTTCATTTTGTTAATTTTGATCTTTTTTTTTTTTGTTTTACTAAACGGTAATTTTATTTATTTTTACAAAGAAATTGGACGCGCTGTGGGCTTCTTCTGTTTCTTTGAGTATATGCCTATAGGTATAATTTTGACAAGTTAGGCCTATAACTATTACGTTGTTGGCTAAAAATAATTTATTGAAGACCAGAATGTATTCCATATCCAGAGTATTGTGAGTAAAAAAATATTTTTGATTAAAAAAATATTAGGTAGAGTTATGTACCTACATGTGATTTTTTTTTCATAATTTATGTCATTATTGTCATTAGAACGTCATTTCATTTTATCAGCGCTGCCAGCCGAACAATCTAAAGATCTGCTATAAAAGAACAAACATAGCTCTACGCAAAGATTTCTGACGCGCGTCGCCGTCTTTTGTTCCTCTGAGGCTCTACGTTCATCTTTTTTTCTATTTTACCTACTTACAAATACATAAGACCTAACCTAACCGAAGAAAACTAAATTCTAAGACAGTAAACCTAGGCAGTTATTATTGTAGCAACAAACTTGCTGAGCGGGTAGAGTTAAGCGTCAAGTCACCACGTTAAATATAGTTCACCTTGACAGTGTTGTGCAAATGAGGTTGGCCTGTAAACTTAGTTAATGAACTTCAGACTCGATTTCAGTTGACTACAGTGTGCATTGTCTTTAGACCGAAATACGAAACCAGCACATTCCTATCAGGTTCCGGAACCTCTAAGATTTACATTCAATGTAACCCAAAATTAAAATATAAATTGATTAGTTGTAGGCATATTCTAGAATAATTTAAAGTTTATTGATTTAAAAAAACAACAGCCGTATTTAGATAAACATACACACTAACCTACACATAAAATTATTTTATCTTATTTCTCTGGTTCTCTCTCATATACACACACTTAGCACACAAATATTCACAACACAAACATACACGTTTATAGTTTCACTAACCAAGACAAAAGGGGCGTCTGAAAAACAGGGCTGCCCCGGGACTTGTTCCGGTGGCAACATAACTAAGACATCTCTTATTATCCGCCTTTAGTTCAGTATTAGTACCTATTAAGAACTAAATAATTATTATTGTTAAATAATTGGTGGATAATAAATAATATTTTCTTTCTTTCTTTCAAAAGTTCGAAAACTTTTGCGACTCGTGGAGTTGTAAAAAATATTTTCCACCGAATACATTCACAACAATCATTTAAAACTAAAAAATGCGCTTAGCAGTTTATGAGATTACCATATTTTTTTATTTATCCATATTTTTGACGAGAGGATGGGTGTATCGAGTTTCGCTTATTATGTATATTAGGTATATTTACATAACGAATGATCACTCACATCCCAAGCCCCTCCATCAAGATCCTCCTCATCTTATTGAGCAAATAAAACAAACATGTGAAATCAATTTGGCAAATTGGCGGCTTCCGTTCCGCCGTGCCGGGTTCGAAGCCGGGAGGAGCGTTAACGAAGATGACCGCTTTTTATTTGGCGACAATTGATGAGAGCGGATGGCACTGCCTCTTTGATCAATATGTAATAAGCCTCTGTAAATACATCACGAGTAGCATAAAACTCGTAGGTTTTATGCAAAGCGTCGCGAACCGATCAATTTTAATTTTATCAACAATTTCAACGACAAAGCATTTAAGTATTTCATTCATGACACTGAAACAATTTCATTTCAAGCATAATCATCATGCTCTCATATACTGAAATCTTTTGCTCAAACTGATGTCACTGCGTGTTGAAAACATCTGTACGAGAAACATTAAGCAATAGAATCTTTAGTCCTATCTAAATCTCTCTCATTTTTGCCGACCACTGTTCGTAAACAAATTTTATTGCTACTGACCGAAACAAAGACGGGATTAAGATTTGTACCACAATAGTTTTATAACTAAGTAAGTAGTAAAAGTTCAAAAACTTGTCTGTGGCCACTACTTTTTATGGATTGTTGTTATAAATACGTGGTAGTACGCCGTGTGGTGATGGCAGAGTAGAATACATTTGTCACCAACCCCTACTCTTCCCGTGGGTGTCCTAAGAGGCGACTTAGGGACTACACATTGAACATGGAACGGGCAGCAGCGCTCTCTGATACAGTAACCTTTTAATCTGCGATCTCCAAATCGCCTGCCAAGCGTGGAGATTATGGCAAAACCCTCCACTCAAGTGGAGGAGGCTCATAGTCCAGCAGTGGACTGTAACGGGCTGTTGAAGATGGTTGAAATAACGAAAAACAAACTCAGCTTTTAAGTTTTGAGAACTCTTCCTTGGCCAACTTGGAAAACGGTGGCGTACCCACTCATATTGGCCAATTAATATAATGTTAATCTGGTCAGGTAGGTCTATATAACTAGGTGTATGACCCTAAATTATGACCCACCTTATGTCTTTTTCAGCGTATCCTGTGTCGTGCCCGCTGCAGCAAGTCTTTACAGAATGTTTTTCTTGTGACAGTGTTTCCAATATAAAAGATGTTTTTTCATGTAATTTTCTTTTAGCGAGAAATAAAGTCGGAATTGCCTGCCGAATGGAATCGCAAAAATATTTTTCGTAATAAGCAATTACAAGTAAAAAAATCTATCGACTTTTAGCGGCTTACTTCTACTATGACGTGGCATCATTTATACATACTACATGCTGTTCATAGATATTTAAGAAAAAATCTATGAGGGTCTTTATAAGACCAATAGACGCCAAAACAATTATTTTTAGAATTTTTGGTTGTATGTCTGCACTTATGGGCTAAAAAATACTTACCTGTAGGAAAATTTGAAAAAGGAAACGTGAAAAAAAACAGTAAGGACAGCTAGCAAATAAGTACAACTTTCAATAAAACTTGGACTTTAAAATAATAAATAAATAAAATAAATAATAAATATGTGGGGACATTTTCACGCACGCCCATCTGATCCCATCTTGTACTATGGGTATCAGACAGCTGATACACATTACATAAATAGATAAATACATACTTACATAGATAAACAACAGACACAAGGCAAACACAAGCGCTCATCACGCGAATGTTTGCCCTGGGCGGGATTCGAACCAGCGACCCTGTGCTTCGAAGGCAGGCGTACTACCAACTAGGCTACGGAGCCGTCAACACAATAGGTATTAGGTACCTACCTAAGCGTAGACAAACAAATTGATCAGAAAATGTGAAACTTATTTAATTCGTATCGTATTAAAAAAACTTAATATTTAAAATCCCTTTCTCTTTTATTGGCAGGAAGCCCTTGCCTACCTGCTCAATGTCTCATCTCCATGGCTCGAATTGTCTTCAAGGAAGAGCGTCCAGCAAGCGGCAAGCGGCACGCGATCAACAGGATTAAGATAACAGCTACAAACAGAAGTCTAACAAACCAAAAAGGATTAACTACAACTTCCCAAGAATGATTGTAAAATCATATATAAGTTACACTTTCCTAAATGTAAACAATATCTGTTGGGTCATAAACGTAAAGATATCATTGTATATTACTTATTATGTCGCGACCAACTCGGTAGACTTAAATTTATTATTGCAGATTCATTGTTTTGGTTTATTTTTTGTCCATTATTTCATGCAATAGAGGACCAGGCGCTAAATGAAATACTTAACAAGAATGGTTAAGTTTGAGCTCCAGCCTAAAATGCTGATATTATTACTCCTAAGATACCATATTAAAAAAAAAAAAAAACAAAGAAAGAGTGAAAAAAAAACACATTTCTTTTAATAATAAAATATACTCGTATCATAGTTATGTACCTATTATGTATTATGAATTACAGATATCTCGCAGAATACTTATTTGCATTGTTCTTGAATATTTTGATACGTTTAATTGACTTGCTTGTGGCTATATTCCTGCGAGGTTTTTTTTTCCAGTGAGAAAATAAAAATAGCCTTAAAGGGTTAAACCAGAAGATGCTGATCACATATATTACAATGTAGGTATGTATATTTCTATAAAACCTTATTACAACAGAATAGATCAAAAACCCGCGGACTAGCCGCGGGCAGATCAAATATTTATAATATTCATTAGTAGGATTGCATTTGATCTTATTTAAATAACAAGTGGTGATAATCACTTACTTTCATAGAACATTCTACTTATATGAAGTTTTCTTGATCGTGTGGATTGTAGGTCGACAAACAACCTCACTAACCCTCGTGTCAGTGCTATATTATAGCCGTCGAAGGCCACTGACATTGTGATGTGATCGTATTACTTTATCGCTTAGAATACTAAGCGATAAAGTAATGCTCTTCTAAGATTATTAATATTATAGGTCTACGAGTATATCTTGCTAACTATACGTATAGAGTGGATATGATTTTCGAGGCATAAAATCAATGTAGAGTAAACTCTACATTACGGTAACAAGTACAGTTTTACGTTCATAAATAAAAACATTTAATGCAATTAAATCTTAAATTTTATCCAGTTGCTGCCCCGAATGATTACCTAACGGTTTCATGAGAACTCTTTGTGTGAACTTTCTCATTGAGCTGAGTTGCGCATACGTCGATCGCAGAGCGCTATAACGTCCACGCCCGCATTTTCTACCCTCCTCACTCGGTTTACGGCTATATATCTATAGAATAGGCAACATTATTCCTGCCAGCCAATCCATCAGCTGTACCTACTTCCGATGGGAAAATACTCGTTCATTAAAAAAACTTTGCGATTGTAATTAGTTACATTTGCAAAGAAATGCTAATTTTCAGAAAAGCGTGAAGGAAATAGGTGTTTAGTATGTTAGCATTATGCGGGTACAGTACATCAGTCGATTGATTTTTCCAACAGATATAAGTAATACATAACGTTTTTAATATACAGAGTGTCTGTGTTAGTAAAATACTTAACGTAAAACCTCTCGGGTTCAGTTTAGCAACATTACAAATTGACTAGATCCAGTTTATAAAAGCAAAAAGAAAAATCTAACATATTTTTTATGAATTTGCTTAGTTTTCGTGGAATAATCTTATCACCCGAGTGGCTTAACTTTATTTAACTAAATACGTTGAATGAACCGTACCTGCGAAAATGCTATTAATATTGAAGATAGCAAATTTTACAAATAAAAATAGCGTTTTCGTTTCTTCCACCCTGTATAGTTATAAGTATTACCATTGGTTTTTCTGTGACATAGTTACCAAGATATGAATGGAATGATTAGTAAACTTTTAATGCGAATTTAATAGTACCTAATGTGACCTACATAATGCATACCAACTTCAGGTGTACCTGATTCCTATCAAAACGGATGCATCACTGAAATTCCCAACGTATTTTTCGCAAAAAAAAGAAAAACTAGAGTTTTATAAATTTACCTATACTATTGGCAAACAGCTACACATCTCTCTGGGCTGCTATTGGTCGAGGGGCGGAGCATAGCAGGAGTCAGCGATATGATTGGCGGGCAATGATGTCCCACCGTGGGTGGTGGGGAAAATCATCCCCATGTTTATTTTTGTTGTTAAACTTAGTGTGCTATAAGCTCCCGGTGTGTGTACAAGTGATGTGTCTCCTACAACATTTATCGTGTTAAAGTTTTGTAGCGCTCAATAACCGCATGTCGGCAGTGTGCAGTGGACTGTGTTCAAATTGAAATCGGAAAACAAAATACCTATTGGTTTTGCTAAACACCTTGTTTCGGAGATGGTGATCCTGTAAGTAGTATTTTTGCTATTTAATTGAAACTATTTTTTAATTAGTATGTAGTATGTAATTACTATAGTATTGAACATGTAAATATATTTTCATTTACAGATGCCTCTTAATAACCATTTAAGTAAATAAGTGCTGGTGTAGGATAAGATCCGATTAGAAACAATAAATTAATTTTATTTTCTCTTATGGATATGTGGGGTATGTGGATTATTTTAATTACCTAGCCACTTTTCACTAAAGATATTTATGCCCACGAACCTAGCTATATAGGTAGATAGATGTTCCATTCCATTACTCTACTTTTTTGTATTCTCTTTCGATATGTAGTTAAGTAAGTACTTATTTAAAAAACAATTTTAAATTCTATAAAATTAAGATTTTTTTTAAATTTTTTATTATCCAATAACAAGCATATACATCTTCACTTAGTCTATGTAGCCGCCACTTAAGATAGTCCACTTATGTGTGGTGGCGAGTCGCATATAAAATAAGAACAATTTTGATAGGCAAATGTAGAGATTATATTTTTATTTCAGACACAAGATCCATTAGTAGGTAGATACTGACATCTAAACCTTTTTATTCTTAGACAAAATGTTTCGTACTGCAAAAAACATTCCAAACTTATAGTACGTAAAAAAAATATACAGCGACTAGTTAAAAAAAAATCTTATGCGTTGCAACTGCGCGCGTGATTTCTGTTTTTTTATTTACTATGATGTTTTTTCTCGGTAAAAAAAGCCTTTATCGATAATTATTATTCTAGGTCATATTCTACAAACAAAATCGTTTTGTCGTTTGTGCATGATTTATTCACAAACATCCAAACTTTGAATGAGTTACTCCGATTAATAAATAAGTATTCATGTTACGGTCAGTCAATGAAGTCTGAAGGCACAAATCAAACCGCCTTCCAGTTATAATTTTTGATCGATTATGCTAACGAGGTACTAACAAATTAGATCCTAATTAATTATAGGTAGAGAAAAATCTCAACGAATAAATATTTTTTATAACAAAAAATTTCAAATGAAATCAACGGCCCGTTACAGTCCACTGCTGGACTATGAGCCTCCTCCACTTAAGTGGAGGGTTTTGCCATAATCTTCACGCTTGGCAGGCGCAGATTAAAAGGTTACTGTATCAGAGAGCGCTGCTGCCCGTTCCCTGTTCAAGTTAGTCCCTAAGTCGCCTCTTACGACACCCACGGGAAGAGTAGGGGTTGGTGACAAATTTATTCTACTCTGCCGTCACCACACGGTTAACGAAAAATTTATATGCTTGAAAAAATAAGAATCTTATACTTTTACTTTTCGCGAAAAAAAAATTCAAAAAAATAATATGACAGTGAGATGGGCATCGTCGGCCGGGTCAAGAAGATCCTCATACAGGATGAAAGACAACGTTACCATAATAACGTGAGTGTTCCCGTTTAAAATAAAATAATAATAATTACGAAATCATGACATTCAGATTGCCAGGCATTATTTTAGTCAACATTCGTACAATAATAACTTAAATTTCACAGCCATTTTTATATATTGTATATTATTATTTCGATTATGATCGTCATATGTGTAGTGGCTATAGGGCCGCTGTTTCCGTCTGAGAGGCGCTAGTTCGATACACACCAAGTATCAATGTGTTTTCGAATTTAAAATCATGTAATTTCGTTTTCCGACGACGATCTTACGATGAAGAAAAACATCGTGCACACCTGCAAATAAAACTCGACCAACCCGCACTGGGTCAGCGTCAGGCTCAGGCCCCTCATTGGGGACGTAATATATAAAAGGCAGAAATAACTTCAATCTTCGGTAAAATATTAAACAGTTCGTAAAATAAACAAGTGTAGGTACCTAACTGAGTAAATACAGGGAGGGTTGTGGAAGGTGCCGAGTAGCTGGGGTCCACAATTGGAACTAATTGAAACTCATTGAGAACACGCACGCCATCACAGCCGAGCGGAGGTAGAGAACATCTTAGTTTAAAACTAAACTAAGAATTTCAAAAAAGAGTTACATGTTTCATTGAACAGCTCAGCAAAAAAACATGAAATGATTCTTTAAGATTATTATTCTTACAGATCACCTATTTCTTTTATGAAATATCATGGAAATGTAGATTCAAACCATGACTCGAAGCTTGTCCAAGATCGTCAATTTTTTCTACTAAAAAACAGACACTTGTTAGGTTTTTCTATGCTGGTCGGGCCTGTTGTAAATCAATGTGGTCGGAGAGTGAAACATAAATATCGTTTACAAAGTAAAATTAGAAGAAGCTAGTGATCTTGTCGATTGTAGATAAAACTGCTCGAGAAACAGAACGCTTGAAGTGGCTCTGAACACCAGCCGACGTTCAGTAATCCTGCAACATAACTTGTTAGTACCTAAACAACTTGACTCTAACAAAAATAAGCACTTTAAGGGTCCTACCCATGCCTACTCTCAGTTTTTGAAGCCCTAAGGCTCGTAAACGAGCAAGCAGAAAATACCAGAAAACAAATATATTAAACTTGGATATATAACCTTTATTTCGCGCAGACAGATTTTTATTAAAAACATTAAATACTATACCAAAAACGCCATTGAAGTCGAGCTGTTCCTATTGTTAAATTCGCTACTGCTTCTAAACTACAACAGACGCGGACACGGTTCCTACGGGATTCGCAATTCATTTATCTTTCATCCGTGCAAAAAAAAAATTTAATCATAGGTAGTTCAAGAAAATAGTAAAAATAAAGAGTTTTTCGCACGATTCCTGCGCACTGTCGGACATAACTACCGTGAAGCATAGCACGCTAATATAAACGTTATTTCTGTATTGCGTCGGTTGAACTTTCAACTAAAGCGCGTTGAGTTGCTAATCTAGCCATTATATGCCCCTTAAAATGAAATATTTCTGAAACGTACTTACACTATCATCGAAAAATAGTTTTAGCGAACCCCCATTCGTTTTCAAAAACAATCCAACAATACCTCACACTATTCAAATATATACCTCACACTCACTATAAGGTAGTCAAGAATTAAAAAAAATTACCCCCACTTCACTTGTACCAGAGAAACCCTATAGTTATTTTTTTTTTTATATTTTATTCTACAGCTTTGTCGGCATGGTTAATATGTATATCCATGCCAAATTACAGACTTCTAACGGACAGACATACAGACGGGCATGGCAAAACTATAAAGGTTCCTCGTTGACTACGGAACCCTAAAAGCGTCTGAGTGCCGAGACTTCCGCCGAGGAATCACTAGTCAGTATTTACCTACGTTGTCTGGTACAGAGTTGTTTGGCCAATTAAGACGCCGCCCCCCAACGACCCGCCAATTGGCTCAACGAGCACCCGAGGGGACTTTCTCCAAGATTACTCGACGAAGCATCACTTTATGCTTTTTTTATTCTAAACTATATTATTATGACTGCTTTTGCTACGCCGTAGCAGGTATTTTTTGACGTAGCAGTTACGCAACGCTATTTATCGGTTTTAACGTGGTTTTAACTGATTAAGTTTTCTTTTAATTCATTTATTTTTACTTATTCTTGATGATGATGAATTCTAAATTTACACTAAATTTATTTTTTATTTATAATTCTTTATCTATACAGCTTATAATATTACTTATTTTGCTACGCCGCCGCCGTAGTAGGCGTTTCCTTGCCGGAGCAGTAATAAGTTTTTTAAGTCTTCACTTTATTACTATCAGATTAAACTGAAATTATACATAGTTATTTTTTATTACTAATCTTCACGTCTTATTTTACAACCCTAAACTGCTTCTTGAAGGTACTTCCTTAGCGTTGCTACCCATCAATTTAAACAGTTTTTTTTATTATTACATATCGACTGTACAGCATGGACGTATAAAAACGTCCATGCTGTACACAAATATAAATAGTTTTAAGGTTTGTAATTACTTTTAGAAGAGATTAGAAGCCTGAATAAATTGAAACTTTGTCTAAAATAAAAACGTCCATTAATTATTTATGGAATTTTCACTTATTTGCGAGGAGGGCTAAAAAGTATAGTGCACGTGCTAGCTCTGAGGAGTCAGTGTTGGCAACGCGAGTGGACAGCGACGTGTTGATTCTCCGCGATCTTAGAATATTAACATCAAAATCACTTCACTATGTAATTGTTTGAATCACGGCACGACTGAAACACTGCATTAGGCTATTACGTCAACATTCCCCTAAAGATTCTTCGAGAATCATGCGCGGACTGTTCCCTAGCTAGTGCATTGAAGCTACAGATCGCGATCTGAATGCAGCTCTGATGAATTAACTACTATGACCACGAATGCATTCTAGTATTCTAGTATTTTAGTTTAGGTAGTTAGTAGAAAAAACTTCAATTTTCTAACCGAATCATCTCTTACAGTACCAGTCGAGGGGACATGTCGGAGGGTCCATCGACACCCGAGTGGGATATCAACGACGCGGTGGTACCCCGAGTGACGCACTTTGACACCTTCGGCGAGTGGTGTGACGGCCACGTGCGAAGAGTCTACCCTCCAGCCTGCGAGGAAGCCAGGAGACACGCCTCAGGATGGGCCATGAGAAACACCAACAACCACAACGTCCACATCCTGAAGAAGAGCTGTTTGGGAGTCCTAGTCTGCACAGCGAGGTGTCGCTTGCCCGATGGCTCCAGAGTCCATCTGCGGCCAGCGATTTGTGATAAAGCTAGGAAAAAACAACAAGGTAAAATATCGACCAGTTTCTTCTTTTGGCAACTTTAATAAAGGTTAATTAAGAGAAGTCTAAAAAAGTTGTAAATCACAATAGTTTTCAATATTATTTTGTCATATTTTTACGTGTTAAGTTTTGCTTGTTGTTATAACGATAAAAAAAATGTTGACCTAGTTAGTTAGTTAGAGAGTTAGTAATATATAGTATATAGTAGTAATTGTTATAACTTATAAGTATAAGTTATAACAATTATGTAAAAAGTTATGTATTAAACGCTACAAAAATACTACTGGTATTTTTTAATGCTCTATAACTTGCTCAAACAGATAAATTCTTCAGCCACTTATTAAAGTCCTTTTTTATTTATCAACAGGAAAGCCATGTCCTAACAGGGTTTGCAACGGAGGAAGGCTGGAAGTGCAACCCTGCCGCGGCCACTGCGGCTACCCCGTGACGCACTTTTGGCGTCACACAGAACACGCCATCTTCTTCCAAGCGAAGGGTGCCCACGACCATCCAAGACCTGAAGCTAAAGGTGCTAATGAAGTTCGCAGATCTCTTGGTGCCGGCAGACGAGTCAGAAGTCTAGCATTACTGCTGGCAAGGGAAACAGCCATAGCGGAAAAAATACTAACTGTTCATAAACCCGACAAACAAATGCCACATCAAACCAGCACTCCACAATTGCAACCGCCACCGCTTATTCCAGATAACCAAAGAGGTAAGGTTTTTTTCGGGCGCCAAATTACGAACATTCTCTTCTTATCATATTACAAGTTGTATAGTCGAACCAACTGAATCATGAATGACCCACTTTACCTATAATTCGTTTGAAACCGTAAGGGCGTTTGCGCACTCATTCGTATCCGATTCTCATTCAATTTTTATCCGTTTCTGATCCGGTTTGGCCATCCTAGTAATTGTATGGACGCTTACGCACCCATACATATCCGGTTCGTTTTCGATCCGTAAATTCTCACTCCGGATCGGTTTTTTTACGGATCAAAACCGAGTCGAAGTGGCCGCCATACAAATTGTACTCGTACGCTTGCGCACTACACGATTTTTTTACGGATGAAGAGTGAGGTACGGGGAGGGGAAAGCTCGCGGTGCTAGTGATGTGCCAAATTGACTATTTTTTGATAAACAAGTATTTTGGTACTCGTTACAAAAATAATCGAATGCACACTCGAGACAAGACTCCAGGATTCTATTTACGTGAAACGAACTATACGAGTAACGTGAGCGACTTTATTGCGGGATCTACATTACATAAGTAAAAAAGATCCCAAGTATTCGAATTCTACCAGGTGTTATAAAACTACAAATAAAGCCGAAAGGGTGTGAATCTGCTCGTAAAACTGAACAACTTTCCCCAAAGAACATAGGTCGAAAAACGATTTAAAAAAATCGCATTCCCATACAAAATGTAGATGGTCTCCATACAAAATTTACTCGTCTTTTTGTAACACCGTGTATAAGTACCCGAAATCTATACTCGAGTACAGTCAACTACTCATCAGTCAGTGGTAAAGTGTTAACACTTTGACCTTGAACGCTTCTTGCTTCTATAGCATTATGGTCGAGATCAGCTCAGTCAGTCAGCTCGACTCGGCACATCACTACGACAATATCATGCAATATCGTCTCAAATACGAATGAAAACCGGATCGGATACGGATGAGTGCGCAAACGCTAGACGTGAATTTACCGTCCGCTTTTTTTACGGATCAAAAACGGACCGGATAAAAATCGGATACGGATGAGTGCGCAAACGCCCTAAGGCGTCAAACTGTAACAGCAAAAATGTATGTTTAGGCGAGTTTCGACCTAGGTACTTGTATTTGAATCACTGGAAGAAAATGGTCGTATGTTGGGTCAGGATTCAAATTGGTCGAGTATACCAAAGGCCCCTGACATGGCTCATGTAATGTGACGACTATTTTCTGACTTATTTTACTTTTATTAAATTAGTTAATCTTTCAACAGCACTAACGTGCACGTGTGGACCGTTCGAGTGCAATTGCCGATGGCGGAATGAACCAGAAGCTTACGGCGTGGCAGCGTGGTCGCCCCCGGAGCAACAGTCCTACAACAACTACACCCTCCCCGCTCCCTCTGCGCCTACTCTACCCCCGCAACAACCCTACGAACCCCCTCTACCTACAAACGACTTGTACCGAGCAGAGGAAATTTTTGACATCAACCAGCCGCTTCGCCCCGACCAACCGATTCGACTCGACTTTGCTATGGAAGAGAACACACTTGGATCACCTCCTACTCTGGCAGATTTAAATGGCGACAATTCGAGGCCCGAAGACGCGTGTTGGTTCGAGTGGCAAAGAACCGCTGGCGGGTCGGAGTCCAGTGAAACACCTTCGCCAGAACTGTTCGGTAATGGCTACCAGCAATCGGAAGGGTATTGTGATCAGCAGGCGTACGTCTCTCAAACGTATTACCAAGAAGAAGGTCAATACTACCAAATAGACAATAGAACTACGCCAGTAGACGCAATAGAAGAACAGAATTATTATAGATATGGGCAAGAATGTGCACAAAACGCAGATATGCAAGTATGGAACTACACGGACTGTGCGTATGCGTCCAATGACATGTTGGATGGCAAACAATATTTTGACGCACAACATCAACAAATTAATGCGTATGGTTCTCTTTTATAATATAAGTAGGCCTGTAAATAGCTTTTTGTAAATTGTATATAGTTGAGTACGTTTTAAGATAGATTTGTAAACTCCTTGTTTTAGACAATGTTAGGATTTTATTTTTTCACAAGATACAATTAAATATTTCACAAGCACAAACCGTTTTATTTGAGTTTTTGTAATGTTGTCTAAAATGGAGTATACTTCTATGTTACTGTTCCTATTATCGATCTATGAAATTTATTAAAGTTTCATCTATGATTCCAAATGCTGTTGCTATTAATAATAAGGTTAATATGAATGGTACCTAAATAAAATACAGGTTTTGTACAAAATCGTCTATTTATTTTAATTGTATATAAAAATTACATTAAAATTGTCAATTTTACATTTTTATTTCTAACGATAAAATTGGTCACTACAAAATAGTTTATAAGCAACTATCACACTAAATATAAGATTTATTATTATTATGCTCGCAGTCGCAAAACATTCCTAAAACCGTCGATTCTTTTATGCAAAACATGATACGATTAATTTACGATGAATGGTTTAGCAACCTAATCATGTCATTATAGTTAATATTCGTGTCCAGCACAAAATTCCACACAATATTTTAAAATTACACGGTATAGTTTTAGTATATTCCGGATTTAAACAGTCTGGAACTAGCCGAAAACCCACCTTTACATAAATCATACGTTGCACAACTTAACATTTTACCGCTCACTTTAATACAATTTACAGATAATAATGATTAAACAACCTATATACAGTAACAATGCATTAGCTTTAACGTTTTCAGTGCGTAAAACCTTCACTTAATAGGCGTAATGACATCGATAAATGGATTGACATAGAACTGAGGTTACTCCTCAAACACTCGATTTTGTTGCTTACTACAACCTGTCGATTATTTCGATAACGATTTGCGTAACAATATCAAATCGGAGAAAAGCGAACAGTTTTACCGATACACAGCGCACACTTAGATTTTAGCTCGACAAATGTTGATTAAAATTTACGTATTTAACGAATAGGCCTTAATGAATAATTACAATTAAATCATAGTTTTGTATTTGTAAAGCTGTTCGTTCGGGATGGCGGAGCACAGCGCGCTATCACAGCAAACGGCCGCCGGCGCGGGGCGGCCTGCGCGCGCTTCACCAGTAGCGCGCGAGACAACAGCCCCGCTCGGGCGCCACTTATCATAAGGCCACAAACAAATTTGACACGAAGCGATGTCTTCTTATTTTACAACACACAGATTGCGCTTCGGCTACCGACACTTCAGAACCGCTCAAACAATTTGGACGCCAATCTATGTCTAATCTATATCGTTCTAAATATTTAGCTTGACACAATGAACTTTCCATCGCAACAATTCTCTTAATAAGCAGTTCTATCTAACTGTAAGGATAAGATCTAAAAACATGTGTATGACGTTGAAACTATAACTAGATTGTGAAATCTAAGATCCAAAGAGCCCAAGAAGGAGCGAGATCGAGTGTGTAAGCGTTATCATTTGCAGAAGCCTATCAACACTTGTAAGAGAAACCCCTATGGAACTCGAGTCCCACTAAATATCACTATGACTTAGGTGTCAAGAAGGTAGACTTAAAGATAGGACAATCTTAAGGATGAATCAGCTGTAATTAGACACGTAGCTAGCTAGATATCTAACGGCAAACATTATACTTTGTTGAATATTCTAATAATATTAACATATTATGAGCAAAACAATCAAATACAGACAAAGTTACGACAGAATTTTTGTGCTACATACAATACAATATCTCCAATAATGACTACACTACGATGCTATTAATACATAAGAACAAAACAGCTACTCTGAACTAATTTCATAAGGAACTGCTATATAAAACACAACAGGTAAAATATAAAAAAAATATGCGTGTTTGCATAATCATCTGCAAAACATAATACAACTGTAAAGCTATTAAAAGGACTAAGACAATTTGTACTACCAAAAATTAAATCACTGAATTAATTCGAGGGAAAGTCTTTTAATCGGACACTTCATAAGGGATTCCTTTAGCCTTCATAATGCTAAACCTGCCGTCATCATAATACGTTTCATTTCATACATAATATTAAAATATCTCACTCTAAATCATTTCAATAAAAAAATATTGTAACTTAATTTCTTCATTTAAAATTTAGAATTTCAAAAAGCCACCTTTAAAATACCTTCAATGGCTTCTAATTAATACATATTCTTGCAGGAACTCCACATGCTATTCAAAAGAATTTGCCAAAACTGTTGAAGGACTCCTCGTGCAGTGAAATGTGGAAGACATCGACTAGGTGGACAAATGTTATAGAATAAATTTTAAATTCCAAATTGCATGCTTCACTTTGTACAGCTGAGAGAAAAGACAAGACCGAGGCAAGACAAATGTTAATCCCTCAAAATGTTAAAGTTAATTAGTTTTAAAATCACATAAGAAAATATAACTCGAAGTCAAAAGACAAAAGACATCACTTTAGACATAATTACATAAGTGAGCAAGAGATCAAAAAGTACTTTGATCGCGGCGACACGCTACAAGTTAAGGCGAGTGCAGACGAGTACATTGACACGAAATATTATGATCTCAAAAATTGTTGATCAACATTTGGGTAAAAAGATTTTGACATTTATGGCCGGGTGTGAGATGTCCCCACTTATTGATTTATTTTTAAAATTGTATCATTATAAATCCTTCGAGTCCTACTTGGCCAATGTTCATATTCACTTTTACATCAAATACTTTTCACTCGCTATTCTTTCTATGATACCAAACAACCATAGCATGCCAGTGTTTAAATTAAAATGTGTTAAAGAAGTTAAAATTTTAGAAAGTGCGGTAAATGATCCAATCAGTGTATATTCACTTTTACATCAAATACTTTTCACTCGCTATTCTTTCTATGATACCAAACAACCATAGCATGCCAGTGTTTAAATTAAAATGTGTTAAGTTAAAATTTAAAAAAAGCGGTAAATAATCCATTGAGTGTATGTTCAAGCGTATAAAGTACATTTCACAAGAAAATGTTTAATAAAACCTGTCATAATGTCAACGCAGTTCCAAAGATATCTAATGATTTAGACAGAAATTGTTTTTCAACTGCACAGTTTAGTGACTACACTCTGCTGCATTCTAGTTTTACCGTTGTGATGCTGTCATGATGCAATTCAAGTGCAGTCGTTCTACCTCCATCAGGACTGCTTCAAATGGTACAGTTCGTACACAGTTACGTTACAGTTACCGCTACTAGGTCACAAAATCAAATGCACTCTTACACTTCAACCGCGATCAAAGTCTTCCACTTCTCTTATTCACATTGCGTCACGATCACCGTCACGTTCTCTTCACTGCGCGCAAGTCAGGGCGGGGGCTGCGCGGGGCGCTGGCGGGGGCGGAGGCGGCGCGGTCAGGGCGAAGCCTCCTCAGCCATCTCCGAGTCCGGGGGCATCGCCCCGCGCGCCACTACCGACACGGAGCTCACGGTCAACTCGAGCGGCTCCGGGCCAAGCACGCGACCCACGCTGCATTCCATGTCCGTGCTGCAACATTATTAACAATTTATTAGTGTAATTTGGGACAAATACTAGATTATTATGTACACCCAAATAAAACATGGTCCACGGTCTACGCACAAAAAATATCTATAATATTTTAAATTACAGTCTGCATTTATAACTTCTTTGTATCTGCGCAATGACAGTTTAAATGATTAATATAACTGCGTCATCACTACATTCTAGCTGCACTCTATCTGCACCGGTATGTTACAGGTCTTAACTACATTCAAAGTGCCATTTTGGAGGCAGAGAACAGATCGGGTTCGCAGAATGAGCAATTCACAAAACGTGCTCTTGACAAGACAAAATGACACACTTCTCGTTTGAAGCACTTTTCTATTGAGTTTTGTGGCCCAAGAAAGAGATCTAAATCTTAATAACATTTTAAACTCTTGCAATTTTTACACATTTTTTTATCTTATACTTACACAGCACTAACAGAAGACAGCTGCATTCTAGCGTTGTGCCACTGATCGCTAGCTTCTATAGAGTCCAACTGGTCTTCCCCTGGTTGTGCGGTATCGAGAACGGGGAGCGGGTGGAGGGGGGCCGGGCCTTCCCCGGTGGACACAGGGGACTCCAGGTTGATGAGCGCAGCCGTCGCGACCTCCCCCACGCGACTCGCCTCGTCTGTATTCGAACTCGTCGACTGACTAGTGTCCACTGACTTCTGGTCTGTGGAAGAAACAGTCTTTATAAAGTCGGAGAAGTTTTCAACGGTTTGTTAGGTTGTTGTTAGTAGAACTGCGCGTTTGAAAAGAGTAGTTTGAGCGTAGCTTTATAACATACAAAGTATTTAAATTGCCACACACCGTATGAACTCCACAAGACTCGATTCAAATTAAATCATTCAAATATGAGTGTTATATCTTCTCTCTTACAGCATAATTTTCAGAAATGTACGACACGCATCACATACTGATATTTGGTTTGAAAATTATACTATAGGATACACGATACAGAGCTCACATTTCAATGCTTTTACCTTAAATCCAGTCGGTGTATTATTGGATAAAACTCTTTAATCTCATCTAATCTCTTCAAACACACAGTAAATTGAAATGGTCAACGATAGTTATTGTCTTATTCGCGTAATTATAATTTGTGAACTCAAAGAATTGAATGAGGACTGAATTGAAAGTAAGACTGTAATGATGATAGATGAAGATAAAAAGCAAAGACCTGGGGCATGCACGTAAGTGAACCATTTCTTGAGGCGGGCGTCTGCCAGGGCGACTATCCCGCCGCCCCTCCGCGCATCTGCAACGCAAGCACGCGCGCAAGGCGACGGTTAATCGACCGACACGTGGCTCTACACTACTACGCCAAGAAACCTTAAGGCCTTGTCACACAAGCGACTGGTCGGCGATTTCTCAGCGAGGCGAGCGATCGCCGAACAATCCCTAGTGCGATCTAGTTATAGGGCAAACAAAGCAATTAAAATAAAACTTACAAAGCAGATGGTTAGAAATAATTTTTAAACTTGACGGTTTTCTATTTCTTTCAACTTTTTTGAATAGTTTTTAAAAAGCTTGGGTGTTTAGTTAACACGTAATAAATAAACAAAACGCAAGCTACATTTAACCAAAAACATTAATATGAATTGCTCTTCATGCTAGTATTCAAGCGCTCATATCAGAGCGAATTGTTTCTCTGATATAAGTGCAACCACACGCAATCTAAGCGTACCAATAACGTCTAAATGCAGCTTTACATGACGCTATATGATGAGCCACATTTTTTTTTTTGTGATTTGATAGATTGTCAAAATACACTTTAATGGGTTGTCTTTACTTATTCAACGCCAATAGGCTTAATAAAATGGCTCGTCAAATGGCCTCTTTGTAAATGCAGCATAAGCCGACAATTTGCGGAAACCTTATATTCTATTGGTTTAGATAATAGGGAATATGCATAAAAAAATATTAGTCTTTTTCATAGTTCATCTGAAAGTATACAAAAATAGAATACTGACAGTCAAAACAGAATCGAAATTGATCGAAAAATAAACTAGATACAACATTATTATACAAATATATCTGTCCCTCTTTTCATCATCAACGAAAACAAAATTTTCGATGGCGGATGTATGGCCTGCGTGACCAATGACGTCAATGGTCATGTCGGACCTCTCTGTCTAACCATCAACTTTGAAGCCTTATAACTTTGTTTCTGAGCAAGATATTTGAAAAAATATTTTTTATGTGTTTATCTGGAACTTGAAATATTTCGATTAATTAATTTAAAAAAAAAATGTGCATATTACCAAATAAATAAATGTGAACAATCTTGAAACGACTTTTTATCGAAAAAACACTCCTAAAAATAAGGCATGTCTGTTAGCGAAGAATTCCCATACTTATAACTGATATGCGTTTACTTGGCAAATAGCTAAAATTTTAGTTATTCGATTAAAGACGTATCAAAATTATTTATTATAATTTTAGTTAAGTAAGTCGGTTCCTTTATCCTGAACAGCTTGAAACCAGTGAAGTTTTCTAAAACAATTCATCATCTTCATCGTCTCAGCCGGAAGGCGTCCACTGCTGAACGTAGGCTTTACATGTACCGGCAGCGCGGCGCCCATTTATCTTAGGCAATTATTATTTATCTTATTCAAATATCGGCCTGGACGCACTCCGGGCACATGTACATGAGTGTGCACCCAGTGTCGCAGGACAGGACAGTCTGGTTTTAAACTGATTAGTTTTAGAATGGTGTTGGCGCTACCCCGCACTCTGCGCAGAAGCGATGCGGTTCGCTTGCGGATTATAGTTTGAAAACCATCAGTGTGCGCGAGCGCAAACATCCCGGACGCGCTACAGTAGCGCGGCAGCCCCAACAACATCCTAAAACCATTACTATATTGGACGCGGAGAGCGTTGAAAGCCCGCCGCGTACAGTCAACCCACAGACCGCACGTGTATAGTGTTTGGCAGTATGCCTTAAAAAGTGTTATTTTAACTTCCGCGCTACACTGTGCAAAAACACAGTGTTAAAAATAAGATTGTAGGTTTATATGAAAACAAAATGCCTAGAAGATTTCATTGGTTTGGATACTTTTACTAAGGATCCAGTGGTACAGACGGCAAAGGAAATAGACAGGCTGGCTTGAAACCGATAAAGTTTTATTAGGAGATTTTTTATATTTGTGAGTGGTTGACCAAAGAGGGACCTGGAGGGATTGGAAACCGTTACTTTTTTCTGAATTTTTGAATCTATGGTCTTTTAGCTTTGTTTTGGTCTAACCAGAATAATTTTAGGTGCCGTAGTTTTCTTTTTATGATTTTTTTTGTGGGCCGAGGCAGTTTTGGAAAAATTACACCTTACACACAGCGCACACTAGTTTTTGTGATGTCGGGTAAGTGTATACAATCAGTTTTACGCGATTTACTCGAAATCAATTATTTTCCCTTGAGGTCCCGTTTTGGTCAACCACTCACATTTATACATGGAAATTTATGTACTTGTACAGTTTACCAATCTGTACAAGTAATTATCTAAGTGAACTTAAACGGTCTTAAGCGGCCTGCTTATCTCTTTTGCAGACTGTACCAAAATCGATTAGGAATATTAGTTACCTTTGTGCTTGTGTTCGGGCTGCGCGGGGCAGCAGGCGGGGGGCGGGGGGTGCGGGCGCAGCGGGCGCACGCGCACGCGGTAGAAGCGCGACCCGCGCGGCATGTGGTAGCGGTTGCCGCTCTGGAAACAACACAAATTTTATGTTTATTGACTTTTGGATGTAAGATACATCTCTTAATTTCGTCATCAAGTTTACCGCCCTAACTTGATCGTATAAGATAAAAGACAAAACATCTTTATTCAAAGAAATTCAAAATTAGCTATAAACAAAGCTAAGAGTTTATAAGTAATACAGTTGTTTTATATTACCTTCTTCGCATAGCAGTACTCTTTGGACTCGACGGTGGCGATGGCGTAGAGTTTCCGCTCGCTCTCGCTCTTCACTTGGATGCTGAGGTCGAGCGCCGGCAAACAGTCGCTGTGCACGAAGTACATTATCGGCGCCTCCTAAACAAAAAGAAACAAGTTAGCACGGATTCATAAAATACAATGTTCTTTATCGAGACCAAAGATTCATCAAAGATGCGGTTTGATAAAACACAGCTATTCAATTAATTATTGTCACTGAGGTAAAAAATATTGCTGACTATTTAACGTTTTCAGGTTTAGAATAAATAAAGTCTCCCGAGACAAAAAAATAACAAATACCTATATTATAAGGAAAGCACTGGTTCAAGTATAAGCACATATTGACCACTTCATACTTAACCGTGGCGTTTTAAATGCCTACTACTCTATTCACTACTAAAGTGTGTGCGAAACGCGGCGCGACTTTTCTAATTTGATACAGTTAGGTAACTAACCCCCTAAACAGCGGGGCGGAGTGAAGTAGTGTGGATTAGCAGGTGGATTGGTGGCCATTCTGTGCGTAGTAATATTAGAAATTTTGTGGTATATATGATATAAGTTAGCGAGTGCCATAAGCATAATGTCTGCAGCTGTAAACCGTATACATAACCCTACACTTAAATGTTCTCATGGCTATCGAGCCATTTGAGCCAGAGGTTTAGCTGGTACTCACCTGCATCACGGTGTAGTTGAAGTGCGCCGGCTCCCACATGACGAGCACGCTGTGCCCGGGCACGATGACCGGCAGAGCGTGCCGGCCGCAGTGTGACGTTACTCACCTGCATCACGGTGTAGTTGAAGTGCGCCGGCTCCCACATGACGAGCACGCTGTGCCCGGGCACGATGACCGGCAGAGCGTGCCGGCCGCAGTGTGACGTTACTCACCTGCATCACGGTGTAGTTGAAGTGCGCCGGCTCCCACATGACGAGCACGCTGTGCCCGGGCACGATGACCGGCAGAGCGTGCCGGCCGCAGTGTGACGTTACTCACCTGCATCACGGTGTAGTTGAAGTGCGCCGGCTCCCACATGACAAGCACGCTGTGCCCGGGCACGATGACCGGCAGAGCGTGCCGGCCGCAGTGTGACGTTACTCACCTGCATCACGGTGTAGTTGAAGTGCGCCGGCTCCCACATGACGAGCACGCTGTGCCCGGGCACGATGACCGGCAGAGCGTGCCGGCCGCAGTGTGACGTTACTCACCTGCATCACGGTGTAGTTGAAGTGTGCCGGCTCCCACATGACGAGCACGCTGTGCCCGGGCACGATGACCGGCAGAGCGTGCCGGCCGCAGTGTGACGTTACTCACCTGCATCACGGTGTAGTTGAAGTGCGGCGGCTCCCACATGACGAGCACGCTGTGCCCGGGCACGATGACCGGCAGAGCGTGCCGGCCGCAGTGTGACGTTACTCACCTGCATCACGGTGTAGTTGAAGTGTGCCGGCTCCCACATAACGAGCACGCTGTGCCCGGGCACGATGACCGGCAGAGCGTGCCGGCCGCAGTGTGACGTTACTCACCTGCATCACGGTGTAGTTGAAGTGTGCCGGCTCCCACATAACGAGCACGCTGTGCCCGGGCAGGCACGACGACAGGCTCAGCGTGCCGGCCGCCAGACCTACGGGCGTGTGGCTGCGCGCGCGCCGACGCGGCTCCTCCTTCTTTGGCGACGATCTGAAGATTATAGGTCAGTGCCCAAAAAATAATTAATATTGTATAAAAATAATCGCGAAGTAAGTGTCTAAAAAGAACGTTCACGGGTCAAGCAAAATCAAATGCAAGATATATTAAGTTTCCAACTTTCACTCCCTAGAGAGTGCCTTTGCTCTGTAATTGGTATCTATTTATGGTTAAATCCTTCAAAGGGAGACCGAAGTCTTTCACTAAAAGACTTACTTACTACAAAAGTGTGCTACATGTAACGACACCACAGTAAAACTAACCTGCCATCACTGTCCTCTTCTTTGCTCTTATCGCTATCGTCGACCCTCTTCTCCAACTCTTTCTTCAAATCTAGCACCTGTTTTTGTAGCAACGCCTTCTCGTTTTCTAGAGTTGCCATCTAAAACACAAGAAAAAAGTTCGATGCGGGATAAGGCAACACGACATACTACACTAACCTAACTATTCACCCTTCGCCCTCTTTCTTGCTTTACGCAGCTACCTCAGAGCACTAACCGACTCATGACTATCCGAAAGACCAGAAATCTAGTCTTCATCATATCACGTAGGTTGTAATTTCCATGACGGACCTCAAAAGAAACCTAGTGAGTTCGCAAGTCCTCGCCTCGCTCGTTCTTGTTGTAACACTTTAGATCCGAGTTAGACACATTTTAAAAATGATTTAGCGAGTCATTTCAATAATGATTTATATCCCGATTAGACCCGATAAATAATAATGGAGTAATGTTAGCAATCAGACTTACCTGTGTTTTGAGCAGCGCATCGTAGTCGTTGGTCTCGGGGTCTGTAATCTGCTGAATGGTCTCGCGGTACTTGGCGCACTCCCTGGTCAACACCAGCTCTCTCTCGCGCAGCAGTTCCAGCTGGCGATCCTTCTCCGTGATCAGACGACGGGATATGTCGTTGATCGTCACCTGGATATTTTATAAAGTATTAGGACGAAATGCTACTTCAATGTCTTGCAATGTTGAAAATAACAATTGCATATCAGTGTTTTACAGGCTGTATTTCGGGGAGTGTGCACATGGGCTGCATGAGCTCATTCCGCCATCACCATTTTACTATCGGGAGTCCAGACGAACTGCAGCATACCATCCGCACTTGGTCGACATATCTCTTCGCCGCACGAAGCGCTTTAAATCATCTTTTACTATGCGCACGGCCAAGGAGTGGAACTCTTTGCCAAGTTACAGTGAACAGGCACCTTTTGAGCAAACTCGTTCCATCATCGACCACATCTCGTCCCTCGCGGACCTGATTGTGGTCAAGAGTAAAAAAGTCAATTAATAAAAAAAAGAGATGGAAGTTGATTTGAAGTCACTCTGGATAACGTGCGGTAGAGGAAAAAGAGAAGGCTTTGTCCAGCAGTGGAATAGACTGAGGTAAGTAAGATAAGATGTTTTACAACTCAAGATAAGATGCATTTCTAGCTTTTAACTACTAACCCATTTCTCCCATTCCTGCTTGGTATTTTGCAATACCCACCATATTAAAGCTAAAACTTCTTTTAACTTCTGCCACACTGCGAGTCTTGTAGCGTTCTTTTTAAACTCACTTCTATCTACAAGACTCTTTTATAATACGATTAATAAGGCAAGTCAGAGGTTATTTAGCGTATTGAAAGCCCTGATAAAAGGCAAGTCGGGCTTGCCACTAGACCGTAATGCCTACATCAAAATAATAATCATAAATTACAATACTGGCATGTTTACATAAATCTGGATTCCCCCCACTTCGACGCTCAACCTGTTGGCCACTCTTCATTTCCTAACTTCACCCCCACCTTCCTCTACACCTATTTACTCACCTGTTTCTCCTGCTCGTACTTGGTCTTGACGGCAGCCAGTTCGGCTTCCAGCTTCACCCGCCACTCCTCCTGTACCCTCCCCTCTGCCGCCCTCACCGCCTCTTCCTTCTCCACCTCAGCATTCTCCTTGGTCTGCATGACGATGGCGTTGTGGCTCGTGATCTCTATGACGTCGGTGCGCTCGATCTTCTCCAGACTGGACTCCGACGGTGACCTGTCCATGTTGGTTAAGGCTACTAGACGGAACCTGGACGGAGAACGAATAGTTGTACTGGTTGGTTTCGCGTTAGGTGTTAGTAACCGCCGATTGCACTGTTCCTTCTCCGTAGTTCTAGTTTCTAATGTTAGTTTCTACGCGTTACGGATACTACGTTTTGTTAGGACATGCCAGATTTATACGATGCTTTTGACTTAGTTATAGTGTCGAGATCAAGAATTGGTGTTACCAAAAAAAGACACCTCATTCCTAAACCCGATTTAAGAAAAAGCAGTGATCAATAACTCACCTAGATCTGAGAGACTCAATTTCAGCCTTATAATCCTGATGCATCTTCTCTTGCAACTCTTTTATCTCTTTTTGTTTATTAACATCGATCTCCTCTAGTTTCTTCTCGAACATACCTATCTCTTCTCCAGTTTTTTCTAACAATTCTTTTGTACTTTGGTGCTCCTTCTCTAGTCTTTCTATATTTCTCTGATGTTCAGCTTTTAAGTCTTCTTTATCTTTGTTCAGAGATTCGATGACGTCATCTTTCGCGCTGAGAGCTGCCTTCATGTCACTTAGTTCTAGCTCGTGGTCTACGGTGAGTCGTTGAGTTTGTTCTCTGAACCGTATGGCAGCATCTTCGTTGTTCTTTTCCCATTCTTTTAGTAATTCTATATACTTATCACTTAACCACTTTCTCTGATCGTTTACATCGTTTTTAAGTTTAGCTAGTTCTTCTTTGATATATACTATGTTATCCCTACACAGCCCACAGAGTTTTACGAGGAAGACTTGCAATTTTTCCATGTTTATTTTATGGGAGTCCATGTTGTCCTGTAATTATTTTTGACATGAACTAAAATGCTAAACGAATGGTGATAGCAGAGTAGCAAAGTTTTAATTATACGCAGTTAATCGGTGAAATTTAAGTCACAAAATAAATAATTGATATCCCTGGATACTAAGTGTGGATATTAGCTGGTCAATTAAGTTCCAAAGTATATAACCCAGAACAAATTTTCAATAGGTAGACGTTTGACGTCTACTGATGTGAAATACAAATCTTTGAATTACATACTCGCATCAGTGTGCAGAAGTAGTGATTATGATCAGATTAGTGCGTGAAAGTTGTAAGATAGTGGCTTAAACTTCACCCTGCATAAACAGTAGCAGTGTGATGGATGACGGTTGATGGAAGCCGAACAGAAAAGAGCGAGCGCTACACTACAGCTTGCGGGGCCGGCGCACGCGCGAGCAACAGAAAATAAACTCTAACGCGCCCGATGACGTAACACCTCGCCGATTTAAAGGTAGCTGTCTAGTATAATAAAAAATTTTTTTACTGTTCATTATTTTATATTTGACATAATTTTAAAAAAAAGCAAGGAACAAAGAGAAAAAAAAGGCTAACGAGTCCACAGTCGTAAGGCTAATTCAAATAAAATATTGTTGTTCCAATCAAAGATGCAATTAAAAGGATGATTTATACCGACAAGCCAATTTAGAAAAATCTTCTCTTTCTACCATGTCTTTAGTACGTTTGAGTTAGCACTAGCATTAATTGGCGTTAGATTTAATGGCCATAGCCTGAGGTGTTACGCAACCGGACACAGATCATTTAAAGGGTCGAATAAATACCAATGATATTCATACACAATAGGGTGTGGTTATTTGATTTTTGGTTACATCAGGTGAGAGGAGAAATGATAAACGGGAACTAAATGGCGCCACAATCAAACATACCAAAATGCGTGGCGTCAGATGTCTTTGCACTTTATGACACCATTTTAGTTCAGATTTTTCTTTACAAACACAAAAATTCGATTTGAGATCACTTTTATGTCATATCCACACCCTAATCGTACACGACATCACTGCTGCCACCTTGTGCCCCCACTCCAAGCTGTCGGGTAGCGACTCGTCGATGTAAAACTGCGAGTCCACGAACTCGGGCTCCGCGATGGAGGGGAGGCGCACCTCGGTTTCGGTGGCGGCGGCCGCGGTGCTCGGCGCGCACAGGGTCGACGTGTCCGTCCTCTGCTTCTTGCTGCCCTGCCGGCTTAGCTTCTCGAAGTCGCTAGTGTCCGTCTCCGATTCTAGGTCCCTGGAAAGTTTGAGGTTTTTTAGATAAGGTAAAGATGTCGTTTTTCCACTCAAAAGGTTCATTATATCCATGATTGTAACTTTACCAAGGTTCTTATTTGATGATGTAAATTAAAATAGATGTATAATATGGTAAATGACGCTAGAAATACTGCGTGCTTTTTGTAAGTTGTATTTAACACCTTTAGTTGGCTATTTTAATTAATAAAAGTACTCACTTAGAAATATCTACTTGCACATCTACATCCTTTTCTTCATGCTCAGAAGCATTCAGTCTGAAAAATAAATTCAGCTTTTGTTCACTGAAGAAATAATAGCTGGAGATGGAAATAATAACTAATAATCACCCACTAATACATCTTCGTTTAACCTCTAAAATTTTTTTTAAAGTTTTTTATACCTTTAAAAGTGCGGAAGTGGCGAAGCAATGATAAATGATTAATACTAATTTATTTGCTTAGGTATGGGTTCTTTTAACCACGGGAAAAGAAATAAAACCACGCAGGCGTCGTCACTGAAAAATCTTGAGTAATAGGGTATTGGACTACATTTTTAAATTTTATAAATCCAAACACTTAGTTTCTGCTATCGAACACTAAAAGAATCTTTAGAATTGACCGAGTTTTAAAAGTTTGAAATTCAAGATTAGACAAAGAGGCACATACCCACTTGTGACATATTCAAACTTTAAAAAATCACTGTAAATTCGTTTTTCAACCGATTCTGTTTTTTTTTTTCGCGAATCGTCTGTTACTAATCTATATTTTAAAAATAATTCATAAAATATAGTAATTTTAGGAACAGTCCGAACCCCTATTGAAGAGGATTACTAATCCCTTAAAATCTTACTTATTTATTATTGATCACCAATACACACCTCTGTTGAAAGAATTTAACGATAGCATCCATATCATAACTGGGCACGTCTTTGGCCAGGTCGGGGAAGTTCTCGGCCACGAACTGCACATCTTCGTCGGTCAGCTTGGGCAGCTTGGCGTCGAACAGCGGGGGCGCCTGCGTCGCGAAGAGGGGCGGCAGCTCCGTCATGCCCGGGAACAACGTGCGCAGGAAGTGGCCCTCGAACAAACAGTTGAAATCTTGGCGACGAGACACCTCTTCGTCGTGGATTATGAGCAGTTTCTCGGCTAAGTCTGTTGCCCACTGGAAATTAAAGTTATGTTTTATATTAGAGTAACAGTCATAAAACAGAAGAAATGTTTCTGGGTAGGGGTTTCTAAAAGGTTGATTTTATAAAACCATCTGAAGAATTAAATCAAATAACACGAAAAAAAATCAAAATGAAAAAAAAAAACAAATCAATCAAAATGTTGATTTTTAAATTTTATCTTTCTTGCTCAATAACTCCGGCGCGGCGGCATCTGCGATTTTAATCAGATTAAATATGAATAGGTACTCGATGCTGTCTACCATCCTTAACTCCTCGCAATCGACCTACTTTGACCTTACTCCATACCTTGAGATGCGCCTCGGAGAACTTCCTCCTCCTTGCTACCTCGTGCACGGCGCGCACGAACACGTGCGGCGCGCGGTGCAGCTGCGCCACGATGCCGAAGTAGCGCGCGAGGCGGTTGAAGCACTGGAACGAGAGCATGGCGTGCGCGTCCTGCACCGACATCGAGTTCTCGATCATCAGCACCGCCCTAGAATGAAAAACAAAAAAAAACAATCATTACTAATTTTTGACGTCGAAAAATGATTTGTAAAATCTTAATTCGAATTAAAAATTTTGGACTTGACTTTTAATATTATAAACGCGAAAATTTGTAAGTATGGATGTATGGATGGATGTTTGTTACTCTTTCACGCAAAAACGACTGAACGGATTGGGATGAAATTTGGAATAGAGATAGTTTGTACCCTGGATTAACACATAGGATACTTAGCGAGCGTATAACCAATTTTTATTTTAGGCTTTATTCTACAGCTTTGTCGGCTTTGCTTTGTTGGTTTGATGGCAGCTTTGTTTGTTTGTTTGTACCTATATATTCATGCCAAATTACAGCCTTCTAGTACTAAGAGTCTCTGCGACGGGCATGGCGAAACTATAAGGGGTTTCTTGTTGACTACGGAACCCTAAAAATGTTTCTTGTATCAAATATTGTTCTACTAATTCCATTTCAATCTTCACTTATTAAAAACAAACAAACCAAGCCCTTTAACGAACAAAAACCCGCTTTAATATATTTCAGGCGAAACTCACTCTAATCTAGACTTGAGGATGTAGGAGAGTTCCTCCTTGGACTTGGCGATGCGTCTCCTGATGTCGACGAGGGTCTGGTGGCCCTTCAACAGCATCTCCAGCTGGCAGCAATGGGACTGCACCAGTGTGGGTAGGGCCGACAACTCGCATGCTGCGCTTTGCACGTGCTCCCGGTACTGGAAACAACATTTTAAAATGATTAATACAAATCAACCGTGTGGTGACGGCAGAGTAGAATACATTTGTCACCAACCCCTACTCTTCCCGTGAGTGTCGTAAGAGATGACTTAAGGACTACACATTGAACAGGGAACGGGCAGCAGCGCTCTCTGATACAGTAACCTTTAAAGCTGCGATCTCCAACCCGCCTGCCAAGCGTGGAGATTATGGCAAAACCCTCCACTTAAGTGGAGAAGGCTCGTAGTCCAGCAGTGGACTGTAACGGGCCGTTGATGAATACAAAACAACATGATTCTCTCAATCTCTTGTTGATATTGCTATAAAACCATAAAAAAAAAAAAAATATTTTATTTAATTTTAATATAAATTTATTATAAATTTATGTAATCTTATTTCTGTATTGTAATTTATAAGTGTCTAAGTTATTTCTGATACCAAATAAACGTTTTTTATTTTCATTTTTTTTTATCTACTTTAAAAGAACCTACTATTTCGAAACAATACTCTTATCTATGAAAAAAATCTAATCAAGACAATAAAGAGGAAAAACGAATCAGAACCATCTGTTTTTTCGGTTCCTTACCTGTCGAATCAGAGACGCGGCTTGATTGTGCTGGTCACTATGTAGCTTCTTTACGTCAGTCAATAGCTGCTCCAAGCCGTACAAGCGGTCCTCGATCCCTTTGATCTGCTTCAAGCCGTGCATGTTCGCGTACTCCAGAATGTGGTACAGCTCGGCTTCGCGCTCCTTCAGAGGCTCCGCGTCGATCTGGAAAGAAATAAGTTAATTTTAGTAAAGACAATCAGAAGGCCAATTCTACTAAATAACCGCAACTGCACTGCTACGCGACGTGTGTCAAAATGAGCAAATTTTGACGTTTCGGTATTCTGTTAAGCAGTCCTAGTGCAGTAATGTTGCAGTAGCGCAGCAGCAAATGAATAGCTATTCCACTAAAAAAACGTTACTGCAGCTGCACGTTCACTGCAAAATAATCGTATTCTGTTAATTTTTTTTGACATTTGAATGACATTGGCAGCAGTTTTGTTGCAGTTTTATTGAGGTTAAACTTGAGCAACTTTTGCATCACAGATTAACTAGTAATATACGGTTTTGCATTGTGAAAAATGTTTGGTCTATTTTAGGAGGAGTTTGTAGGACATGAGGAGGAACAATCCATTGTTCCACCTCAATATCTAGGTATCTTAGTGCAGGGACTAGTGCATTACCTATTGTTAACCTTTTTTGAACAAATAAATAAATTACAAATAAATTACAAATAATAAATAACTACAAATAAATATCACCTACCCAGGCAATCAATTTCATGTGTATGATAAATGACTCGTATTAGTTATATTGCAGGTTGATTGCAGGATTCGTGTAGTTGCGGTGCAGGAGCAGTGCAGTAGTCGTGTACTCGTAGTTTTAGTGCAGGAAATTTTAGTAGAATACGTCTGTTTGAACTGCACTGCTCCTGCACGACTCAAATGACAAGCGTAAACGTGCAGTTGCAGTTATTTAGAAGAATTGACCTACAGATGTGGGACTACTCAGTAACCGTAATCTTTGCAAGTGTGGAGCGTCACCGCAAAATCAGATAACAGAACAAGCTTCGTGTACGCGATCGAGCGATTGAGGTTCCAGGTTCCAATCCCACTGCGGACCATATCAAACAAAAATCCCCCAATTGTTCAAAAAAAGAATAACTCCGTGCTTCGGAAGGCACGTTAAGCCGTTGGTAACTTTAACACACTTAACAACGCAAAAAGACAACAAACGGACTAAGGATGGACTAAGGGATGAATTTTCCTTTATAGACAAATAGCAACTTATCATGGTTACTGCCGAGATTCAGTAGATCAACAACACACGAAAGAGAATGGTCCAAAATGTAGAAGAACACGCAAGAGTTTACACTTTACTATAATATAACCAGAACCGTGTCCGATAAGTTTTACGACTCTACGATAAAACTATTGCATTGCATTGGAATTCTAAACTCATTAGTGCATTGTATGATTTCCTTCTATAGAAACAAGATAAGGAATTGTGATTATTGTGGATGAAGTACTTTATAAATCAAATAATTAGAAAGCTTACTTCTCACGAAACTATAACTACAGAATTTCTACATTACACTATGCGTAATAGAACGAGATTTATTTTTAGAGCATACAAACCCTTCTTGTCATTTTTATTCGCATAAAAATGTCAACTCGTGTATGTTAAATAAAACAGGAGTTTGAGTCTGCCACTCCCCCCATTGCTCCGCGAAGCACATTTGTATAAATGATTTTTTAAAAGCAATCAGTATAAAAACTTTGCCACCACTAACTTGGATGTGACGACCACGACCGCTCTGCCAAGAGTGTAACGACGAAGGAGAAGAATCAGTATAAAAAAAACAAGGAACATGAGATAAGTTCTTACCAACGCCAGTCCCTTCTGGCAATAATCCAGGATGTCCTGGAGCGAAGCCTTGTTCCCCTGCGCGAGTATCCAGTGCAGCAGCGAGGGATCCTCTTTCTCTGCGGCGTGGCCGACAGTGAACGTGACCCCGTCGTCGGAATCCTCGATCTTATTCCTCGGTTTCACCTCTGTTGTCTGCACCACATCTTTGCTGGCCGAGCCTTCTTGTTTGTCGAATACTGGAAGTGGTTACACAAAATTCAGGACTACACGGTAGAACAAGAAGAAACATTTAAAAATTTACTCACATAAACGCACTAACAAGTATAGACTTTAATACTGGGGGGCGCAAAAGTCACGACGGGGTATAAAAAAATAAAATGTGACATTTGCACTGACATTTACTATTCTTTTGTTTTCACAGTTTATAAAATACATTTTGGAGGTTCAGCGTGGATAATTTTACCGTTATTCAACGTACCAAAATCATAGAATTTTAATTTCAACATCATCAATCGATAATTCAAACCCGGCCAATCATTTAACTGGCCCGCTCGTTCCCCAGATTTAATAGCGCCAGATTATTTTCTCTGGGGTTATTTAAAAGAACAAACGGGATGGCCCATTAGAGACACGACCGCGATGACGTCGTATTTAGATATCTATGTCGATTTTATACCGCTTACGGTAAATATAGATAGCGTTCTAAATTTAAACCATAATGAACAGAGTTTGGCTGGTAATGAACGGTGGGTTGGTGGGATGGTAGCTCTAAAATCTACTCTTGTACCTATACATTCAGTGCTAGAAATAGTTTTGCACTTTAGACTAAATAAATCATCCAAAAAGAATATCTAATGTTACTGATACTCAAATGTAAGTAGTTATGGAGTAATCGTGTTTAAATTGGTTTGTTTAGGGTCGGGCCACACTTATCGACGGCGATCGACGGTTTGCCTATACAAAACGCGCATTTAGTATGGCAATCCTTTCGCATCATTCGCCGCGTCCGATGCGAAAGGATTTCCATACTTTGCGCGCGTTTTGTATAGACAAACCGTCGATCGCCGTCGATAAGTGTGGCCCGACCCTTACATTATTGTCGGATTCTATTGAAAGGGACTTTACTTAAACAAATGTTGCCAAATAAAATCTTTAATCATACATCGAACTTCGATTCAAGCTCAGGGCATACGCTTTAGCTTTGTGTTTAGATGTCTTTTGTTTTTATGAATATAGGTATAGGTATATCAGCTGGAGGAGGCTCATAGTCCAGCAGTGGACTGTAACGGGCCGTTGATGTTGATGTTGATATCAGCTGTCTAGCCCAGTGAGATGTCCCTAGATATAGTCATTAATATTATAAATATTAAAATGTGTTTGTTAGTTTCTCCTTCTCCCGCGCAGCAGCGTTTAGTAGGGATAGTTCATGAACTCAGGTCAGGAGAGTGACCATAAAGTTACTTTATACCGCGAAAATAAACTAGTTTTAGGCGGAAAATTGTGGCCTTCCGCGCAAAAAGGTACCAGTAGGGAGGTATTGAGTTAAGACTAGTTTCTAAATCTGGAATAGTACCTTCATCATAATAATTAAAAAAACAATATATTTTAATACTGTTTTTTGTAATAGGCATCCAAAGATGAAACTTTGAAAAAAAGACTAGTTTTGAGAAAATTTTGTTAACAAGATCGTAGAATAATAATCACTCAAAATCCTGAAATGCCATATTTTCACCCAATTTCACAAAAATGCAAATATAAACTAGAAACTAGATGCCGACAACTGGTACCTTTTTGCGCGGAAGGCCACAATTTAAAAAAGACGGACGTAGCCACAGTGGGACAGCAATTAAATCATAAGTCTCATTAGAATTCACTATGACATCACACCTACATGGCCAGTAGCAAAAAAAAATATGGCAGTAAGCAGTGAGTTGCTATTGCTAAGTATTTTTTTATTTACAATAACCACGTAATTTCACTAAACAGGCTTTAGCGTCCGCTTGTAGCAGAAGATTAACATTTCCTTGTTCTCTATAACGTGCTCTATGTTTGTTGTATACGTAACGAGTCATTAACATTGACCAATCAATAGCAAAAAGATACACGTGCGCACAGACAACACAACCAAATTTTATACAGGCGAGTTGATCTACGCTAAAATAACCAACGTGTTTCTTAGTATGATTTTTTTTTTTTATTTGACGGACCTAATCACTATTTATACCAGAGTGATAATATAGTGGGCGCGGACTTGCGGGGGAGCAGAAGGCTCGTACCCCTAAGGAAATTTATGGCAACGTATCTGGGGGCGCCCTCAGACGGGCTCGGACCGCGGCCCAGAAAGACGGGCTCGGATCGCGGCCCAGAACTTAGTATGAATATGTATGATCAACGGTTGCTTATGCCCTGCAGTGGGCTGATCTGATGATGATGATGAGATCATACGGTAGTAGTATTATTTAATTTGAACCCGCCCAGAGCAAACATTCGGGCAATGAATACTTGCGTTTGCCTTGTAGCTGGCTGACATCCATAATAGTATCGACCTATATATTAATTCTGTGCTCTGCCCATAGTCAACGAATTACATATAGTCAATTCGTTGCCCATATAGTACATCAAAATCAAAATTGTTTATTTGCCAAAATAATGTAAATACAAGCTTAACAATTACTTGCGGACTCCGCACTAGGTAATCCTGTGTCATGCTCTGCATAATTTTGTATAAGACAGATGGCCGTGTGTTAGAAGTCCGCACATATTTATTTCATTTACTACGCGAAAATATAATAATTTATCATTCATTCATTCATTCATAATAATTATTCTATAACATACCTATATACGTATTTTATTAATATATGTTTAATACACGCACTCACACGTAAGTACGTATAGCCAAGTATAGCATTGTTTTTGACGCAACTGTGCCTAGTTTCAATAACAAAGAAAGTCCTAGATTCCTAGAGCCAGTCCACAACAACACGTGGTTCTTGTGACATGGCTTCTAAGCTAATTTATTTTGCGGTCTCTGAAATTACTAGGAGCTTTTTGTTTACATTACATCGGAAACGTAAATATAAGAAAAAAAGCCCTAATTCAGGGATACGTAGCAATAACTCAGTATGGAAAAGAGTTAAAATACTAATGAACTTATTATTATTTAACTACTATATTGTTCTTAGTAAGCGAAGAGGTACTTCTATTTTATAGGGTGGAAAAATACTAAAAGGGTGGAAAATTACAGACCTATGGACGCGCTACACGGTCGCTAGGTTTCCTATCTTTTAAGCAAATTATTCAGTACAATATTGGTAATATTACTAGGAAATTTGCGACCCAATCTTCTTATTTATAAAGCATAATATACTACGTTATTAACTAAGAGTAGCCTAGTCATCACAGCCACACAAGAATTTCAATTTAAGATTCTGAATTCAAACAGAACTATCTTGTTTGGTAAGTGTTTGTGTACTTATAAATTAAAGACAAGTACAACAACTGTAACATTATAAACTAATCAACCACATCCAATTACTTTACGATAACTTTATTAGTAAAAATTTAAACGCCCATTAATTGGTAAACACGTTTATCAACCAACGCGCGATTGTATTTAAATGTCAATAGGAAACACAAAAAAAAGTTGGCAAGCAATACAATGCAAAACTTGGCATTTAAGTTGAAATAAAATCGAATGAAGGAAGTTGAAACTGTAGTACAGTAAATCTTATTCAAATCAGCTCACAATCACCTTGGCCTGCATTAAGACATTACGACTAAGCTAGTCGATTTCAGGCATATAAAAGGGTTGAATACGTGTATATAAAAATTACAAAAACTCTTCAGCTTGAGCTTATTCCGTATTGAGAGATGTACGTGAAGTCGGCTATTTAAATTGTACCAACAGACATCACACTAAGTATACATATTTAACAGAACAGCTCAAACACTATGCGGGATCTCTAAGAGCTGTTTTGGCATTGACAAGCACACTTAAATTCAATGTGTTTTGGTTATAGAAAATCATTTAGCAAGCTAGTACTCACCGTCCTCATCAGATAGTTTGAAGTCCACGCCGAAATCCTGCGCGGACTGTTTGTCTGACGAGCTGTCCTGAGGATGCGTGACCCTGTATGGGTGCCCCTCAAAGTCAGTCTCCTCGAAAACATCGAACGCCGAGAATCTGTGCGCTTCCGCGTTAGTTTGTAATGCTGGCAGGATGGGGATTTTACCTAAGGACTCTAATACTTCGTTGAGCCTGAAACAGAATAAATCATAAGACTTATGGTCGCCCGCTGTCGCTTCACGCTTGTATCCCTAAAGAGGTGAGCAGAGCTCTAACACTTTTAGGAACTTATTTAATATTAAATATAAGTATTTCAATTTATAACTCTGCAACGTGGGTGGGTGGGGAACAACAACGAAACATTAATATTCCAGATGATTCCATTAAAGCGTAAATGGGCTTGATAACGCAGCTCTAGTGGTGTTAGCTTGAAAACTCCTTTTTCTCGTCCATTTAGATTATTCAATTTACAGTAAATATCGCAATCCTACTTACCTACATCTTTTTATTGGAGTAAACAGTAATACAAATCTTTTTATGACTTGACCCAATTAGGTCACCGCGTTAAGTTATTGGTTGAGCGGGTTGGGTTAAGAACAGGTGTTTAAAATGACAACATAAGAAAATAAATATTACTGTGACTCACACAAGTAGGTTATGTTTACTATACTAATCTGAATCACAATGTTCGTCTAATATTTCAAATAATTAAACAAAACACACGCCACTCTTTTGCGTATTATATGTGGATAAGAAAGTCTGTCAAAATAAATAAATAAATATTAAAGATGAAAAAACCTTAAAGTGAGTTTATCAAATACTATTTAAAATTGGGAAAGTGCTGACAAGAAGACAGAATTATTTCTATTCTAAAAAGATATCTTTTTTTTTCTTTTGAACCTTAAAGGCCGATAAATCAAAAAGCATGGATGATGGTGCCCTCCGTAACCAAACGGCATCCAGCCAAACGATAACCAACAATATTTACGAATACAATTCATAACAAAGGTAAATAACCCATTAAGTTTATCGATATCGTTAGCCCCGATTCCGTGGCTCAATGGACAGTAAAGGGCACAAGATGTAGGTGAACCAACAAGTGGGTCGGCAGCATTACTGCAAGACCTAGATCGCCACGAAATAGAAACCTCTTCATTTCGCTTGAGAAAGTATATCCTAGACTTCAATTTCAATCAGATACTTATTGCATCTGCTATAACCGTAGTAATTTGAAAATAAATTTTATCGCTGCAAGTAAATCGATCGGATAGTCAATTCTTTCAATTCGAACAAGCAAATAGTCTATTTGTAGAAAACATTTGTTCCTAGGTCGCGAATCACGATTTAAAAAGCAAAGAACGTGCGTAATAGTTTTATCAATTAACCAGTTCAGTAGGTAAATCTAACTATTCCTCAATGTCAGACACCAAAAATTAGATTATGAACTCATTGATGAAACGCAAATATCGTTTTATCTTATCGAATTATCATTTCGTTTCCGTATACCTGGGCTGATTGATAACTGGCCGAAACGACGAACTTAAAAAAATGATACGCAAAAAAAAAAATATCACATTATATTTTGGCATCTTTTTGAAAATAGAACGCCAAATTTGAATTTAATCGAACTGGTGGAATTTGTTTGATAGGACGTAGAACTTTCTCTGTCGTAAATTTTCTTAACAATGGAAAGAAACGAAATTCGTGCGGTGATAAAGTTTTACGTTTTAAAACAGAAAACAGCAACCCAGATTAAAACCAAGCTAGACAGTGTTTTAGGTAATTCTGCTCCTGCATTGAGTACAATTCACACCTGGGTAACTGATTTTAAACGTGGAAGACAGAGCTGCGAAGACGCCCACAGGTCTGGCCGTCCAAATGAAGTCACGAATCCGGACATGATCAAAAAAATTCACAAAATTGTATTGAATGATCGGCGCTTGAAGTTGCGAGAGATAGCAGAGATGGTGAGCATTTCATCTGAACGCGTTTTTAATATTTTGCACCAACATTTGGGAATGAAAAAGCTTTGCGCGCGATGGGTGCCGCGTTTGCTCACTGTTGACCAAAAGCAACGTCGAGTGGACGATTCATCGGAGTGTTTGGCGCTGTTTACCCGAGATCCTAACGAGTTTTCGCGGCGTTATGTAACAGTCGATGAAACCTGGATACATCATTATACTCCCGAGACAAAAGAACAATCTAAGCAGTGGACTGAGAGCGGAAGACCTGCGCCGAAGAAAGCAAAAACGGTTTTGTCGGCCGGCAAAGTGATGGCGACTGTTTTTTGGGATGCTCGAGGGATTATTTTAGTGGATTATTTGCAAAAAGGAAAAACAATAAATGGAGAGTACTACGCAAGCTTGCTGCAAAAATTAAGTGAAGAAATCCAGAAAAAACGACCACATTTGGCCAAGAAAAAAGTTTTGTTCCACCATGACAACGCACCTGCACACACGTCAATGGTTGCAGTCGCCAAACTCCATGAATTGCGGTTCGAATTGCTACCGCATCCACCCTATTCCCCGGATCTGGCCCCGTGTGACTTCCACTTATTCCCAAACCTGAAGAAATGGTTAGGTGGCCAGAGATTTTCATCAAATGAAGAGGTCATTGTTGCCGTGGACGAGTATTTTGAGGGGTTGGAGAAAACATTTTATCAAACTGGTGTAACGGCATTTGAGAAGCGCTGGACTAAATGCATCGAGGTAGAAGGAAACTACGTTGAGAAATAAATTTATTTTAAATAGATTTTTAAAGTTTTTCTTTGTCGTTTCGGAAACTTATCAATCAGCCCTCGGGAAAAATAATACCAAGCCTATGAAGCCAAATTGCAATTTGTAGTGTACATTTGTTTACATTTTATTAAACTCCATTGGATACCAGAAAAAAGTATACTGTTCTTATGTAAGTGTATTTAACTCTACCAATTTGGCGTGGTACTTTAAACACAGTAGTAGTATAGAAATCAAAGGTATATTATTTTTAATCGAGTTGTTGTGATGACATGTCGAGTTGACCTAGCAACAACGAAGGCCAGGGTCGCGGGACTATTAACGATGATAGTACCTTTAGTATGAATGTACCATAATAGTCTCTCTCTACAGTCCTATTACGGGTATATACGGTAATATTCTGTATGACTAGAACATGCGGGTTCTAGTCATACAGAATATTGTATTTACACAACCGGCAGCAGATGTTGAGGTCAAACACTAGTTTTACCCGCTGTACGGAATGTTTGATGTGTGTTGGAGAGGTATCGATTCAACCAGCTGTAACTGATTGACCAGTGAACAGCCAATTGGAAGCCGATTTATCAGCGCGAGCAATCGTACTCATAGCTCACGCTAAGTGCTCGTAAGATATTATTATGTAGTAGGTTATTAAATTAATCAGATAAAGAATATTTTTAACAAGCTATATTAATATGAATTTCTAATTTACTGAAATATGATCGATTATTTAAATTATGTATACTTCCTGATTCACTAGGTAGGAGTAACATTCAATTAAATTCCGATAAGGAATAGAAAATTAGTGAACCAGGAAGAAGCTTGCAACAGGCGGAAGGACATGTGAATATGGAACAACAGCCATTGTGTTAGGTATAGCGATACCTATACTCCTTTCTCTGTTATTTGAAAACGCTGGCATGTGATAAATTCACACTGGCAGCTTTATCTTGTTCTAGAATTGTATTTTCAAACGTTTTCGAAACATATCAGTTTTGATAGGCTTTTTGACTCAGTCTAATTTGAGCTGCCCTTCGATAAATTAATCTAATATTTTAAGATTCATACTAAATAAATCATTGTTTTCTCCATAAATTATACCTCTTCTTTTGTACACAACCCCACCACTACCAGACATTGTTACAAATAAGGCAAGGATAGTACTTACGCGTTAAGTTTATCGTGGTACTCTTCTTTTTTTAGCCGGTGCTTCTTAAAAGTCTCTTTAAAGTTCCTTGATCTTTCGCAGAATTCGTTGAAAATATCTTCCAAATTTGCAACGACGGCCGCCCAACCCTGCGATAAACGTGTTATCGTTTATATAGGTTAAGGACAACATTTAGCACATGTTTAGTTAAATATGCACCGAGTTGACTCAAATCCCCTTAACACATTAAGCTAATTGGATTAAAATAACACTAATATATCTAATGACGACTGATAGCTAGCCACCAGTGCATCTATCTTCTGGGAAGAAAATTCCTGGTGCGATTCCTACCTGAGTTTGATATCAGACTTATTTCACGTAGGTACAACACTGTTTGGGCAAGTAGGTATAGATTAAACTTGATACGTAGCTTTCAGCCAAATGAGGAAAACACATTCAGTTAGAACACTTGGCATTGCTCCACAGAAAAATATTTGGCTGTGGTTCTATTTTACAGTCCAATGTATAATCCATTGATCAAGGTTACTAAAGAAAAATACCAAGATATCGCTTGTCTATCGCTGGAAGTATTTTATGTGTTTTTCTTATTTTATTCATGACCTCATACAAACAAATAAAGGACGGAGGTAGGTAAACACGATCAAAAGAGACTTGAAGTTCTAAATTCAACTCACCTGATGCTGCAGATGTTGGTCGTGTACTAACTGCTCGCAGCTCCGGAGCACCTCGAGCGCCAGGTCACTGAACTGCTGCGCGAGCGACGCGCACGACGCCACCGTGTGGACGCTGGGCGACATTGAGCAACACATCTCCACCTGCGCCTTCAGCTCCGCGACAGACTTCCCGTCAAAAACCCGGACATCGCTTCGGAACTCCCCACTGCTCAACTCCACTATAGGACTCAGATCTCCGCACACTAAAAGATGAGTGCTTATTAAGTAATGTTTGTTTATACATTAACAATGTCGCTATCGCAGCAGCGATCGGCGTTGCGTAAAATTTCTGTTTATAATCAATATTTTCTTTCAGTTTCACAGGCATTTCTAACTTTTCCGTAGGAAAAAACAATTGCGCATATCTGAACTGCTCTAGCTATGACTGTAGCCTTTTATTTTACAGTCAATTTCTTCATTCTCTTTTAATTTCTATGCTGGTTTGTAAAAGTAAAAAAAAACATACTAATGCACCAGCTGTATGATAATCTACAGATTAATAGATAGCCAGTTTCATAAGTGAAAAAGTAGTCGCTTTCCTATTGGGTGTACTTCATGATTTTTAGCATATGAGTGATTTCTTGCCATGAAGCTCTGCTATGCTTGATGATATTTTGTGACCATATAAAATACATACTTACATACATTTTCGAAAAAATATACATATATATTACCTGTTATTTACTTAATTTACTCATTAAACATAATCTGTTATGAGGGACTAATAAATTCAACAGGACAATGCACTATCTGTTTATGAAAGCATTGTACTGATTATGAAAACCAGTCTTAGCTACAATTACAGAGAATCTATTGAGATAATACTCCATTAAAACCAATCAGTGTTCATAATTGTAAGATACCTAATATATTGTTGTGTCCTTAGAGTTGTGTACATGAATTATCTTGTTACCAACAAGCTACAATAGTCAAGAAGAGTAACCGCCTAGCAAAGCCCGCTAAAACATAGCACCTAACTCGCACAATTAATTTTGACAGAGGACGACGACGACGACGACAGACAAGCAGATGATGTCGCTGCTGTACATTGAAGCTTACTTTCGACGTTCTTACAAACCAAGTCATATAAAACATCATAGTACCGCATATTCGAATATGGTATGGTATAGTTTTTTCCCCGGCTTCTTTGGTATTCATTTGGTGGGGTCAAGTTTGAAAGGTATTTACATTTTTTTTTTTTTTATGAAATTCAAAATCTTTATTCAGGTACCAAATAAAACAAAACAACTATTAAAATCACAGATAAAAGATACTCTAGCGCGTCTCCCTGCGGCAGAGTTCACAAAAACTACGTATGTTATGTTTCTTGTTGACTATAGATAATTTGTTGCTTGTTACACATCAAAAAACCACCAAAATACTATATTCAAGGAATACTAGACACTAGTGAAGTAATATTATATTGTGCTATTTCAAGCAAAGTATATGTACTTAACACTGTACAAAGTAAACAAGGGCTAAACAACAGAACTATAGGAAGAAAAAATACACTTGGTTTTCCTAACAAAAGAAAACAAGTAACATGCTAATACTTACTTGACTGCTTAAAATGGCTCTCTTTGACTGTGGGTTTGCTGAACATGTAGATAGGGTTTGTATCGGTACCAGCACTGTACGAGGACACCATGTGATCAGGCTGCAGCACCTCACCACCACTCACAAGTAACACCAGCGAAGAAGCTGGGATTTTACTCTTTCTTTCTATTGCCAGTTTAAGAGTGGCCACACTACAACAAATAAATATCTTTATGTTTCTGCACAACTTTTATTCTCCTTTAACTTTATATAAATAAGATAAGCAAATGAAATTGAAACTTGCATTTAAAAACTTAACATTTCAATTACATTGTAGGATAAGCACAATATATTTTTTTTCTGTCTGAGTTTTTATTTTTTCTCTTGAGAATAAGACATTTTCCTAAATAATAAAGTATATTTATATTATTTCTATGTATAATAGAGTCATAAACATTATCTAAACATATTTACAAAACAAACTTAGATGTTTATGATATTGTTATTTTATGGAAGCTAGCTTTGCTGTTGAAAAATGATTTAGTTAAATCTTACTTTGAATAAAGACATTCTTATCTTTTATTTTTATATATGTCTAAAGTCAGTTTCAAAAGTTCCATTATTGTTATTTACCTTTGCAGAGTAAGGTTCATGTCATAGGTGGTCATTTGACCAGCATCCACATGAAATACGTACAACATTGTGGCGTCTTTGTTCTACCACACTTCCAAAAATAAAGTTCCTTTTATCTTCTACATTTGTACAGGATGGCCATGAAGACTGTAAAAAATATTCATATTTAGTGATTCTAGTGAAGAAATAAAAGTTTGTCGGTTGTCGAACTTACAACCCACACAATGAAAACTAGAAAAATACTAAAACTGTACTGTTTAATTTAATTACAATGTTAACTAGGATTCCCTTTAAGGAATACTATGTAAACAAACACACAGACAAACACAACTAACTTATGTTGTAGGCATTGCCCCTAGCAAATTCTTGGCATAAGTTTGTAATAGATAACAAAAAAATATGAAGACCTTTATAAAATTTTGTTTTTGTGTAAAAAAAGTTAAAAGATACATACTTAATATCTTGCATTCCATTATATAATGAATTTTTTTTTTTTGTTAACCAAAACAAGGCAATCAGCATGGAATTTAGCAATATGGTGTGAAGCCTACCTGATCCACGCAGGGGTAAATGAACACTTGTTTATGCTATTACATGCATGAAGTACCTAAATAGCCAGATCTTGATTTTACTACAACTAACCCTTAGTTTCTCGAGCATGAAATCCACGCATGATACATTTACGATAACTACGCGCAAATTTACCAAACATAGTCCACTTTATCTCTGTGACCCCAAAATACGTAATACAATAAGTAGTTGAAATGCACGTACGATTTGCAAATGCATTACTAAAGTGTTTAAAAAATGTTTTTGAACGCACTAAATGAACCAAAGCTACAATTATAGTGCAAAATAAATAAGCAGCCGAAAATAAACAAGGCTAGAATAACAACGTCACAGATCGCACATAAATATTCAGATTAAAAATAATGATTCTGTAAAGGCTTTAGAGTAGATTAAATACAATTCTTATCTAACAAAACTGAAGAATAATACCACGCTGGTCCATCAAAATGGTACGTGTTGTTTTATGCGTTTAAACAACAAAGATAGTACACCTCAGAGCCCATACCTGGAAATCACGCAACACATCCACAAGACACGAAAAATATACACACAGGGAGAGTTAAGAACGAAAAGAAGTCATTTTTTATAAAAATCCAGCATGTAGGGAACTATATAACACAAAAGCACTGATTTTATTCAAGCATTCCAGGTCATAACACCACCATTGCTCGATTCGATAAATCATCAACTACTAAACTCAGCTGACAGACAGATGCGGTGTTGTCATGCTATAAATTTAAAATCCTACCAAAAACAGTGTCAAGAAAACCGGAAGTCTGTTATTTATTGCCATTCTTAAAATACGGAGCAGTAAACCAGAAATAACTGGCCAAAGAAACGCTTTCCAAAAAAATAATAATTTTATATTTTGCTAGAAGATTTTATAACTCCTTGGAAATTGGTCTTATTTGATAAATAGTAAAAAGAATTGTAATATTGCGTGTTTTTTAAATTCAAATTTCATATAGTTACAGCACATTACAGGATGTAAATGACAAGTAGCCACAAAATAAATAGATATGCGAGGACATCTCACACACAATCATTTAATCAAAACTTAAACCGAACAAAGTAAAATAGAAACTCCCGCTCCGGCTCAAGGTCACTATTGGAATACTCAGTCGGGCTGTCACAGTGCCGCCGCCCGGCATCGCCGCACGAGCTTTTCCTGTTTGTGCATTCTGTTCATTTTATTCATTAATCACGTGATGCTTTTTTAACATTTTTAACCCCCCCCCCTCTCCCTTGGTGATACGTGGTGAGATTAACCCCCCCAACCAAAATCACGTATATTTTTTAGTAGGTACTTACAAAGAATCTTAAAATTATTAGAATTTTCTCTTTAAATACAAGATGCTTAATCTAATTTTATTCTGAAATTAAGGACCATGACAAAAATGTCTTGACAGAAAGGTTTTGGGTTGTTTATGACTGGCATAAAAAAATTAAAAAAATAAAAAAGGGCCTTGATTCGGAATGTCTGTCATGCTCTAATTCTAATTTTAAAATCCAGCTATCCTTTTCGTTTTTATGACCAATGAAAGAGAGGTGATGAACGAATGATATTAATTTGAACGAATGATAACTTAAATAAGGGCATAGCTGTCAGTTTAAGAGATTTTTAAGTCGCATGTTTTAAGTGCTCTCTAAAATTGTGCAATCGACACGGCCATAAGGTTCAAATTCGATGTTTACATGTCAGCTCTAATATTAGGATGGCCATCTTCTGTCAATCTATAAAAGGTAAAAAGGACGGACTAACTTAAATTAAGGATTAGAGCGTGACATTCCGAATCGAGGCCAATATCTTACTACAACTCCCCCCCCTCATCATCATCATCATCATCATCTCAGCCGGAAGACGTCCACTGCACCTTGTGGAAGCCCCTCCCCTACCCCTTGTGATATTTTGGGATTTTTGCCCCCCCCCCCTTTCATCCATAATTTCATAAGATATAGTAAGAAAAATAAGGGGCCCAGGACCCAGGACACTGCCCTGAGAGACACCATGTAAAATTTTTCTTTCTGTTGATATGTATGTAGTTTCAAGTTTAGTGACGAGATTGATTGAGAGACTTTTTTTGTTTTTCTGATCGCTGACAGCGCTGAAAGTCTGATTCGGAATGCGCCCTCAATAAAAGAAATAAAAAACTCAGCCCAAACAAAAAGGTGATGGCGGAATGAGCTCATGCAGCCCATGTGCACACTCCCCGAAATACAGCCTGTAAAACACTGACAGACATGCAATCTTTCGGCGATGAGTCAAACTGTGAAGCTTGGTTACCACTGGATTCTCATCACCGATAATTCTCTTGGCTCTGCGTTCCACCGAATCAAGTGCAGCAAGTTGATATTTTGCCACTGATCTCACGAATGACTGGTAGCGGTACTCATTGAGGGAGGTCAGTCTTGCTGGTGCGCCATACCATTTGAGGAAGCACATCTTCCCAGCCTCTCCAACCTTACTGTGCGACAAGGTGAGCTTGTAAAAGATCACAGCCGCTTCCTTGATAAATGAATGTAGGAACAGGATGTGTTCAAATCCATGTTGCTGCATCTCTTGGGTGGACAGTGCAACTGTTTTGGTTTTTCCTCGGCCGGGTTTCAGCAGAATAATGTCTTGGGTGGGAGGAGTTAAAGCTATCAAAAGGACAGCAAGGTCCACATCCTCACCAACGACAGCGACAGAACTACGAGTCGATTGTTCTACAGCAGTTTTCACGATAAGGACGTCAGCATCATCAGTGGCCTGGAGAGTTTTATACCATTTTCCTGAAGCTTTGTCTGTAGTAAAGAAATGAGCTGACTTTTGTTGGTACGATTAGACAAAAAATCTTCTTGCTTCATTGGTATTGCTGTGTTCCAAGACAAATTCATATCAGCCGACCTCCTCAATTTATATCGTCGTCTCTGTTCTTGTGACTTTGTAGAGTTAGCTGAGTTTAAGTACCCATCAAATACAACAGTACGACTCATTCCAGGATAGTGGCAGTTGATATAGGTGATATATCCATCACAAATCGTGGCAACACAGGCATTTTTTTGCCAAATTACTCTGTGCAGTAGGAATCCACCGTCCACTACTTTGTCCATTTCAGAAAGTTCAACAGCCTTGATAGTAGAATCGAATATGCTATACAGGACAGATTTGGTGGTCTTCCTCATTCCACTTTCATCAAATAGTACCAAGGGAAATGGAGCCAACTCGTACTTTAAGAATTCCGACAAATCATCAAGGTAATGTTTAATTCAAGTAGATTTTTTAAAAATTTTCCTTTTACGGAACATGTAGTTCGAAAATAAAAGTGTATGAAACAAAAGTTGTAGGCAATTTAATAAGCTTTCATTGCGTAGAAGACTTCTTATCTATATGACGCACCGTTTTAAAGATATTAGCGAAAAACTGAAAAATGGGAACTTTAACCCCCTCTCCTCACCCCGCCTCACCCCCTAGATGTCAGGGCTTTTAGTATGGTATCACCCTAAGCACCTTGAACAATTTTCTGAAGAAATTGCTTACGACCTTGCTCACGCACTCTACAATCTGCTTGTTGGATGGACTATAAGCAGTAAAAAAAAATATCTACTAGAATTATTTTATTTCAAATGTAGCAACATTAGCATATGACCGCGAAAATTTAGTGACGTCTATATCCGTTTGTGATCGACATAAACTAAAAAGGAAGGCGTTGACGGTATATTTAGCGGCGGATTCAGATCGTATTATTTGTATTATGATTTACCGTGAAAGAAAAGCAACAATAGCACTCGCCTCTTTCTCGGGCAGGGCAAATCGAGCGTGCGTATTGGTTGGTGGTATTTGCAAACATAGCATAGCAAAAAGGCCTCCCTTTATAATAAAATTTCGTTCATTGCACCGTAACCCGCCTTGACTAGCACAAGTTCTATTAGTAATGTAGCAGTGCGTACAATCAATCAATCAGCCTATTACAGTCCACTGCTGGACGTAGGCCTCCCCAAGGGCACGCCAAAGCGCACGATAACCCGCGAAATGCGTACATAGTTCGCCCAATACAAAGCAGAATCTAGCTAAACCAGACCTCGGTAGGATTAGGTAAGCAAAGGCGCAACGTTGTTTTCAGGGTTCATATTATATGAGTTTATTTTTAATTTTAGATGATTATACCATTACCATTATATATTCATTCATACAATCGGTCAATATTATTTATTGACACGAAACCAGAAACACCTAATAAAACTAGAAGGCGGCCTTATTGCTTGTTCTTCTTGAAGTAACTGTCAGGTTAGTTCTATCTACAAAAAATAATTAGATAGTAATTCTGCCATCGAGTTGTGGATTGCACGACTCGACGGGGTACTCATAAGCCCAGAAGCAGTGGGTTAGAATGTTTTTAGAAAATTAGAACCACATTATGAGGTGTTCTCAGCTCAGAAAAGGATAATGATTTACAGGCAGTCTAGTTTGATTTGAACTAATATTATTATCAATTGAATCCTAACAACAATATTTGGTCTGCATATTTCTGAAGATAACATCCTTATCTACACATCCTTACTAATGTTATAAACGCGAAAGTTTGTATGTATGGTTGCGTGTTACTCTTTCACGCAAAAACTACTGAACGGATTTGGGATAAAATTTGGAATAGAGATAGTTTGTACCCTGGATTAATACATAGGATATTTTTTACCGGAAAAAGTCTTATTCGTAAGAAGTAAAAGTAAAAGTATTTCGTTAAGCCTTATATAGTCAATGCGAGCGTAGCCGTAGTTATACAATAAAATACGTGTCAGCTTATATTGGAAAAGATAACCCACGCTGACGTTGACTGGACCAGCTATGCCATAGATTACTTATTAAGGCCGGGTTATTGCAAAAATTAGCAACTCAACGCGGTTTAGTTGAAAGTTCAACCGACGCGTTAATGAAATAACGTTCATATTAGCGTGCGATGCTTCACGGTGGTTACGTCCGACACTGCGCAGGAATCGTGCGAAAAACTCGTTTTTCTTGAACTCTTTTGCTTATTAACAAAAAATGGCAGTTTATGAAAAATGTGATCGGTTTAAAATCTAAGTCAGTAATTGGCAAGTTATATTTACGACAAAAAACTATGGTTTCGCTTTAAATTACGAGATCTAGGACGTCAAAAAATTTTTTTGCTGCTTTTTTTAAAAACTTGTGCTTTTTATTTCTAAATAATTATAATGTATTTAAAATTTCTAATCGATTTAAAATTTAATTAAGGATATATTCTGTTAGCATATAATTTTTTACATTTATAGAATCCATAGAAGTGCTGGTATTTGATCGTCAAAGTAGCGACTATGGGCGCTATTTCCACATAACCCCGCCTTAACACGACGACTGCTACCCTATAAACTTGGATAAGTAGAACCGATGGTTTCACTCTAGGAAAAATAAAGTGTCCTTTCAAGCACGAGTCATCATGGTCACCCTAGTGACAATTTTTAAGCGAGAAGTGTTTTGTCTACTGTTTTGTGAAAAATAAAAAAAATAACTTTTTCACGAGGTTTAGTTTGAGCAATGCGTGGCCGCGCGGTCCTCCGCGTTTCAATGGCGCGGCCATGACTTTGAAGTTCAGATTTACTACAATATTAAGCTTTCGATGTTTTTTGTACTTTCTACATTTTATACAAAGTGAAACCTGTCGTTTACAAAAAGAATTAGATTTCTACGAGGTTTAGTTTAAGAGTAATGCGTGGCCGCGCAGTCCTCCGCGTTTCAATGGAGCAGCCATGACTTTGAAGTTCAGTAGGTACTTTCTAAAATTAAGCCTTTGATGTTTTTTGTTCTTTCTACATTTTTTACAAAATAAAATTTGTCAGTTACAAAAAGATTTAGACTTCTACGAGGTTTAGTTCAAGAGTAATACGTGGCCGCGCGGTTCTCCGCGTTTTAACGGCGCGGCCACGTTTATATCCGAACAGTTAATTTTACAAATTTTTGGTTTTGAGCATACATATTTCTACGAAAACTTAATGAAGTCGTTTTTCTTATTCTTCGTCGTGGCCGAGCAATCGAAACGGACACACTTAAACAATAGTAAGTTGGCATTAGTCAGCAAAAATAATCTACCGCCAAAAATCCAACGCTTTTAATCTGTGATAAAAAACTTAGCAAAAAATGACCAAGGCCAGTGATGACTGGTGATGATGACCTTGACCTTGGCCCGTATTCACAAATTCTGTACTCGACTTTGTAATTTGTTACTCGTATATTTATTTATGTCTATATCGCTTTTTTTACTAGCACAACCAATCTGTTTAAAAATGACAAAATAGTTTGTATGTAGGCCAGAATATTATTATAATATTTCCTCAGTGTATTTACCTACCTTTATTTCTATTTATTTTACTTGAGTATCAAGTAATGCAGATGTATTGATTGGTTTATAAAGAAATAGTATAGCAGTAATTAATAATAATTTATTGTCGAATATAAAATATATATATATATATATATTACACCAATATTTTGCAATACAGGTAAGTAAGAATCAGAAACATTTGTTGATAAAATATGTAATAAAATAAATGACTTTAGGTAGCTAAGAACAGAATTAAGGACTTTAATTACTTGATGATTATTTAGTAACATTCTTGTAAAATAAAGTAAAAGAAATCTGTAAATATATAATTTATGATGTAGAAAATATGCAAATAGGAAACAAGTTGGAATGTATTGATTGAACATTGATTGTACTGAATATAACAAGTGACAATTACAGCTAAGTGTAGATTATTCAAGGTGAAGTAGTCTGACCTTTGCATTATACCTATACATTTACATCTGTAACAGACTTTCTGTCCCCACCAATGGACACCATATTATCAAACTTCACGTGACAATCAGTTTATTTACTTTAAAATGTACTGTATTTTCATATATTATCTGTAAGGCACTCTTATATCTTAATTATAAAAGCAATATTAAATAAAAAAGAAAAAAAATACACCTCAACCTCACTTATAGCACAGAAGAAATAATAGTAGCTCTTATAGGTTCATTGATAATGATAAGTTATCAATCTATCACTTTCACAGATTCACTGTGTAACTTTAAAATGACCTCTACACCTAATATTAGTCATGTAAAAGGAATCAAAAACTTGGAATGTAAAAATAAACTAAGTTCAACAAAAAAACTTAAATTCTAGGCAGTAAACATGTCAAAAATATGCTTAAATATGCTATCTTCAGAGTATTTAGCCCATCACCATAGATTTTATAAAAAATATAGAATTAAGCTACTGAGGGTTTTTGCCATTTATAGGAGCCAGAGTACTTGAAATCATTCTCTGTCAATCTTGCGTCAGCCTCTGGAGGGCCACGAGATCCACTGACGTAAGGCACAGGCTTGATGTGTTTTTCTTCCAGTTGCTTGAGTACAGGCGTAAATATGCGCCAAGCCTCTTTCAGCTCGTCATCACGAACAAAGTGCATTTGGCTTCCAGTGAATACATCGAGAATGAGTCTTTCATATGCATCCGGAACAGTAGTTTCACTGTAACGCATGCTGTAAGTAAGATCGAGCTCAGTTTCTACAAGATCAAACTTCATTCCAGGTGACTTTGATATCATCTTTAAATATAAAGCTTCTCCTGGTTGGACTCTGATAACCAGCTCATTGCGTTTGGGCCGCCCATTAAAGATATCACCAGGCACATCTTTATACTGAATTCTTACTTCTGCCTTCCGTTCATTGAGAGCTTTACCACATCGAAGAATAAAGGGAACTCCTTGCCATCTTGCGTTATTAATCCACAAAGAAGCTAAGGCATATGTCGGCGTGACAGAGCCCTTAGGAACAGTAGGGTCATCAAGATATCCCAATTTTTCATCTCCTTGTCCATTAGGGTTGCCAACATACTGGCCCACCAACAAGTCTTTAAGCTCAATAGGAGGAATGTGTCTTAGTACTTTAACTTTTTCATCTCTTATATCATTTGGGTTTAATGTGACTGGCTTTTCCATGGCCACTAGGGATAATATTTGCAAAAGATGATTTTGCATGACATCCCTGAGAATTCCAAAATCATCAAAATATCCACCTCTACCTTCAGTACCAAAAGGTTCTTTAAAAGAAATAAGGACTGATGCAATATTCTCTCTATTCCAAGAGGGGCTAAATATCTGATTGGCAAATCTAATGGTCATTAAATTTTGGACCATTTCCTTTCCAAGGTAGTGGTCAATTCTGTAGAGTTGATCTTCTTTAAATAACCCCGCCAAATGGTTGCTTAACTTATTTGAACTCTCATCATCTCGTCCAAATGGTTTCTCTATAATAACTCGAGTATACCCTTTTAATGATATGCATGCATTCCTGATGTTAACAGTGACGTCTTCAAATACAGTTGGAGGTACCGCAAGGTAGAATATCCTGTTAGTTGTTGGTCCTTTCTCATGCTTGCTAATATGCTGATTAAGTAACTCATAGTCCACTCTCTTGTCATAAGAACCATGCAAATAGTCATTTAATTCCCAGAATGTTTCAAATTTCTCTTCTTCCCCATTTCGCACTTTCATGTATTTTTTACACTTCTCTCGTACATCGGCTATGGTCTGCTTTGTGCGCGCATAACCTACAAATCTTGTGTTTTTGGGTAATAAATTGTCTCGGTATAAGTACCAAATTGTTGGATAAATTTTCTTTTTTGCTAAATCTCCTGAAGCACCCAATAACACGAATGTATGAAGATACTCGAAGTCAGATTTATTTTCCATGATGATAAATATGTTAGTCACCTGCAAGCAGTCGCAGCACCTTTCAGGCTAGTAGAATAATCTTATAACAATAATGGACAAAGACGTGTCCGTCACTCTTAATTACTTCACAAATACTAAAGGAAGGAATGATAGATAAAAGTTTTTTACGAATAGCCGAACGAAAACTTGAAGCAGCAGCGCGCGAGTTGTTAAAATGCAAGTTAATAATTTGAAGTTCGTTCTAACTGCAAGTTTTCTATAGACTCAACATTTTGATTGGCTTTTAAACTGGTTGACGTCATCGCTTAAAATATATTAGCCAATCGTATTTTTACATATTTTTTATCACTTACAACAAACCTACGGATCGTAATGACAGAAATGACTTTTTTGACTTTGGGTTTTGGTGCGTTCCAGATACTTTCATCTAAACAAATTATAATATATGCTACACTCTTCGTCATATTTAAGAGAAAACTAAATAACATAGATATAATGTAAATTCTTTAAAGATTCAAACTATAAATAAATTGCTTAAACGAAATTAATTTAATTATGGTTTATTTCTGAACGTAACTTCACCGTGACGTGACGCTTGTTTTATGTCATTTGACTGTGTACGGAAATAGTTATTTTTCGGGCTAAATTGTGTGCTTTTAGTAATAAACACAGTCCAAACTACCATAATTTTAGTTGAATTTAGTTTTTAAAAGTGTTTGTTTAATAGAAACATTGAAAACCTATGTATAGCCAGAGGGTGTAATCATCTATAGGTATATTTAGTTCATCGACCTTGTTACTGACAGGTTCATCGTTGAAACTCTGCTAATATATGAAAGTGGTACTTTAGGCGAAAGCCAACCTACTGCAGAGGATGGAGCCCTCAAGAGAACCAGGTACGTGCTATAATCCAATAAGAATTTCATATCATTTGGTTGTCCGTTCTATGACTTGAAAGACAAAAACGATTGAAGATGTCATTGGTTTCATCTCCCTCCGCATGCTCGTTATTTTCCTTTGGATAAGTGTGGAGGAATTTATGAATCAAAAGTTAGGAGCGCTATTGTGCTAAATCCAATGTATTGTCACCTTATAACTGACAGGAATTGGTTAATTGAGTACATACTGCATCTATGTACCTGTCTATCCTGTCATTGTTGGTTATGTAGGTATGGTATTGTGTGCAGCCGTTCAGTGCCGTCGTACCTCGCTCATCTATTGTATTGTGATACATATGTAAGTTACTGTATTCACAATGTGTGTATACTAAAAAATGAAGTAGCGCTTGTGCTTTAAAATATTCTGAAGGGAAAAACCAAAAATAACTTCTTGGATTAGAGATTCAACACCATTGAAAACTTTAAATTAATTGAATTAATACATAGTTCAAATAGTACCTAGCTGTAATACATCAATAAGTGTTTATAATAGCATTAGGTGTTATTGAAAATCTACAATATTTTATTCAGCCTTAGCCACTCTAACATGTACATTCAAACTTAAGAAACACAAAATAATAAATTGCAATGTTAGTTTTGTAGGTATTTAACATCAGTCACATTAAAAGTATTGGAAAAAATAAAAATTTTAACACAATATTGTTTGGACAAAATATGTGACAGCCTATAAATAACTCATATCTTATTTTTTTTAGGGTTCTGTACCTCAAAAGAAAAAAACTTTACTCATCATACACATTATAATAGCCTTCTGTCAGTCTGTCAAGACCCTTATTCTAAGGGAAGCATGCAGGTATCAAATTGAAATTAATATCAAATACTTTGGTCTACAATTTCTTAGAGCTGTAAAAAGATCAAATTTCTAAGTCTACCTAAAAAAAAAAATACAGACGAATTGAGAATGTCCTCCTTTTTTGAAGTTGGTTAAAAAATATATGGCTGTTGATGCATAATATTTTGATACTTGCTAGTCAAGCAAGTCTCACATGTAAAAAGTAGAGAAAAATATCCTTAGATGACTAATTTGTAGTAATCATCATCAACAGCTCATATACATCCCCACCGAGGGTTTGTAGTAATCACACTAATATTATAAATGTGAAAAAAAATATATTTGGATGTTAAATGTTTGTTTCGCTTTCACGCTTTAACTACTGAACAGATTTGGACGAAATTTTGAATGGAGGTAGTTTGTACCATAGATTAACATATAGGATACTTTTTACGGGAATAGGTCTTTTTCCCACGGGAAAATCTTACATAACGCGAGTGTAGCCGCAGGTGGACAGTGAGTATCACATAAATTATATTTACTTTCATTGCCAAATTTTTGACCTATTGGACCGGAGCCCATTCTTGGAGTGCCTAAGTCTGGTTCCAGGCGCCAACTCCTAGCCTGGGAAAGACACCAGGCTAATGAGCTGTGGCACGGATCAGCTGGTTTAACACACTCTAAGCAACTGATCCCGAGATTCCTGCCCAAATTTACTGCCGAGGTACTCAAATTGAACCAGCAAAATGTTAGGATATTAATCCGAGCCCTCACGGGCTATTGTACGCTTAATAAGCATCTGAACCGGATGGGTCTATCTGAGCACCCTTACTGTAGATTCTGCGCAGATGACGAGAAGACTCCACTTCACATCCTATGCGAGTGCGATGCCCTTGTCAATAAGAGAAGCCGGGTACTGGGAGGACCCAAAATTGCCACCCAGGAAGCCCAGGCTTTAAGCCCCTTATCGACCGTCAGCATCTTCAAAACTGTTGGTCTAGAGGAGGCTATTTAACATCGAAGGGCTGACTACAATAGATCCATCTCGGGTCGCAGTGGTCATTGGGACATAATTTGCCCGATCCCGATCCTATTTTACCTAAATCATAAATCATTCATTGCCAAATAGAAACATCAAATTGAACCTAGATCAAGTATTGTTTTCTAAAGGCCTCATTCACTACTAATGTAGGTGGTTTTATATAAATATTAATTATTGAGTTTATACTTATGATGAAAATATCTGAAAAAACAACATGTATGAGGGCTGCTATTTATGTATCCGGAATAACAAAAAATAACAAACATCTATAACCAAATATACTTTTATTGCTTTTCAAAATATTCCCCGTGATGATCGATGCATTTTTTCATACGTAGAAACCAACTTTCGTATCATTTTTTCCATTCTGTATCGGGTATCTCCAAAACGTGCATTTTGAAAGCATCAACGGCTTCTTCCCGGGTCGAAAATCGGTGTCCACGTAATTTGTTCTTCACGCTTGGGAATAAATAAAAGTCGTTGGGTGCCAAGTCGGGACTGTACGGCGGATGACCCATCAATTCGATCATTTGACTATTTAAATACTCCGTTGTTGCGGCCGAGGTGTGACAGCTGGCGTTATCGTGGTGAAGGATTATTCTTCGTTGTCGATTGTTCTTGCGTATTTCTCCAAAGACTTCTGGCAAGCAAATGGTGGTGTACCGTTCAGAATTAACCGTTTTACGATTCTCTAGTGGTACTGTAGCCACATGTCCACTAATACCAAAAAAGCAGGCAACCATTTGCTTCAAAGTGCTTTTTGCACGAACAACTTTAGTTGGGTTTGTCGTAATAAATCATAGCACAAAAATTTTCACGAGTCAAATCCAACATGATGATAGACAATGAATTTTAAAAATGGCGCCACAATGTAAAAACAATTGACAGATGAATGAAACAAACTTTATTTTACAGCCAAAGAGTTTTTTTTTAAATGTTATAATTTCTTTTTAAATATTGTTTATGTAAGTGGCCAGTTCCGGATACATAAATAGCAGCCCTTGTATTTGAATAATACAGCAAGAATATAATACAAATATAAATAATTAATATTCCTTATTGACTGACGCAGTTAATTTGCCATACCTATACAAAACAACAAGAGCTCAGTCATTATTCGTTCATCTTTTCTAATATTGATTAATCACATCACAGATAATGCAAAACCTACTCTACTTTGAAGTTAGTTACATACAGTTTACTTACTTATGGTTTAACATTGAGTTAAAATCATGAATAACTTCTTTGATTACTGATATCTAGGTAGAATAACTCAAAAGCTGTTTTTCATACTGATTCATATAGAATCAACAAAGCATTCAAGTATTATTAATCTTGTGTTACACACTCCACAAAACACTTCATAAAACAATAGTTAGATTAAAACTTACGAAGTAGCAAAGCAATCAATCAGGCTTTAATTAATTGGTACATACTTCTGCTCAAAATAAAAATCTTGCACAATTTGGGTAGGTATGCAGATTTGATTATTTGAAACCCATTTTCAAATGTGTTTATGTTTTATTTGTTACCATCAAAGTATAAAAATGTAAGCATTATCTTATTTTGACTAGTTACTCATCTACCATATAAGACTGATAAATATATTAATAAAAACTATATACTTTATTTCATTGTTTATATTCTAATATAGTTTTTATTAATATAATATTATTATGTTTGTGTTACTCACCAAGTAATAATTTCCTAAAAAAAAAAACTGTTACCATATTTAGTTCGATGGTTCTCCGCTAGATGGCGGTAGGAGATACAAGCGCACTTGGAAGCCCAAGTATCGTTCAGTTTGTATGAACCAGAATTTTGATACAAATACAATGCATAAGTTTTAAAAATTCCTGTAAGTAGAAAACATATTTTTTTTTTATTATTCTATGAAAATTAAATAAAATGCTTACTTGTAACAACCATTTCTATTTCCAAAATATAATATTATAAAAATGTATACGTTTAAGCACAGCAAAATTAAAGAAAAGACAATAAAACCCATTTTGAGTTATTTATTTAGATTAATTTATATGAGAAGCATCATAGCAAACAACCATGCTTTCTTACCATAATATATAGGTATCATATGAAATGCTAAGCTAGCAGTTTAGCTTAATAGCTTTAACAAAGTGTTAAAAAGGTTGTTGGCAGTCTATAGGAGAAAATGCCATCTATGCTAGATTACATTTTTAATATTTATAATAAGCCAGTATAGCCACATAATAACGGCAAAATAATGGCCAGTAAAAAGATTTGGAGGAGAATACAAAATAACCAGAAATCTGAATATTTAGTACATATACAGGTGATTTATATTGAAAGTTATAATTTTGGATACTGAGTGCATAATTAAAATTTGATTATATTTTTTTCTCAAAACTCGTGTCTTCTGATCTCTTTCTTTTTTATTTTGCAGTTTTGCATTTAGCCTGCAGTAGCTTATATGCTTCACATCACTGAGACTGCAACTGTGCTAACTTAAGTTGCTACCATAATCTATGGTGTTTACCTGCCAAAGATCAGTGTGACTGGGTTGCTACAGTTTATAAGGTTTCATGTTATTGGGGTTGCAATTTTGTTGGCACTTCCTTAGCTGATGTAGCACCATGGTATTATAATTAGCTAAGCTAAGCTGTTATAAAGCAACTCGAGTTACCGTGGCTGAAGTTTGGATTAGCTGAATAGAAAATAGCACAATCAAATCTAGTCATTTTATAATTGATTAAAAAATTTTCATTGATGGTAAAGCCGATACCCTTAACTGCTCCATTGCTTTCGTTTATAAAGCAAAGCAATCTCTATATTAAAGTGAATCTGTTGTGTAGTGTCAGCAGGATATCATGTAACCATAACCAAATGCAGCCTGTCACGTAGGCAGCATAGCTATCAAGTTCAGATATAAAACAGAAACAGAAAAAAGGGAGTAAAGGTCGGATGGTGGTCATATAAGAAGCATTGCATATGGTGCAGCTCAGAGGAGCAGCACGTGTGATGCGGCGCGACAGATATCGCGGGCCGCGGCAGGGCGAGGGGTGCGCAGTCGTGTGCAGTGGACCACTCCACGTCGCACAAGGTCAAGGAGAATGATTAACAACGAAAATACAGCAAAACAAACGGTGGTGGAGCAGGGGCGCGCGGGGCGCGGCGCGGCAGTCAGAACAGCGACGCCGCCCGCACCGGCCGCGAGCTCCGCGCTGCCCGCGACTCTTTGAAAATCGATGCATGATCCGAAACCGGCATCCGACAACAACCATTTCATGTAATTGCGACAGTGGCTCTTGATAAGTGATGTCACCGACGGCATGCGTGACAGTGATAGTGATGCATCTACCCGCCGCCCAACGCTATTTTAGGGTGGTCTCCTCTGCTGCTTGAGAACATTTGCGTCTTAGAACAACAATAATCGTTTGGAGTTTAACCTGCCATAATATATAAAAAAACTTAAAATGTTTAGTGTGTTTGTTTATCTAAGCAAATCTCAGCATGGAAACTGCTTGGAAATGTTCTGATCAAGATCTTTATAGCTGTTTTGATTATTTTATTAAACCATTGAACTCTCTTACTTGATTACAAACAGAATCTGATGACCCAATAATATTTATTTATTCGGAATTGCAATCTTCTTTTGAAGCCTTGTCTAAAAAAATCCAATCGGTAACGTAGTTCGATCATTACCTTAATTTCCAATTAATTAATTTGTCTTCAACAGCAGCTTATATTAATCTGTCTGTTCATGATTAATTATGTGTACAGTTTAATAAATTCGCATAGAACCTGATCCTAGGATAGTCTAGCTACAAATATTTGCATGTCATATTATTATGAAAGGCAGATAAATAGTTCCACTTTATGATAAAAAGTTGGCCTCCAGTACCTATTATTTATCACTTTGATGCAGAATATCTTTATCTTGAGTAGATGGAGAATTAAACAAAAACATTTTTAAATCCTAGCAATGATAAAAAGTCAAGTCAACGCTATTTTACGCTATAACTAGTTATTTTGTTACTGTGAACACAGCGTGGTAATGTTTTTATGCCCTTATGTCTTTATCTGACACGAGTCATTGTAGAGCATTGCAAGGTTGCAAGTGTATTGACTCTAGTGTTTTGAATTCGCATCTCTTCTATCGCTCTATGCTGCATTTTCATTTGTGTAAATACACTTTTCGCGGCAAGATAGCGCAGAAGTTTCCTCTTTTGATAGTTTGACGTCAGGATGATGTAACCGACGGACGAGAGCTTGCCAAAACAGAAGAGATTGGTACCTCATCATCCTTGTGATATCCATATTTAATAAAAATGTATATATAAATCTCTAGTCTCTACATTACAAACGTTTCCTTTATTTGGACTTAACAACTGACACAGAATAGCTAATGCTATATTTTATGTATTTCGTGTAGCGTTTATGATTCATTATATCATCTACATATTTTTTACACAGGGAGACGCAAAGCGTTTATCATAAAATGGTTTCAACAGTGTCGCTGTGCTATTACGCTTTGTGCATAACGCTCTCCTGCGATATTAATCTAGGTACAGCCGGCATGTGGCGAACCTGTTTCCAGAATGATTCTTCGTGCCTTGCTTACTGTGGTTTCAATCATTCATTAAATACAACTTGCAGGATGTAAAAATATGCTTCTTTATCTACTTAGTTGAATTCTTAGCTCGTACTTGCAATTTCAATACCAATCAAAGAACTTTTATTGGAATGATCTCTATCGATTTAATAAACGATCACGTTCTTGTAATGTACAAACAACTAGTTTTTTGGTCGTATGTTTGGTACATCGCGTTACGTTTATTATTTTATAGAGCGGTTATCCAAGACGATTGTATCATTGTCAAGGTCTTCTGGTTTATTAGAATTCATTGCCGCCCTCATGCTAACTCACATTTGGAATACTAATGGCTTACTTTACTTTTTGTTAATGTGTATTTTAGAAACTCGATTTTTTTTTCTATTTGTTCCAAACTGGATAATGGAATCCACTGCAATTTGATATTTTTATTGGTAAAATTGAGAGTCGTTTTAGATTAGGAGCACAAATTCAGTGGTTCAGATTGTAAAATAAACGAATGCAGCAAGCCTGGCAGCATATCATAGATCCGATGTTCCGTGCACTGTTCGAACAACCATAAGTGATGTAATAACATCCTATGGAAATAAATAATTTTGACTTTGACTTTAAGACGATGTTTAGAATTCCTCAAATTCTAACACTACTTATAAACGGATAGAGAACAACGGTCTATATTTTTTTCTTGAGCAGATTGGAATGATTGTAATGTATTGACTAGCATAAAAAATAAGCGTAATCCAGTATGTATTTTAACAGATTCCGATTCTCTACAAAAATGAGCTCCCAGAGCACGAAATTTGTAGTCTTTTGAAAGGGACCGCTGCTGAATAGAAGTTGTATAGGGTTATAATAATACGTATTTCACCCCTTACCTTTGAAATGTTTAGATCTATTCGATTTGTTCTAGTAATCCGCTTATCTGGAGGATCAGCCTTTGCTCGATGTGTAGCTAATACAATGTTTGTCGGTTCGTGTTCGTAGTTATAATTTGCAGCTATTCGTGAGTTTAGAACGTCGCGTCACGCCGCGGAGTGCTCGCTTGGTCACGGCCAAGGTCTCGCGTCTTGCGCTGTGCGTTGCGCTCAGTCCTCATTATGTAACGCTCTGTTGTATACAATGATAAAACAATCATACCCGGCTCCTGTGCGCTTGTTATTGTTCAATAAGATCACTTAACTTTATGTCCTTCCAGCATTATAAACTCTCTGAAAATCTTTCGGTTTCATCGTGCATCTTCTCAACTTTGCATCTTACTGCAACTGTATAACAGGTTGTGCTACCAAAATGTCTTCTGCCTACCAGAATCCTGTTTGCTCGCTAAACATTACCATGAGACTTCCAATTAAACCACCACACGACAAACAATGGGATCTGATGCTCCTTTGTTGACTCCAAAATACCAATGGTCTTGCTCACTGATTTGAATTGTAAAACAAATATTTTATATCCTCAACTTTTTAGGCAGGTGAGATACCACAAGACCAGGATATAAGATGTTAGTTTATATGTGCAAGCAAACAATGGGTCGTTAGTCCAAATTTTGATGTCTCCGAATTGCAATGTTTACAAGCTATCTGCCTATTACGAAATCTACTTGCGTTCATTAATCACCACTCGTTTATAAGATACCACATTGACATGTTAAATTCACGAGTAGTCATCTAGATCTGCAACTGTTTTTGTTTTGGGCAAGCGTTCACCAATACAAAAGAGGTGTAGTGTATTTTTGGAGATCTTAGCAAACAAGTTCCGGTTGCACTCCCCGGCCGCACCTCATCCAGTAGCGGCGAGTGGTCAGCAAGATTCGCTGTGATCTTGTATACGGAGCGCAAACAAAAAACACCTGTAGTCGTCAGCGATGCCAAGGTCGCAGGCCCCAGCGGCGCGTTTCTCGACGTTCCGTTTACCCATATCTCGCGGCGAGTGCACGTCGCACCGCCCCCGCGCCTTGACTCACCGTACCACCGCCCGCTCTCCTCATGCCCGCAACTCCCCAGGTCAAGTCTAGGACGGCCGTTTGACTTTGCTCTCCTGCAGTTCGAGTGCCTCTTTAAAGTTTACCGTCAGATGACGTCACTACATTGGACCACTCTACTGCTCTATATTTAAATATTTGCCCACTTAGCTACAGAATGTCTAGCTAGTCATTCTATTAACAGCATCTTCTTGTGTGTTGTGTTATACCCAGAAGTAATCATTCTAAAGTCCCCAAACTCATTCTTTCCAAAAGTAGTTTTGTGCCTTTTGTGCGCTGCCTGTCTGTCGTTCGAATGAAAATGAAAGTACTCGTATGTAAAAGCGAGTCCGATAAGGTGGTGCGCGTGCGTCGCTATTGTCAATGTTAATTGTGGCTGGCGGGCGCGCGTCAAGTCAAGGTCGGCGCGATCGATGCGCGCGGAGTGGGGCGAGCCGGCCTGCAACGCCAATGCAAGTATGCACCGCGCGCTGCAAAGAAAGTGAAGGAAAGTGGAGACATTCCTAGAGCTCTCAGCGAGCGCTGCGTCTTCTCTAATCTAGTTTTTATAATCCGCCTGTACAAGAAAATCCTATTTTGGCAGCCTTTGTTTGTTAATGGTTGGAAATAGCTTTTAAATGGGCTGTTTTCTTTGTACACTTTGCTCCTGGTGTTGTTGAAACCACTTAGTCATTGTTCAACGAATCCCTTTGTGAGGTCCATCAAACCCAATATGATAATGACTTAAGCATTTTATTTTTGTGTGTAGATGCGAGGTGAATGAAAGCGCTTTTGTCGCATTGAAGCTTACCTAGCATGTTTTCTTTAATAGGGTTAAATATGGACTTCTAACCCTATTCAATGGGTATACGTACTACCAGTATGTGACGTCCACCCACGTTGATACTTACTAAGATACCTGAAAAGAAATCTCCTCTTACAAGAGGCTATCAATTTCTCAGCGTCATGTCATGGTCGCCAAGGAGACCGTGTGATTGACAGGCCGGGGTAATGTAGTCGTCTGATACTCCCATGTTGCCACCCTATATCAAGCGTAAAAGGATATGGATTCGCGGCTGAATGGGTTTATTCTGAATTGGGCGTGAATAATGTCTGTCCGAACGCCCACACCATAAATGAGGTGATTCTTTGCAAAACTTATAGTCGCCTGGGTTTCATGTTAGCATTTTGTTTATGTTTTTGCTGATAGAAAGTGAGATGTATAACGCTTAACGGGTGGAAAGTTATGGAGCAGTCGAGTGGTCCCCACTCAACGGGTAATTAATGTCTATGCGAGCGCGCAAGGCAAGCGTGAAGTTCTAAGTAAGGGCTATGCGAAGCGCTAGATAATATTATGCAAATATTGTTGTCATGGTCTGCCCTTTACAGTCTTTTGAATTACCGCTCCCTTACTTGAAACTGTTTTAACAAAAAGGGTCGTTGTATCTCTCTCTTTGAAATCGTTTACTGCATTTAATGCGAATTTTTATAGCTTGCCATAAATCTATCATCGTTAAATGAACAACTAAATTCAGTGAAAGAATATAATATTTTAGTTCAAAACTGCGATCAATTCCAGATAAAACTGCCAAGTAAATAGAATTTGCCGCGGTGAAATCGTGAGTTAGCAAACATGATGCGGTACAAGTACAAACCCCATTTATAGACACGTGTTCATTTCCCAAGGTCGTATATAATAATATATATATATGTCGGAGAACCACGTCGACGTGTTTATGGAGACATCTATTTAATTTTATTTAACTGTGATTTCTGAACGTAATTATTATTGTTGTAAAGTAGATGGCGCAATGGGGGATTTTCTGACAGCTCTTAAAATAAAAATAATAGTTCTAATTAAGACGATAGATAGCGCCAGCTTGGTGGTGACTATTGAAACCAAAACTGCCGCTCAAAATCTTCCTTGATCTTCCTTGATCCGATTCGGCGGTACCTACACCACTCCAGAACTATTGCTTCAAGCACAAGTTCAATCGATTATTGCTGTGATTTGATCTGCTACTGACTCAGTTGGATTTGGATACATTCGATTTAGTAAACGAAAAAGCTAGGAGACTAATTGACTGCGATACGCTCGTAGATGCCGAACTTTTTTTTTAGCTTGGAACAAGTTGCAAAGCTTAGCCTCTCGGTATTTTACAAGTTATATCACGGATCAGACAAAATAACTTCACGCCTTTATTCCGCCATCCGCCTATCTCATTTTTACTTCCGCATCGCTCTCACCAGCACCTTCGTTTCTAGTGCACATCCAAGTTTGACGCTAAACAGTGGTATGCTCCCCTGAGCCTTTATTTTCATAATAGTAAAATCCTATTTTATGAGTATCTTCAAACCTCTTCTTCCAGCAATGTACCTATAGGACGAGACGAGACGAGATTGGAGGTAAAAAACAAAACCTGCAATGGTTTTAGCTAGCACCATTGTGTTATAGCAAGCTTCTAAAACGCGCTATTTCTGCAGAGTGACATAGCATAAAATTCTCCACGATAGAGGCTAGCGCAGGGAGTTCGGTCCACGAGTGACGTAAAACTTAATTACTGAATCGCGCCGTGTAGCCACGAGCTCGAAGGCCAGCCAGCTAACAATCACAATTATTTAGATGATTTATATTCTAACATAACTATAAAATATTTAATTCAACATCAATTCGGTATCATTTGCAGGTTGTTCGCAAAAAGTGCGATTTTATAGCGACTTGTTTCCCAACATAAAATCAGATTTATACACGTATGATTGTATGCAGACCTTGAGTTCGCCGGGTGAGACCTTCACGCCGGTAACCGTGCGGAAGTCGACGGGTACTTTTTTTTTGTCAATTTCGAGCTCGTTGAGTTTAGCACGCATTAGTCACCTGCTAAGCATTAGCTTCGACTCATTGTTGACGCTCTGCAATGCCAGTGGCAGTGGCAGGCAGTGTGATAGATATCGCGCGTCGGGTAGCAGCGGGTGCAATAACAGTCACTATCACAATGTCACAACTAGTATCACAACGTTTGTTTGTCCCTAGCTCTGACGCTTTGTCCGCGCGCCGCATCGGCACTGCTCGGTCGCCTTCTCCTGCACCTATCGTTTCATAAGTGCGCATTCATTCGTCATCATAATTCGCGATACTTTTGGAGCGCAAATTCATCGTGACTGTGGTGGCGCATCGGGGCCGTTCGTCTGACGCGTGAATTTGTGCAGTGTTATCGCGAGCACCGCTTCAGTGTCGTGGATTGCGAGTGATGTGAGGATGTTAGTGTTTGGCCATGTCGAGCTTGGCGAAGAAAGACAAGCCGACGATGTCGGTGACGGCGCTAATCAACTGGGCGCGGCCGGCGCCGGCGGGCCCTCTGCAGCCGCAGCCGCCGCCCGCGTCGCCGGCGCCCATGCCTTCCATGCTGCACCAGTTCCCCTCGCCCTCCAACATGCCCACCGTTGACCTCGACATGCAATGTAAATATATCGGCAATACAATACAGCATAGTAATAAGAAAGACAAGAAGAAAGGAGAGTGTAAGTAAGATTCTGCTTGAGTGATACGAAATCGTGTAATTTAAGAATATTTTCATCATTACCTCAACATTTACCGATGTTCCGGTTACTAAGTAATATTATTATTATACTACACTAATACCATTCCAATTTTGCCTCAATACAATACATAATATATTATTTTATTATTGGTCTCAGATGCGATATTTGAAAAGTTCCTGAATCAATCACATCAATATAGTATGTGACGCAAACGGTATACTTTTAGGTCAAACTTTAGACTAATAATAGGCAACTTTATTATTTAAAGCTAGGTTTCGGTCGCTTGCCTATCGATTTGATATCAAATTGGTTTTCCGTAACGGTCATGTGAGAAATATGTGAAAATATAATCGCTTTCACTGTTACATTTTACATTAGTGTGAAGAAATGACAAAGCTGTGTAAACATGATGGGCGATTGAGGTGCCAAAAACAGGTTATAAACATTTCCAACAATAATAATATGGTAAGTAAAGTACCGTACGCAGGTCTATCGCCACTCGTATTGATTTTCTGTCTATGCTTGCTTTATTAGCTCTGACTACATTCATGCCGTAATTTGTGGTAAATTGATACCTAGATCCTATACGATAAAGTTTACAACAATTCACTTACAGGCATCTATCCAATCCTATATCCATATATTGTTAATTAAACTGATATGTTGTGACATTAAAGCGCGACATGATTATTATCTCGTTTCGCAGAGTGGAACTTGTTGATGCATTCGAAAATTCTCTTTGAACTTCATTTTGATTATAAAGTTAATATGAGTCGTTTACAGTTTTGTAGCTCGGGATTTAAGCGTCTTTGGATTACATTACCTACGCGCTGTTTGCTGAAATGAAATAAGGGTTGGTTCGCTCGGGTGATGTAATTTAGCGAATCAAATTTGAAATTTTCAAATGACTTACTCTAGCAATGAATCTAGTTAGAATTACTTTGTGACATAAATAAAATCCTATCTGCGAGCGAATATTGTGTAACAGATGGGATTTAATTGCAAACCATTTAGAATTTCCAGAAACTTGAAAAGGTTTCAAAAGTTGTATTAAAATTAAAATTTGTTAAAGCCCACACACCACATTTAGTAATTAATACTAAAAACCGAGACAGTGGCCCGATTCAAGAAGATCTTTTTTCGTTTTTATGACCAATGATAGAGAGGTGATGAATTCAGATCAACGAATGATATTAATTTGAATGAATGATAACCTTAAATAAGGGCATAGCTGTCAATTATTAAGAGATTTTTAAGTCGCATGTTTTAGGTGCTCTCTAAAATTGTGCAATCGACGCGTCAATAAGATTCAAATTCGATGTCCGGCAGTTATAATATTAGAATGGTTAATCTTTAAAAAGGGAAAGGAGATGACGAACTTAAATTAAGAATTAGAGCGTGACTGTGTGAATCGCTACCAGTATCTCTTAATGTGTTTTAAAAAATATACAAACAAGAAAATATGAATTAAAAGACACACACATATGGTTATAAAGAAACAAAAACGTACCAACTGTTTCATTAAAAACTGGACCTTATAGTTAGATCGTTTTTAGCTCACGTTAAGGTAAGTTTATTGATACATCAAAAGGTAAATTTATTGATACATGGTACATTATTTCCTATTGTTTTCTTTTCCTTAACATTCCATAGTTACCTTTGTTATAGTCACGGTTTAAATCAATACACATACATTAAAGTTTCTAGTATAGGATTCTATTGTAGGGCTTTACTTTGTATACTTTGGGCGGTGCGGCCGGACCAAGAACCTTGCCCTTATAGCCTACAGAGTTAAATTCTATAGCATTGAAAATAACTTCAATATTGTAAGTTTTCGCTTAAGCTTTTCTGGTACAATCGAGTGCTTAGCTTTTAGCTCAATTAGTCTACTACCAGTGCCCTCCATTTTAAAAAAATATTTACTTGTTTCACTACAAGTGAGTATAAACATCATTTGAGAGACGTAAATAATAATTCTGAAAGTACATGTTTATCGATGTCGTACGTTACATAACATGTTACTTAGAGATCCCTAAGCTCCACCCGAGGCTCGAAGGCACTATAAACAAATTATTTTATTTCCTTTCTTAATAAGGCGAGTTCTATTTGATATATTCCTAGAACTTTCATATTTGATATTTTCCTACAATTTTCATTTGATGTGCTTTGTGAAGCTCTACCTTGATGTTATATTCTCGTCATAATATAAAAATAAACATATTTTTATATTGGTGTTTTCCTTATGGAACTTGGATGTCTCATTAAAAGTTAGGAATGGAAATTATTTAGTAATTTCCTTTGTATTGCATGGAGCAACCTTAATTTAGTAGAGTCAAATATGTACATATAGGTAGGTAAGTACCTAACCTTGGAAGTATCCTTTGTGCTCAATCGCTGTTTTTTTCTTGTCTATCGGAATTTCTAATAGCAACGCAGCGTTATCATAAACCACAGGATCATGATTTAGTTAGAAGCTTCTAGATCAGTTGTGATCTGGCGCAAACATATTTACACAAGAAATAAAATGCTTGCTGAAATTGAATGTTCTTATCAAATGTCATCAATATTATTAATATGTATTATTAAGGATCATCTCATCATAAAATGACATTCAAACAAAAATAATATACAACTTAATTTAATCCTTATTCTGCTTGTTATTGTCATGATGTGTCTATAGATTTAGCGCTTACATATCTCAGAGTTGATGTCACGTTTAGAATTAAAATAATCGATGGTGGGTGTCAATGATTCCGATAATAAAATGCAAATGTATGCTCGTCGTGTAAGATAGCTGATTACGAGGATCTAATTGCATTCCACCCGATGATGGCCTCACCCTTTGATGTTTGCCAAAAAGCGTGGAATATTACGCAGTCTTTGATTTGACTATACAATATAGACTTGTATTGTATACCTGAGTGAGACTATAATCGTGAGAAAACCAGCACATGTTGGCGAAGAAATCCACAGGTTGTTTGTGAAAACGACCAACCCGCACAGGGCCCGTTCGTTCGTCCCCAGCAGCGGCGGCGGCGGCGGGGAAATTATAATGAAATTATAAATAATGTAAACAGTTTAAAAATTATAGATTGTAGTCGTAAATTTTTGCTGCACCGGCAAATAATAGACGTTTAAATGACCTATTTAACTAGAGACTGACACTGTAAAATGCAGTATGCATTCAGTAATAAATCAATATGTAGTCTGTGGTGAACAAGCGCGTTATCGGTGTTATTTCCTACGTTATTTCCGATCAGGATACAACTCATTGATGTCATGTAAATATAATTTATGCTTATCCAAATGTTATTCTCTCTGGCACAAACAGAGCCGCGTCGTCGCAGTATTAGAGTGGTGAGTGAAAATTCTAAATGCGCATCGTCTCAGAGGGTGGTATGGATTCTGTTTATTTGCTTTTTGTTCCGAGCCAGCCCTCCGACGAATGGACCGGTTCCGCTGCCGTTTTCTAAACACAGGGATTTTTTGTTTCCTCAAATTTTGACATCGTATATCAAACGAATGTCCCAGAACTTGACATAATTGTCTCGGTTCCATCGCTATGTAATTTGAGACGTTAATTAGACTTTTTAAGTTTTATTAAAATTGTAGATGACAGATGTTGGGTGCTTTCTTTTAAATTAAAATTGGCACCTGCCGCGCGGCATTGTATTGCTTACAAATTAGGGTTAGAAATTAAGCGTAGTTTTGTCGGCAGGGTTGAACCTGGAGGGGGGCTTTATGTCGCCGATGTCGCCGCCGGAGATGAAGCCGGACACGGCGATGCTGGACGGGCTGCGGGACGACGCCACCTCCCCCCCCGTGTTCAAGACCAACAACTACCCCCCCAACCACCCCCTTAGTGGCTCCAAGCACCTATGCTCGATATGCGGCGACCGGGCATCGGGAAAACATTATGGCGTCTACAGGTAAACTATTATGCTTCAACACGGTCCATTTTAGATTTCATTTCTACATAAACACACTGAAACGGCTGTTTGTTCAGCTTTGGAACAGCAGATTCCATATTACTTTGAAATATAGATTGAACTTGAATCCTTTATCTGTCACCTTATCTGTTTAATAAATTTGGAATTTCTCTTAAAAGCCTGTTAATTGCACTTAAATTAAAAATGTTATTGAGATATCTATCGCCTAAGTCCTTAAGCTTTCTTTGACCAGGCGGCGGCGGCGTCCTTGTACGCAGCGGTAAATTGGTTCTTTTCAACACGCAATCGATATTCACTTAGGGTTACTTATTAGGCCGGCATCGTCACCAGTTCAAATATTCAATACCAGTCTCGTCGCTTAGCCTCAATTAGTTTTCTTTATAAAATAATAGAATATCCGACCCAGACTCTTGTTTATTTACGTAAATTGAATGCTTTTCAAAACTTGAGATTTTATCTGCAAAATTCCTAATTGCTTGGACAATTGTAGTGGTTTTAAAACTCTCAATTCAAATACTTAACTAAATCACAATTGTATTAAGATAAAAGTCGTACCCAAAGATATTATAGTCGTACCATTTTATCGATTGGTCCCCCCATTATTTTGCTATCAAGGCGAAGGACATGCGCTAGGCATTTCCGTTAAATTTTTTATCCCCTTTTTTTGTTGACGGCTCCATGTGCGAGTTGAACAGTCGTAAAATATCTGTCAAAAATGGCGCGGAGCGAATTATGTGATGATAAATCTACCTCCTCTACATAACATTAAGTCGTATCTTTCTGTAGTAGTGCTTATGAATAAAATAAAAAGAATTACCTTTAATATCAAGTTATAAACTTACCTTACTTAGAAATAAATATAGAAATTCACAAATAAATATACTAAATACTAATACACTAAATTAAGGTGTTTGAAAGGAATAGAGTTGTTTAAAGTAAATAGGATTATTCATAATATTTTTAAAAGTATATTTGTATATATTTTTAGAAGTATAGACTGTTTTTGATGAATATGTTATAAGTTGTAAGTTGTAATAGTTAATAATAAGAATAATGTCCGTATTCTTTATATCTATTCAAACATAGAAAAAACGTGTTTATTGTATGAAGCGTGTAATAGGGGATCGGACTACTTTTTTTTTAATTTTATAAATCCAAACTTCTTAGTTTCTGCTATCGAACACTAAAAGAAATTTTACTCTATCTTTAAAATTTACCGAGCTATAAAGGTTTGAAATCCATGATTAGACAGCGAGGCACATTGTGACGTCATTTGTTAGTAACGCCATATAATCTCCATACAAAACATCGTTTTTGAAAGAGACAGACACATTGAAACTTTAAAAAATCACTGTAAATCACTCTGTGCTGTAAATTAGTTTTTCAACCGATTCTGTTTTTTTCTTCGCGAATCGTCTGCTACTAATCTATATTTTAAAAATAATTCATAAAATGTGGTGAACAGTCCGATCCCCTATTCTCTTGATTTACTCGTATACATCGTCAAGCTGTTTGAAATTCAGTAAGCGTGTAATTTATTAAGCTTTGACTTGCTTTATTTACGACTTACGTTTACTGAAACGTTACATGTAAATCGGTAATAATGTATTTTATTCAATAATTAATGCAATATGTAAACTGGATTAAAATATCATACATTTTGGGCCAACAATTAATTTACGGTGACCAAGAAGCTTTTTGAGAAAAATAAACCAGAAGAACAACATTATGTGTTATAGTAAGTATCGTAACAGATCGATCTCGTCAGGAGTTGTGTACGAAATAGTCTAGACAGAGTCCTAGCAATCTACTACGTATAGAGCAAAATATCGTCTGCTCATGAAATCGTTCGGTTGTAATTCGCGTGTAAAATTTTATTAGTAAATGTTCATAGCATGCGCAGAATTAAAGATTTTACACCTTGTTGTTATTCTTTCTAAGAGTTTAATTGCTATAGGCGGGGCGGCGCGGTCAAGTGTGAAGTTGGTTTTACTGAGTAAAATCCGCACTTAAACGTTACAAGGGTTACAAACTTTAAAGACTAGTTCGCAGCAATAATTTATCTGCGGCGCAATTATATTTAATCTCAATTTAACGGATCAATATGTATCTCTTTATGTATTTTTGCAAACCCGGCGGCAGTAACTTGAGACCAGGGCTTCTGAGGTCGGTCGTCGCCCTTAAAACTCACACGATAAGAAGACAAGATCCCCATAATTTTTATGACCACGTTTTTTTAGTTCAAATTCTATCCCGACTCTACAAACTAAAGTGCTCTATCACTCTCTCATCGCAGTTTTAATATCTGAACTACTTATACATTATTGAGCAAATTTACAATTCTAACAGTCACGTCGCCGCCACCGACGTCTGCCCGTGTTCCTATGCGAGAGACTTTATTTTTCCACCTTGAGGCTCTGTGCTAACATAATCAAAGCGCGCAGGTAGAGCCCTGAATCCTGATGGATGTAAGACGTACTACGTTACGTACATTTTTCGTATAAGTATATGGTATTTTCCACTAAGACGCAGATGGTGCGGTTCTCGTGATGACTAAATAATACAAAGACTACGTAGAGCTTGTAAAAAACTATGATGTACTTATTGTGTCGTAGGTGTGTTAATATTTTTTCAATACACCTTGCTCGAAATTGAGCTTACGAAGGCAGTAAACTGTGCGGTAAATGCATTTTACCGCACTAGTGCGATTTTATTACAATTTTTTTTTATTCTTACGGTCTTCAAAATTGTTATTCAGCCAGGATCATTTTGACAATAAAAAATATTTAAATCGATTCATACAAAGAGAAAAGTATTTTATATTTATAAATAAAAATAAAAATATTATAGCCAGTAATATTTAAATTATAAAAATAAAATTACCTCGATTTAACAAAGAATCAATTTGTAGAGGCTGAATGTTCGCCAGAGCCTTTTCTCCGTAATTATGCTTATAAAAAAGAAACATACTATCGTTTTGTGGTTGGCGCTAAGTTTGTAAAATTTTCATTTATTTGTTTTACATTGATGTTGTTTTATGAGTTATTAAATGTTGATATTTAATGATAAATGTGAATAGTAAGGGTACTCAAACTGCGCGCGATATAATAAGGTTAGTTTTTACAACTTCTACATGATAAATTTTACCTGCATAGTATCATAGCTTTTGTATTTAATTATTTATTATCAGTTTTCTCACAGGTGTATTGAAAAACGTCGTACAACACACGGATCTTAGGTTTTATAACAAACTCGTGACATTATAAACCCTCGCCTGCAAAGTCACCTCGTTTGTAATTTGCCACCTACGATCCTTGTATCGTAATGTACTAATAAAATACTTTTTCTTTAGCGGTGGAAGGGTGTAAGGTTACCTCCCTTTTCCATCTTTTTTGAAATTATTTTATCTGTCTTTGTATGAATATAAGCCGCCTACCTCTTCCGCCTCCCTAAAAAGGTCCCCTTAGCGAGAGATTTTATAATATTTATATAATAATTTGTTTAGGCATTTCTAGGGTACAAGGTGAAGAAAAAAGATATATATAGAACACATTACAGGTACAATTATTACAATGAGGTAATTTTGTGTTTTATTATAATCAAATAATTTAGCTATGCAAATATTATGTAAATCTATTTTAATCTGCTGTGTAACTTGTGTGGAACTATAGTTAGGTAATCTGTGTTTTGGCACATAGGTGTACATAAATAGCGCGTATGCTTCTATTTTTAGCCGCAGCGTTTTTTGTCTGCTCCACGTAATTTTCTAATGACCTAATCCCATATTAGTTATTATGTATTTATTGGCTGGTTGAAGTAAGAATAATTTATTTACTATACAGAAATAGAAAAAGTCACATTTGTTTAATGAAGGGGTTAAATTAAGTATACGAAATACAAATTTAATTATGTATTCTTTACCCAAGTCATTATGATAAATGATATTTTCTACTAGTTTGTAAACACTTTTTGATACCTTCCTCATTAAAATATTTTTGAATAATAAATAACAGTGTAACGAGGCTTTCGTCCTCTTTCCTGTTTTATGGCTGGCAACCTTTCTTGCTGGCAGTTTTACTTTTCATTTTAAATTCATTTTCAAATTTAGATTTCTTACGTTTCGTCGATTTTGTCTTTTTTCTGCTAAATTTCTCACTTCATGTCCTGATCTCCGATAGTACATACCTTTTCTACCATCCTTTACTATCTGTCAGTGTCTGTAATCTATACTATTATTATAAAGAGAGAAGTCCGTACTGATTGACTGGCTGACTCATCAACGCACGGCCGAAACTACTGAAGCTAGAATTACCAAATTTACACAGTAGGTTACATTTATGGCGTAGGCAGGTGAGAAATTGTGCAAGCAATAAGAAGGGATTTTAGAAAATTGCTTTTTGTCCATCTGTTTGTTCTCCTATACAGGTCGTGTTTCTCAACCGATTCTCGTGAAATTTTGTGAGCGAGCAGGTTCGATAAATATATAGTTTTTCTTTTTGGTGATTCAGTTTTTAGAAATATTTATAAATTGGGGGAGATATGAAGGTTCAAAACGTAAAAAAACATATTTCAGCCATTTCGAAAATAAAAAAAAAACTCGCGAGATCTACAGCTCACAGAGCCACTAGTTAAAATGTAGTTTTACTCAAAGCTAATAAGTATATATCGTATAATAACTTTACAACTATTTAAAGACCTTCATAACCAAACCACATAGTCGAAAAGCTAATTTGTCAAGTCGTGTGTACTGATAATGAAAATAACTTATGTAAATTTGGTTTATAAAACAACGTCGCTACAACAAAAGTAGGTAGCCTAGGCGCCTATGATTTGTAGTCTGAAGGTCGGTCGCTGCTGCTCAGCCGAGGGGCCTGTGGAATAATTTGGTTCGATTCTCGCATTTGACCTCAGAATAATAATGTGGTTCAGGTCAACCGTGGGGCTCTTGGAAGTCTTCGAAGCTTCGTATTATTTACTGTCGCCCCGGATCTAATGTTGCATTAGGATTCAGTCAAGACGCTTTGAATCTTTTATCTAACCTTGCCTTTCACCATATTCTTTTGTAAAAGTTAAATAACTTCGCCTTTTACTGTTATTATTCAATTAAGTATTTTAATAATTAAACTTTTTACATTAAGAATTCATAATATTTATTTCATTTTCAATGTTAATAGGCAATTAAGTAAAGTGCTAATCTACCCACTCAGAGGAGATGTTTTGTCTAGAATTGCTGCTGAAACTAAAACTCAATCTAGCTAATTGTTTTGAAACTGATGCTCTATCAACAATTGCCTGTATAAATAAAGTTTAATGCTGCAGAACTTTTAAATTGCCTGTAGTTTATTTATAATATTTTTTATTTAATTATAAACTTTGTATTATAAAAGCAAACAACAAGATTCTGTATAAATTTGCTGGTCTAGGTTTAGTTCGTACCCACATTTTAGTTTATTGAACATATAAAATTCATAATAAGCTACACACAAATTAGCTCTTTAATATTATTCATGAGGCGCGGCGGTTGTTATTATCAAGATATAATTTGGATACGTATTTATTTTCTAAACTCGGCACGAAATAGTGGATTTTTTTATTTAAATTCAGCTTTCGTTACAAGCTCTTAAAAACTGTCCCTGAAAATTTAAGTAAAGGTTCGGTATACAAATTGTGCCCATATAGACGAGGCAATATAACTGAATCCCTAGACGTAGCTATAAACATATTATTGCGCTCTATTTGGCATTGACAAATATTGGTTTAACCCGAGTAGCATCTTCTCACATAATTGTTTTTTACTCTTTCCATATTTATAAGTTTGTTATTGGAAGTGGTTCCCTATCCATTTGCATAAAAAATTTAGTCATAATATTGAATTGCATACTGCAATTTAAACTAATGATACTTACGCATAATATAATATAAGCAGAACACATAAAGCATAGTATTAGGTCCTTACATATGAAATTGGCGTTTTGTATGGGAGGAACAAAAAGTCGAAAAATTTTTATATAGTATATTTATTTAATCAAAGTATGAGCCATTGTAATCTATGCACTTTTGCCATCTCATAGGTAGTTCATTGATCCCTTTACTAAAAAAACCATTCGGACGGGAATCAATAAAATCTTTGAAGGCGATTTGGACTGCCCCATCTGAGTTGAATTTTTTCCCTTGCAAGAAGTTATCCAAATTTCGAAAAAAATGGTAATCTGTTGGAGCAAGGTCCGGGGAGTACGGTGGATGCCTTAGACATTCCAATTGAAGCTCTTCTAATTTGCTAGCCGTCTGTTGTGCAGTGTGTGGTCTAGCGTTGTCGTGAAGCAGCAGTGGCGTAGAGCGATTGACCAGCCTCGGTTGTTTACCAGCTAGCTTTTCCATCATGGTTTGCAATTGCTGACAATAGTCATCTGCCGTAATCGTCTGGCCAGATTTGAGAAAACTGTAATGAACGACACCGGCGCTAGTCCACCAAACGCTTACAAGTAACTTTTTATTGGTCAATTTTCGCTTGGAGCAGGCTTTGGCTGGCTTGCCAGGGTCCAGCCATTGCGATGAGCGCTTCCGATTATCGTAGAGAATCCACTTTTCATCACAGGTAATGATTCGATTTAAAATCCCTTCGTTATTGTGCCGGTCAAGTAATGTAACGCAGCAGTTGACGCGCGTTTGCCGGTTTGCTTCACTCAATTCGTGAGGAACCCACCTTTCAAGTTTTTTAATCTTCCCAATTTGCTTCAAGTGGATTAAAACAGTTTTATCACTAACACCGAAGCCTGCAGCTAACTCGGACGTGGTTTGCGATGGATCCGCTTCCACAATAGCCTTCAATGCTTCATTATCAACTTGGGTCTCCGGCCGTCCACGGGGCTTGTTTTGCAGGTCGAAATTTTCAGAACGAAAACGTTGGAACCAAAAACGCACTGTGTTTTCTTTTGCGACACAACCGCCATACACATCATTAACCCTTCGAGCCGTTTCCGCAGCACTGGTGCCACGGTGGAACTCGTACTCGTAAATAACGCGATATTTCAAATTTTCCATTTTGTAAATCGAGCGATGCAAACAGAAAAAAGATAAGTAAAAAAACAAATGAATGACGGTTTACGAAACACAACTACATGTGGAAATAGCTGTATAAATTTGAATTTCGAATTCCTAACCAAATAGGAGAAATTTGTGATCAAAGTGGCCAGTACGACAAAACGCCAATTTCATATGTAAGGACCTAATATATTAACGCATAACAACTATTACCATAATCAAAATAAAACATAATTATACAAAACCATTATTTTAATTACGCATAATGAAATATAAACATAATTTCTAAAAGTAAAATACCTAACTTTTTGATTTTAATAAACATATTGGCGGCCTAGGGGTGGCCCAAGGGCCACCCCCGCCGCACCTTAACCTATTATTACAGTATGGTACTCAACTTATATTTGATATAGCTATTAGACAAATAAACAATATGCCTTATAACTTTATGCCAATCAAAGGTAAGGAAAAAACCATTAGCCTAAACTATACTTATGCTTATTGAATCAGTATGCCAAAAACCAATTATGACAAAAAAATATTATACCAAAATACAATATGCCAAATTCGTTATGCCAAATTAAAATAGGACAACAAAAATTAGCCGAACAAAAGGGATCCCGTTATTTGTCTCGTTTGTAAAAACAAGCAGCATTGGCAAGTATATTCACTAAAGCCAGTTCCAGCTTGTAAAATAATAATTCAGCTGGGAAAGGCTATGGAATGCAAAATGACACTTGCAACGAATATTTTTTGCTGCAACCCGACCGTTCATCAAGGTTCATAAAGTTTTGCGCGAACTAATAGCGCAGGTTAATATTAAAATATCATTACAACTACGTGTTAAAAATAAAACACAGCAAACTGCCAGCGTTACAATCACAATATTCACAATAATTATATTTTAAATTGAAAATGAAACTGATCTTAGAAAATTTTATTTTCTCTTTTCAAATTGGATTTTCACACAGATAGTTTTCTTTTCTGAAACTGCCCCTCTGCTGTGTAAACACTAAATTTAAACATTAAGAAAAATCCGTTTCGGTTATTTTGTTTACCATAAATAAATACTCACTCACGCTTGCTTACGAGTATATCCCTAGAGATTAAATATTTCAGTGGGAAATATTATGTCCAGAGACGATTTCAGTTTGGCAAATATGAGTATTTTTTTTTCACAGAACCCTTCGAAATTTTTGCAGGTTGTTAGGTATTAGAAACTATATTACATTGTTACATGTTATACGACAGAAATTCGCTAATATTTGTTTACAATGTTCGCGCTTTGTAAAGTTTTGCCAGCCCTGTATTATTTCGAGTTTGTATGATTTTGCAATATAGAAACTCGATTTAATTACTTGCTCTACTCTAGCATAATATAACAAACTTCTTCTCTTCTGAAATACAAAACATTTTAAAACGTAATAAAACTGAAATATACCCTGAGGCGAGACCTAGCGTATTAATAAAATACTTTCCTTAATATTGTAATAATACTTAATACTGGAGGCGAAAGCAAAGTTTCTCAATATCCGTCGGCAATGTAATGTGGTTGCGACGTTCTCGTTTCGCACATGTCGAAGTTTTAAAATGTAATCATGGTATTAACGGCGGCGCGGCGCCACCCGCGCGTCCCGCGTTTTTCTGAGTCCAGGGCCGGCATTGGCAAGATACATCTCAGCTGCCACATTGTCCTTCTAGAAGAACTTGTGTATCTGCTGCTATGTGGTGTGTCCTTTTAGAAGGACAATGTTATACGAATTTCAGAGAAAAACAATCCCCTTTCCCTTAACAATGCTATACGAATTTAAGAAGAACTATTCTCTTTCTTTTGACAATGTTAAGATGACGGGACTAAATTGATAGGCTGCTCATAGGAATATTCAACTTATTTAACATTCCAATACCTTTAATCTACCTTGAAAATATCGAACTCGATTGTCCCTAACATTTATCGTTTGAGGAGTTTCGAAAATAAACCGTGCTCCCTCCAAATCTACGTATTTAAAAAAAAAAATTACACCCGAATGGACGTTTTTTATTTGTTAATCTAGACACCATTATCTAATACTCATTTTCTACCTTTTGAATTTGCTACATGTGTTATGTTCAATTCGCTGACAATGGTTTTATGAAACAGAGCCGAAAAAGTGTCAATTTACTACTATTTTATTGTATACAATTATAAATGTGTCAAGTATTATGAAACGGCTATTGTCGTGACAATCCGACATATGTCAGATTTCTGACAAATTATTGACTTGTCAAGCTTTATGGAATAGGGCCCAGGTTGTTGTGATTTCATAGAACTCTTATTTTTTATCAATATCCAATAAAGACGGCGTTAATTTTCTATTCACAAAAACGTAATGTGTAGGGGCTTTTCCGAAGCGTCACTCCCTTCATCACGACAAGATTACGATACGTACAATCCTAATGATTGATTGGAAATGGAACTTGTAGTTATACCATTTTTTATCAGTTCTACAATTTTCAAACTATATTGTTTACTGGAAAGTTTGTAATGCAGTTTTCGATATATTTTTAGCATTAACCAATAACAAGAGCAGGCTTATCAACCTTATCGTATTTATTTATACGAAGGTGAAATTGCGGACATTAACTACTCGTAGTATGTACTATGATATTTAATCAATTAAATTAATCGCAAAAAAGCACAGGCATATATTTATTTATACAATAATAGTTTTTAAGCATTTGATGCTTAGATCAAATATAGTGATTTGATGACAGTGAAAATTCAGTAAACTGAAACTGACACTTCACTACAGCCTCATTCCATGCCCCAAATTCCCTAAATTTGACTTCATCGTTGTGCGAATTCTGACAACCCTAGCTGCAGGAATTACGCACAGTTTCTGCGTCTCGTTTCATGTTCATCATTATTACTAACGATGACATACGGCCGCACATATTTCTAGTTTATGACTACATGTGAATACATCCTACAATAGCTCATAATAAGCTGAATAGATTCGTGATGCATGCTTGTCCGTCACTGGGGCTCAAGTCGAGCGCATACAATTTATTCGACCACTCTGACGTCCTGTAATCTATTTCCTTCTTAAGGCGTGCCCTCTCGGCGCAAATTGAGATCATCGCGTTTATCCAATTTATATTGATAGAAAAAGCTTGGGTACGAAACCTGACCATCTTAACAATTTAAGTAGACTGATCTCTAGCCGTTACTTGCCTTTGTGATCTAAATATCACCGAGCAAATGGACATGGAACTGCGGAGTGGAAGCAATTCTGTCATTGCTCAATGAGACTGTGTTTATTAAAGCTATGAATCTAAATTGTATCATCAAGACTAGCTCCTTACCTTGCAACCGACTATGTTGTTATCTGCTCATACGTATTATATGTTTCTATACTGAGGGGCTCGAGCCTACCCTGAATTAGAGCGGTGCTTCAGACAACCACCGACCACATTCCATTAGTTTAACAAATTAACAATATAAAAAGACATCAGAAAATTCATGACAAGTTTTCACATGTAGAACTATGGTTCGTTAATTTAAAACATTGTCTTTTAAAAGCTAGGATGCACTAATATCAGATAAACTAGAAACAGAAACTATTAAGGCGAGGCCCTATTTGTTGAAAAATCGTTCTTGGGCCCCTTTTTGAACTCGCGGATCTCACGTCTCGGAATATGTACCAAATCAAGAAAATTACGACCAACAGAAGAGTTTATCATTCAGCGGCGTAACCAAGTAAATTTTACATTATAATCAAGGAATAAATCAAAAATAAATAATTAAAATCACCGAAAATCACACCACATTAAAAATTTGCAAATCTGTTTTCTCAATATTTTCAGCGACAACAACACATTTTTTTGTGTTTTTTGGGTGGCTATATTAATACTTAAATGGCGAAACCAGCTAGTTTTTTAATTCGTTCTATATTTTTCACAAAAAGGAGAAAAGAGTTCAAGAAAAATGAGTTTTTCGCATGATTCCTGCGCAGTGTAGGACGTAACCTCCGTGAAGCATCGCACGCTAATATGAACGTTATTTCAGTAGTGCGTCGGTTTAACTTTCAACTAAAGCGCGTTGAGTTGCTAATTTAGGATAGGGCATCGCTTTAACGTGTATTAACAGCTGTCTGTACTTCCAGTTGCGAGGGTTGCAAAGGCTTCTTCAAGCGGACGGTGCGGAAGGACCTGACGTACGCTTGCCGAGAAGAGCGCAACTGTATAATCGACAAGCGACAGCGGAACCGATGCCAGTACTGTCGCTACCAGAAGTGCCTCGCGTGCGGCATGAAGCGCGAGGCTGTGCAAGAGGAGCGGCAGAGGGCCGCGCGAGGCGCCGAGGACGCTCATCCGAGCAGCTCCGTCCAGGTAACGGTACTGTCCTTTGTATTCTTTTAAACACACACATATACACGTGAAACATAAATAGTTCTGCTCACAGAATGTCTGGCAACCCCTGCTCGATCAACATCGAAATCCTATCTGAAAAGATAGGATTTCGATGTTGCAGTGCAAGATTGGAGAAGCAGCACTATCAATCACACAATCACATCAGGCACTCTTGATACGAAGTGCCACCAGTCAGGACCCAGGGTCTTAGGACGGCTAAAGCGGAATAGGTGATGGTGATGGAGATTTTTCTGACCTTCCAAACAGTACTTGATTGAATGCCTCGCTCCAAATAGTACAAACAATATCATTATTATCAGTGTTAGAATATTCTTGCCGGCCGGGGGGGGGGGGCTCGACCCTACTCAATCATAGGAGAGCAGATGCGAGTATATAATAACAGCAATGTACGCTAAACCGGATCCAATCACGTGATGTAATCAGTGCGCATCACAACACAACACAATCATTCGTATTTCGCACCAACAAACTTGTAGTTTGGTTCCGTAAGCCACAAACTCTAATTCCGCGTTGACATCGATTTTGCGTTAGTGGGTAGACGGCCCGAACCAAATTTATCTCAAACCAACTTCAATAATTTATTTCTGCGCAAATACAAAACTATCCTAGCGATTTAAAAAATGCATTTGTATGTTGTGAATGTACTTCTAAATGCGTCATGTGACCTATATTACTGGACACGTCCAGGCAACAGATAGTCTTACCTTAAAAATACGCTATTATTATCTTATCAAACATAGTTATTAATTTACAATATTAACAAATAATCGCCCTACTCCAGGGTAGGCTCGAGCCCCAAGGTGGGGGACGTATATGAGCTGTTGATGATATTATTAACAAATTAGCTTCTCAAATATGTTATATTGCGAACTAAATATCTGATTTTGATTTCTAATTAAAATCCCGCTGCTGGAAGGATGAATATTTATGCTTGTTATGGATCAAAACTTTGTTTATTACATATATGAAATGCTGCAACCTGCTGCTATGTTACTCATTTGGTTGTTGGGTAACACTGGGTACATGAAAAATTGGTATATAATCACAGATCTGTATCTGTGTAAATAGTTGTCTGTCTAATACAGGTAGAGAAATGAAATTACGATTACGATTTTGTTTCCATCCGTCCGTTACGATGTTACGTCTGTTGTTGAGTTGATTGTTACTGTTGCTCTTTTGTTATGTAGGAGTTCAGACAGGTTTTTTAACAATGGGTTGATTTACTAGATTATTAAGTATGTTTCAGGGTAATATTAGCATAAAACCGATTATGCTAATGCAGTCATAACGATTTAATTCAATCTATATCCGTACCTAAACTAGGACGAATGGGATGGTAATAAAACAGCCAGAAATAAAATTCTGCGAAATGACCTGCACAAAATGTTTACTTGCTTTTATTAGGTCTTTGAAGGTAAGGTAACTGTAAAATGCAAGCATTTGCATTCCGCCCGCGACTTCGTCCGCGTGGTTTTCGTTTTTCCCATAGTATAACAAAATACAGAAGTGGGATCTGGATCTGCGAATACCAATAAATCCTGGCCTACTTCTAATAGCTATTTTAATAAATTCAAACTATGCTTCAGCTTCAGAATGTTAAAGTTCAGGAGGGAAGGTATTTCATACTCCAGAATAACCGTATCTTGCCTATTCTTATATTTTAACGCCATACCGAATCTTAAGCTGTTGTAATGAGTACAATAAGTACACGGTCATAAACCATAGAAAGGGATTTATGATTACAGGTGATTACTAGGTGAGCCATTACATTTTATATGACGTAGCCATGCGAACAAAATAACAAGGTGCGGGGTGGTCCAAGTACGAATTGAGGTCGACCTTTTACCCGAAATGTTTTAAAATGACCTTCTGCATTATGTTCAAATCATACTAACATGTAAATCTGACTGATTTTGTAAATATTTACAATGAGCTCGTTTCGCTAAACACATCATATTGTAAATTTTATAAATAAAAAACAAGAGCCAATATAATTTGCACGGTTTCTCCCTTGTTTAAAAATGTGGTAGACGTTGACGCATTAAGGAAAATAAGTATCGTACCTATTTCTTATACTTTATTCTTGTATATATCTATTAATATAATAAGAATCTCGGAAACGGCTGCAACGATTTCGATTAAATTTAGCATATAGGGGGTGTCATCGGGACAAATCGATCTAGTTAGGTTTTATTTTTAGTAAAACGGGATTTCCCCGTGTTTTCAGGCTTAAAAGAATGGGTACGCCATATCATTAAAAGAGACAGGTAGTTTGGCCACCGTTTACAACGCCACAATAACTCAGTCAGGAGACCTGTCTGCAATTTCTATTTTGGTTTTTGAGTCTTGAGTTCGAATCTCGACAGAAATTTTTGTTTTATTTTGTTCATGTTTCTTTTTAGTTATTATTTACTTTTTATTCTTTCATTTAGTAAATGCAAAAATGACAGTAATAATATTTTTTCGTGGTCCGAAAGTTTTCAAACAGATGGCACGAGCAAAGTTCGGTCGCCCATATACTTACCAGAAATCTGGAGCTTTGATGATTTTTAAGTGGGAATATTGGTGCATAAATTGATACCCAACATATTATGCACTTTTTAAAATTTAACCCCGTAATTTTATTGTTATTTTCTTTTTTATCTCGTAATATGGATGTCTGAAATAAATTCATATTATTATTACTATTTACTTATTTGAAATTAAATTCGCAGTGCAGTTTATTGTGAACTTGATTTTGTCTCTTTTTGTGATAAGATAACTCATCTCTAGTTTTGACCAGTTTTTGTTTTGATTATAGCGATTAAAAGTTCCTTTTGCAACAGCAATTGGTTTTCCAGGAGCTGTCGATCGAGCGTCTCCTGGAGATGGAGTCCCTGGTGGCTGACCCGAGTGAGGAGTTCCAGTTCCTGCGCGTGGGGCCCGACAGCAACGTACCGCCGCGCTACCGCGCACCTGTCTCCAGCCTCTGCCAGATAGGTAAGTGGAGAAGCTCCTTCAGCATCTGCTGCTTAGGTGAGTGAACAATCTTCTCTAGCGTATGTCAGATATGGAGAGGTCTTTCTATTCTTCATGTGGAGACGCGAAATAGGCACGCTGATTGATGGCAATGTGCGCAGTGGTCAATTTTTTATACTGCGCCATAGCGTGTCGGCGACAGCTACGTCGCTTTTTGAAGAATCCCAAACATTTCCATAAAAAATTATTATAAACAATATGCCTATTCTTTCTTATTCTCTAAGGGAAACAGTATAAAAGGATAACTCGTTTTTCATGATCTTGAGAATCCAATGACTTAAAATGTGCTTTTTGTAAAAAAAAACGCGGAATGTTTGCCCACAACGTGTTCAATAAGAATAAAAGCAAACGATATATGCTAATACAAAGTTACAATGTGCAAATTATAAACTTATACATACAATGCATAATATGTATACCACGAAAATGTGAATTCAATGACAAAATCTATTAGCAGTCTCTTCCAGCTCACTTACAATGCCTATTATCTTGCGAGGCTATCCCTGCACATTCAGTCGTGAATTAACAAATCAGCTTGATTCGAGATTAAACGTGGAACTACTCAAGCCATTTAAAAGTGTAGGACATTATTGATTGACGATTCGTAATCTTCGCATTGCCTTAAACAACTCAATAGATTAATTATACGAAAGAAATCCAGCGGAATTGATTTGTTGGTTAAGTTTTATTGGCTCTATTGATTCAGTTAGTTAATTACTGGGAGCCTGCCTCGCCCACAACTTTTTATGACTTCATCATTGTCGCTCGCGAGAAACTCCGCGAGACGTAAAAACATAACAGATAAAATAAAATGCACATTCGTATTTATTTTATGTGCGGAATTCTTGTTTGCATACATATGACCGGTTTATAATGACTGTTTTGTAAAAATATCTCCTTTGTTCGTCTGTTATGCGTGCTCGATTCGACGATTCGTACTCGTAATAAATGTAATATTGAATATTGCTTTTCATCTCAATTCGTCATGCACGAGCGAGCTTATTAGGTATGTTCTAGATCTCTGATACCTTCCAAATAACAAGATTCTTATTTGTAGAGGCTCTCGATGACATTTTGCTGTACCGAAAAAAAGTTGAATGTAAGATTAATGTATTCAGAATAATAGTAAGTTATTTACGCTCCTCGGAATGCTACGCGTACCCGTATTCATTTCATTTTTTATATCATTGATTTTAAATTATGCGTCGAAAGAGCTGTGTAAAATTATTTTTCTAAAGGACTTGTTAAAAGTAAATATGTAGATAAGTCCGTAGTATAGTCCTGTTTTTGACTTATTTCAATTTATTATTGTACGAGTTAAGTCTCTTTAGCACAGCAGCTTACTTAATATGGAAAATTTGAAATATATTACGTTATAACAAATAGTTTGATATACGAGTATTATCAAAATAAACCGCGTAGTGTGTAAATTTTCGCAGAATCGAAATTCTATGTTTGGCAGTTTTTTTTCCTAACTGATCTAATCGCTATATGTATCATCATCATCAGCTCATATACGTCCCCAAAGTGGTAATAAAAAGGTATGCTAGCGGTCCTCCCGCGGCTTCGTTCGCGTTGTGTAAGATTTTCCCGTGGGAATAAGATTTTTTCCCGTAAAAAGTATTCTATGTGTTAATCTAGAGTACAAACTATCTCGATTCCAAATATCATCCCAATCTGTTCAGTAGTTTTTGCGTGAAACATCCATACATCAAACTTTCAGGCGCGGACTTGGTCTCGTTTGACTCATCAAGTTCATTTCATGTTCCGTATTTTCTTTAGAAGTAAAGACCAGGAGAAACATTTTTGAAGCATTACTGCAAGAGTCGAAATAATCTCAGTTTGAGCTCACGAACCCCCGTGTTCTTTCCAGGCAACAAGCAAATAGCTGCGCTGGTGGTGTGGGCGCGCGACATCCCGCACTTCAGCCAGCTGGAGCCCGACGACCAGGTCACGCTCATCAAGGCTTCCTGGAACGAACTGCTGCTCTTCGCCATCGCCTGGCGCTCCATGGAGGTCGGATATTATAACATTTTATCGCTTTTTTGTACACTTCATTTTTCAAAACCTACCTTGACTCTAAATTATTGCTTTATTAGAGTACTACTATTTTTATTTATTTTGAAATGTATTTTTTTTTATTTGCTATTCTTATTCTTGAAACTCAAAGTTTATTATTTACTGGAATCGAAAAATTTAATTATTTTCAATTCATCTTTTTTTTCACCGAATGTATTTATCTTTTTACAATTGCTTAAAATTAATGTACATTTTAAAGACGATATTTACGGCTATATTTCTCGTGTGAATATGATTTTTCTGTCATAATATCATTTGTACGGCAAATTGAAACTATCTGTACGCAATGTCGTCTGAAAGGACAAGCCAACACACAATATATGTTTTAAGATTGCCCCGAAAATTCTGATAATGTTAGTGAAGCCAACAGACATTTTTGCAATTATTATATACTTACCTATTCATATCACATACAGTATTAAAAAATAAGCGTATACGCGAGCAACAAACACATAGACAACTCGTCTTTCATTTGTCCTGTTGGAGGCTATCGGCATGAATGTTTTTTGTGTAGCTCGTTTGCTTTAGATAACATTGATTGGTGACGTGGAATGGCAATTAAGTAGTAATAGGTCGTGTAAAGGACATACGCAAGTCAGGTAATGTAATACGACTTTTATTATTTATTTATTGCACATCCATAAAATAACAATATGTGTTAAAGAATTAATACACAGTCTTTCTATGGACCCTGTTTATAGGGCACAGCAAAAAGTTCGGAGAGAGCAAGATGTATTTGTAGGATAATATAATATTTTAAAGGTTAGTACCTACATCTTTATTTTTATTTATTTATGTATCTTTATTATATTTATTTTAAATATTTATGTGAGATCAATTTTTCTTTATATCTATAATGATTTATCTTCAAAATACTCTTTTAAATTATAGTATGACTTAGTAAGTAACAAATCTTTAAATTTTTTTAGAAATATTTTATCATTATTTTCATCTTTTAATTTTTGGGGTAGTTTGTTATATATCTTGACGGCCATTACATAGGGACTTGTTGAATATAATTGTAATGTAGAAGTGGGTTGCATTAGCCTGTCTTTATGTCGTAGATTATATTTTATGGGGATTTCACTACGTTTTTGATAAAGTTCAGGATTATTTCGGACAAAATTACATATTTCATAGATATATAAACTAGGTAGAGTAAGTATATTTAAATTTTGAAAGTGGGGTTTACAACTATTGGTTTGCTTAATGTTTACTAGGATTCTTATAAGTTTTTTTGTAAAGTAAAGACCTCAGGAGCATTAAACATTAAACTTTGTATCTCATTACATTCCAGTACCTGGAGGATGAGCGTGAAAACATGGATGGATCTCGGACTGTCACGCCGCCGCAGCTCATGTGTCTGATGCCAGGTAATAACAGTTTTTATTTTTAATGTTTAGTATGATTAGTTTCTTTCAACAAGGAAGCCATCTTTGTGGCATAATAATAAAACAAAAATCTACAGAAGGCAAAAAGACAGTGCGATTACTTTTATTTTTTCTGTTTTTGATCATACTGTAGGCTCCTCCTCATTCCCCATTTTATTAAGCACATTTTTGATGTCTTTATGATAAGTAAAGTTAAGAAGCGTTTACTCGTATCAAATTCATTTTAAATTATTGAAAAAACGCAGAAAATGGTAACTACAAAACGCGACACCCTGCGCTGCGTCACCAGAAAATCAACTGACAATAAAAACATTATATTTGTCGCGATCGTGAATATTACCAGTGCCGAAGCCACTGCCACATGATTTCATTAACTTTAGTTACAGACGCGAACTTTGAGTTATGTATGTAAAACGGTTAGTGACGCGTGCGTGACGATCACTATTGTATGCAATCGGTGGTGTGGCGAATTTGATGAATAATGATGCTTAGATTCCTAATTTTTATTTTATTTATTTAAACTTAGTTACAATTTTTACATAAAATTATGCGCCAAACTTTAAACACGTACATTTTAATTCGGTAGCTCAATTTTTGCTTCGGTATTCTATTCTATTCTCCATGAGACGTGAACGCGATGAAAACAGGTTACTATCCTATTGGTATCAATAGTAACCGGTTAATTTAGCCAGGTTGTTTACTGCAATATCTGAGTTGGAATGACATATTTTGAAACAGATTTTAAATGGCGATGACTCTATGATGATGACCAAAATTTTGGCTCTGGAAGAGACGTATAGTTCCTGGCTATGGATGGACATATGTCCTACGGATATTTCTTATTGGTGTCTTCACAATCATTTGGTATTCGACCCTGAATTTTTCATCAATCTGGTTATGTTATAAGAAACAGTAAATATATTTGGGGAGACTTGTCATACTGCTTGATCTGGCTGCCAATTGGCATTCTTGTGCAGATCAGAGCTCGTGATTTCTCAGTTTTCATCACTAACGTGTACAATAAATCGTAAATAAATAAATAAACGTATTGCATAAAAATCTCCATTGTTCTTACGAGTTTTTATCGGAAAAATACACAAACACTGCTTTGCTTTTAATATAAAATTCGTTTGACATATTTTTTTACGTATAACAATATTAATTGCCTGCAACTCATGTCGTATAAGTTCACACAAGCTCGCAAACCGAAATGTAAAACTTGTTCGATGTGCCTAATCAGGTTGGACCAACCTGAATGTACGAGTAAACATTACAAGATGACACAAATCAGGTGTTTAATTGTAGAAACGTTGGCCTGATGCCTAGTTCTGACAGTTTTGCTGTAGTCCATGTAAATCCCGTAGCAACTAAAGTATTCTTAGTCTGATTGATGGGTGCTACTGGTACAATGTTTTATTGCATAATATTATTGCCAGCATTGCTATTTTTTACAACAGAACGCTTTGAGAACTTTCATTTTTGTTTCCGATATATTGTACAGATTTATTCACCCGGAATAATTCAATATTCCGTGAGCGTTTTAACTTTGAACTAGTTACATTTACATACAAGTTTTGTTTTTTTCTTTTTCCTTTTCTCCTAAAGCCGAAATACCAATAGGATAGTTTAGAATAGCCTTGGTGGGGACATTTTACAAGCTAAAAAATCGACTAATAATAACAGAGTCGGGTGTGCCAGGATCATCCTCTGTCTTTCCAGTAAATGTTTAAAGGAAGTAACTCCTTGCATTACCAACCAAATATTCCCCTTCGGCCGCCTACGTAACCGCAGGTCTGTAACCAGTTTCCAATGCGGAATAAATGATCTTTGTACGAAACCAGTTTCGATCTAATCTAAGAATTATTCTTTTTACGAAACCTATCAGTTACGAAAGAATTCAGTTTCAAGGGTATTTCTAATAACCATTCTGGTATGTTTCAGGCATGACGCTTCACCGCAACAGCGCGCTGCAAGCGGGCGTGGGTCAGATCTTCGACCGCGTGCTGTCAGAGCTGTCTCTCAAGATGCGGGCCCTGCGCATGGACCAGGCGGAGTATGTGGCGCTCAAGGCCATCGTACTGCTTAACCCTGGTACGAACAGCTCTTCAACTTAGGTCACACAGAGGTGGTATGGCAGTGTGGTAGCGGAGGTGTTCTCTGTGTAGCAGTGTACTTAAGTGTTCGAAAGTTCAAAAGTCCAGCTCCACTACCGCTTTTTTTTTACCACACGAACCTGGCTTATAATAATCGTAGTCATGAGACCGCGCTTTGCTGGCAGCATTGCTTTCATATAATTAAAAGGGTATCCAGACGTCCTATGAAGTAGCGGTACATCGATCGCGGAAGCTCCTTACATGACCACATTCTGCTACAACATTATAAAATTCGACTTGCCATCGACTCGCTAAGAATGCTGAGATGGATGTGTGGAGTAACAAGAATGGACCAGATTAGGAATCGATATATAAGAGGAAGTTTTAAAGTTGCGCCAGTGGTAGATAAAATGAGAGGAAATCGCCTTACCTGATATGGGCAAGGGGCATGTAATGCGGAGAAATAAATGTCACGTAGGAAGAAAGGTATTGAACTTAAATACGTGCTTGAGTTTGGATATTAAGTTTTATTTTTGCGTTTCTGATTTCAGATGTGAAAGGGCTGAAAAACAGGCAAGAAGTTGATATTCTACGAGAAAAGGTAATATACAAATATTTTATAATATCAGTTTGTTTTATTTAAGTAGACAAAAAAAATATAGCTTTTTACTAATAAGTATGTGGGTTTTTGAGAATGTAAATTAAATTTGAGATTGTTTTGAATGTATTTTGACGTGTATCTCAGAGTTTTTGAGGGCGGCCGCGTCAACAGCTGCGGTGGATACGCACATCAACAGCCCATAATATACGTCCCCACCGAGGGGCACGAGCCTGGTGACCAGGCATTGGTCGATGCAGTTTTTCTTATCACTAATATCCATGACATAGTTCCTTAGAACATATCTTTCTATGTCTTATAGTTTCAGAGTTTCCCATACTGACCCATCTAAATGGGCTCCCCTGTAACCAGTGGCTCACCACGCTCGCTGTTGCAGATGTTCTCGTGCCTGGACGAGTACGTGCGGCGCTCGCGCGGCGGCGAGGAGGGCCGGTTCGCGGCGCTGCTGCTGCGGCTGCCGGCGCTGCGCTCCATCTCGCTCAAGTCCTTCGAGCACCTGTTCTTCTTCCACCTGGTGGCCGACGGACACATCGCCACCTACATCCGCGACGCGCTGCGCTCGCACGCGCCGCACATCGACGCCAACTCCATCATGTAGGCACGAGGGTTTTAATCCCGCGCCGATAGAGACGAAACGCTTGTTATGCTATCTCGCTTGCGCTTACTGTAAAAGCGAGATGGCATGATAAGTGCCAATTTGGATTTTTTTGTTTATTGGCGCGGTTAATGCCATACAAGTACTCTGGACTATTCAAATATAACTAATATTTTGCCGCTTCAAAACGACTCGACATTCATTGGAAAAGCTTTAACAAGAATTTGTGTGCAGTGCCATTCAAAACAGATTTTACATTTAAAACAGTAATATAGGCAGCTAAACAAGGAAACAATCAAGGAACGGAAAGTTACTGCGGGAAAAGTTCCTACTTATCAATTAGTATTTGCGTAGTTGTAAATAAAAATAAAATATCAGCCTTATAATCAATTTAACATCCATGAAAATATTAGTTGTATTTGAGCTGTAAATGATTGAAATAAGTAGTTGGTATGCACGTCCCGTTGAAGTATTTTACTAAGTAGATTCTGTTTCCATAAATCGAAAATATTGTATTGTTAACTTGATGTCATAAATAAAAATCTAGAAGATAACATTTTAGCCTCCGATAAAATCACTGACATGCATTACCAACCTACTTTACTCTGCTAGAGGCTTCTCAACCAGTGATTTAACAACCATTCTCGTAGTCAACTCGACTGAGTGTATTCACTGCCGCTGGTAGGCAGGTGCAAAAACCTCACCTTTCAACTCAGTGGCCCCGAGATATTGTACGTTTGGGACATCTCATCTGTGAATTGAAGGTATTATTATAAGTAAAATCTTTGAGGTCGAATAAACGATAGCGATCAAACATTTCGATTTATCGAAAATGTTTTATTAATAGTAATCGGCGTATTCCAAAACATACGAAACTAATTTTAGACGATATTTTTACTGATGTATATTTTAATACATTAATTTAATTCCAATTCTAGATCTCCGCAAGTTTTTGCTAGATAGAACGTCAGATAAAAATATGGCCTAAAACAAGATGGCTGGCGTCATCAAATACTTTGAAATAAGTGCCCCTAAATTAATAAAAAAAAGTTAGGTACGGACAAAATGACAGATGTAGAAAATGAAAAGTGGATCGAAAAACAACTATTACCCAGTGAAATGATTAGAAAAATAAAACAGGACGCTGCCTATGCGATTGTCGAATGGGTTAATGATCGAACGAAATAGCAAGAAATTATGTATAAAAATATAACGTCACTAATGCTATTTCTTTTTTAAAAATAATCGTACATCTATTCAGCTCAAGAAATCTTCTTTAAATCAAGGTCGATGGCCAGTAAAGTTACATTCTGTATGTCTTTGATCGACTTATAAAAGCAATGAAAAATATTCATTTTTATTAAGCCGGGCCTTGTAGTCTGTGTAGTACTGCAAGTGTATAACAATAGTTTTCAATAAATATCTAAAAACCACAATAGTTAATGCCATACAATAAAAGCACCAGTAAGATAATAGGTATATTGATACATTTTGGCACCTTGTTTATCTTATACTTTGTAAGTTGTTTCTAAGGTATGCACCTTGTTTCTTTATCACTTCGGGACATAGATAGTTAAATAGACTTACTTTGGCCCACTCCTTGGCTGACCTCGCCGACGATTGAGGCGTATTTATGGCGTTGTTGATTGTGAAAGAAAGCTCCGTCCACAATCGGTGGGAAAGTGCACGTCCCTCTTTTGATTTGCACCTGCCCAGCGCCAAGTCTCGGTGGCTCTCCATATACTACACCAAAACTTCAAATTGCTCTATGGAGCAAGTTTTTTTTTTTCATATTTATTCAATTCAACTTTTTGAATAAATGGCGCTCCTAAATGATGGTCAGAGAGTCGCCTTCAGGATTTCGCCAGTATCACACAAGTGTCGAACAAGTTCAATTCAATTCAATTTTTGAAGAATATGGCGTTTCTTTTATGATTTCGCCAATGTCAAGTTTATTTACACTCTGCTCATTTTAAGGCTTCGTGAAAGGACAAGGTTATACAATCTATGGGGAAGAAAAAAAAAAAAATATATATATATTTATATCTATGAACGCCACTGAACTGCTGCCTGAATCACCTAAAATCAATTCAATTCAATTCTCGAATCGCTGCGCCAAAACTCTTGACGATGACATTACGTTTTTTTTAAAGGACTTAGTTTCTAGCATATTGGCCAAAAATATGGATTCGTTCATTCAGTCGTTCATTCATAGCATTGGTAGAAATCAATTTCATGTATATATAATTTCCTCATTACCTGCATTAGTTCTACTGCAGGTTGATTGCTTTCGTGAAGTTGCAGTGCAGGAGCAGCGCAGTAGTCGTGTAGTTCTAGTGCAGGAAATTTTAGTAGAATACGTCTGTTTGAACTGCACTGCTCCTGCACGACTCAAACGACAAGCGTAATCGAGCAGTTGCAGTTATTTAGTAGAATTGGCCTGCAGATTGACGATTTTTTATACGGCGCGGCGTCGTGTGCTGGTGTACCTTTATTATGTGAGTGTCGTATACAGATGTTAGCATGTTAGGTAATTCAAATGGGGCCGCCTCTAATATTATTATGTAGACTTTATTAGATAATATTAACCTAGTTCATCTATTAGGGAATTCTATTCGTGTAGGTGTCCATAGCGATTTCATATGTATAATGTTAATGTTAGATTTTACGCATAATAATGTTAAAATGTTTACCAAATCTTTCATAGTACTTACTAAAATGTATTCGTAAATACTGATTATTGTCTCCAAGTGCCCTCATGAAATTGTTGATCGCAAACACTGCAATAATAATATAAGGGAAATAAAATATTATTTTTGAATATCAAAAAAAACAAATTATAAAGTATAATTATTATATGATCAAACTACTTTATGTATCAGGATACGTTGGTGCTTTAAACGCATTAAAACTGCATATCAAATATGCATTATAATATTTGTTACTTGAGGATATCTTAAGTTTCTAATTATTTTTATTATCTTTAAAAATAAAGTTACGTCAAATGTAAATATACCTAGCATGTACAATATATTCTATTATATTCTGTAAAATTAAATTATATGTCATACCCATTAATTATTAAGTTGGTGGTTATTTAGTAAGGCCTACACAAGATTTCAAATATCTATAGCAATCTTGGCAGTTTGTTGAAAGGTTTTAAAAAATGGTATATACCATAAATTATGTATTTATTAATGTAAAAGAAACGATTTCTTAAAATTATTTCATCTCCGTTTAAAGTTCTCTTCTTTTTGGGGATTCTACATTTTACTGATTACATACAATCATTTAAGTTTCTACGATTTGAACTATTGAAATATTATCAGTCTGTTTATCACAAGTTTAGGGTCAAATTAATTATATGGTTGATAAGAGAAGTGAAAATATTTTTATTGAACTTTCATATTGAGAGCAAAATTATATTCACGTTATCACGATATCAATCTATCCAGAAAACCCTTGAGTATTCTCCTCGTATTCTCACAAATCTATAATAATGGCATGCTTTACTTTTCCGTTATTGTAAATTGACCGTATTAAAATTATTATTAATGATGTCAGCAGAAAATTGTAAAACCTAGCTGTTTTTAATAAGAAAGGTATGTAGCGTTATTTCTATATATCTTTGTAATTTGATATAGATAAGATATTACACAATTGTGTAATACTTCTCTGTAAACAGTTGCATTTCGTGGTACATTAACAAATTAACCAGTATTAATGTTAGAGTCCATAAATCTCGTTTAAATATGTTACAACACCATAATAATAATGGAAAGTAGTTTATTGTATTCAGATTCAACTTTTCGTAAGTAACTGTGATGTTTCCTAAATATAAAATTTCTTCAGTAAGAAGGTGAGCTCAAAACAACAGGAAAATTGAAATGCGAAAGATAACTTTATAACTAAGAGAATGGACTAAAAAGCTTCAAAAGTAAGAGTATCTTGTTGAAACGGATAATAATAATTTAGCTGTTGATGGGACATGTTGAACAATATGATATTCTATGGATGGGTATGAAGTTTATGATGGAGGTGTTGCTGCGGTTGTGAGATGATTTATGATGATGTTCACTAAATATCTGACTAAAATGTAAGTTATATTTTTTTGTATAGACATAGCTTTAAGATAAATGGTGATTAAAACTATTATCATCACAATATCTTTGAAGTTTTATTAATAAAAAATGTTACTTCTGTACTTGAGTTCATTAGGATAAGGCACAGCCAAGTAATTAAATTTATATGTATTTATTTAACTTACAATAGACAATCGCGGATAAAATATACACAAGCACTGTACAAATACTATTACGGCTGCAAATGCGATACGATTACAATACGTATAAATTCAAAGTGAAAGTGCAATCACGAACTATATTTTGTTGAAAGGCGAAGCTTCCATCGACTCGAAAGCATCCAGATTGATATTGATTCTGGAAAAAGAAATATTTTTTAATAAAATAAATAAAATATTTAATATTTTTTTGTCGATTCATTTATAGGTGAAACAAATGTCAGATGAATGTTTCGACGTTTTGTCATCAAATACGATACGCCTGTATTGGTTGATTACTTTGACACTAGTTTGTTACACGTGTACGTGGTTTGAAAAAAGTGGAACTCGAGTGATTCTCGCACGTTTCGGAATACTCTAGACGCTCTAGCGTTGTTTGTAAAAAATCATGATTATTTTCTCTTCTCGCGCTACTGTACAAAGTTATAAGTAAAACACGATACTAACTTTTGGAAGGCGGCCTGCATGTCGGTGACCTTGCTGGGATGGCACACGATGCTGACCTTGCCCTGCGCGGGGTCGAACAGCGCGGGCAGCCAGCGCTGCGCCGCCGCGTGCGCCTGCGCAGGGGTCACCGCCGCTATCGCGCACACCAGGTCTCTGGGGAAATAACAATAACGTAAACGGCAATGGATCAAAGTGGCCCTAAATCGACACCAGTGGAAAGAAAAGGGGGAGGGGCCTTTGCTCAGCAGTAAAAAATTGTTGTTCATAAGCTAAAAATTTTTAAATGATTCGTTATTAAACAACAGTAATGAATAGCAGCAAGACCGTCGGAGGTGTAGTGGCTAGGACCGCTGCCTCCCGTCCGGGAGACGCGGGTTCGATCCCCACCACGTACCAATGTGTTCACGAATTTTGAATTCATATGTACGGTCTTACGGCGAAGGAAAATATCGTGATGAAACCTGCACCTGCAGCGGGACCCTCTTGAGGTAGTTGAGTAGTGATTGGCTGACGACGTCTGCGGGACACTTCTCGTTCTCCTCGCCTCGTAAAGCACCGTGCTCTAGTGTACCTGTTGTATGTGCCGGGGACCCTCTTGAGGTAGTTGAGTAGTGATTGGCTGACGACGTCTGCGGGACACTTCTCGTTCTCCTCGCCTCGTAAAGCACCGTGCTCTAGTGTACCTGTTGTATGTGCCGGGGACCCTCTTGAGGTAGTTGAGTAGTGATTGGCTGACGACGTCTGCGGGACACTTCTCGTTCTCCTCGCCTCGTAAAGCACCGTGCTCTAGTGTACCTGTTGTATGTGCCGGGGACCCTCTTGAGGTAGTTGAGTAGTGATTGGCTGACGACGTCTGCGGGACACTTCTCGTTCTCCTCGCCTCGTAAAGCACCGTGCTCTAGTGTACCTGTTGTATGTGCCGGGGACCCTCTTGAGGTAGTTGAGTAGTGATTGGCTGACGACGTCTGCGGGACACTTCTCGTTCTCCTCGCCTCGTAAAGCACCGTGCTCTAGTGTACCTGTTGTATGTGCCGGGGACCCTCTTGAGGTAGTTGAGTAGTGATTGGCTGACGACGTCTGCGGGACACTTCTCGTTCTCCTCGCCTCGTAAAGCACCGTGCTCTAGTGTACCTGTTGTATGTGCCGGGGACCCTCTTGAGGTAGTTGAGTAGTGATTGGCTGACGACGTCTGCGGGACACTTCTCGTTCTCCTCGCCTCGTAAAGCACCGTGCTCTAGTGTACCTGTTGTATGTGCCGGGGACCCTCTTGAGGTAGTTGAGTAGTGATTGGCTGACGACGTCTGCGGGACACTTCTCGTTCTCCTAGCCTCGTAAAGCACCGTGCTCTAGTGTACCTGTTGTATGTGCCGGGGACCCTCTTGAGGTAGTTGAGTAGTGATTGGCTGACGACGTCTGCGGGACACTTCTCGTTCTCCTAGCCTCGTAAAGCACCGTGCTCTAGTGTACCTGTTGTATGTGCCGGGGACCCTCTTGAGGTAGTTGAGTAGTGATTGGCTGACGACGTCTGCGGGACACTTCTCGTTCTCCTAGCCTCGTAAAGCACCGTGCTCTAGTGTACCTGTTGTATGTGCCGGGGACCCTCTTGAGGTAGTTGAGTAGTGATTGGCTGACGACGTCTGCGGGACACTTCTCGTTCTCCTAGCCTCGTAAAGCACCGTGCTCTAGTGTACCTGTTGTATGTGCCGGGGACCCTCTTGAGGTAGTTGAGTAGTGATTGGCTGACGACGTCTGCGGGACACTTCTCGTTCTCCTAGCCTCGTAAAGCACCGTGCTCTAGTGTACCTGTTGTATGTGCCGGGGACCCTCTTGAGGTAGTTGAGTAGTGATTGGCTGACGACGTCTGCGGGACACTTCTCGTTCTCCTAGCCTCGTAAAGCACCGTGCTCTAGTGTACCTGTTGTATGTGCCGGGGACCCTCTTGAGGTAGTTGAGTAGTGATTGGCTGACGACGTCTGCGGGACACTTCTCGTTCTCCTAGCCTCGTAAAGCACCGTGCTCTAGTGTACCTGTTGTATGTGCCGGGGACCCTCTTGAGGTAGTTGAGTAGTGATTGGCTGACGACGTCTGCGGGACACTTCTCGTTCTCCACCACTTCAAACAGCGCGGTGCTTTTGGCGGACTCGAATAGATCGTCGTCGAACTTGCCCTCGGAGAAGTATTCGTCCTGGGGAAATATTCATAAAAAAACGTGTCAAAATAAGTCACATTTTAAATGCCTACTGATGCTGACTAGTACGCATCATCCATCCGGTTTATTTAGTAACAGTCTCTGCGGCCTAACAGGGGCATTCGGCTTTCATTCGAGAGGTCTGGGTTTGCATCCCGATGAGGACTGCCAAAACAAAATTATATTGTGAGACTGTCCCAAGTTTGGTTAGGACTGAATCACCTGATTGTCCGAAAAGTACATAGTAAAATATTCAAAACACGTTACTTCGTTGTTCCCGGCTACCAGTATATATATGAAAGTAGTTTTTCTAAGTTATGTTAAACTTTATTTTATTTTATATAAACCATGTCCATTGTCCAATGCCTTTGAAAGTTTGACAACCCTAAAAGGGTTGTCAAACTTTTGAAAAACAACAGGGTTTGTGAGTCGATGACCTTACCACATGATACATGGTAACATTATGGTGAGGGAAAACATCAGGAAACCTGCAGGAGTGTGCCTACGAAGAAATACAAATGCAGTGCGTGAAATCGACCAACCCGCACTCGACTATTGTGGTTGATGATCGCTCTAATTCGATTGGGTTTGAGCCCCTCGGTGGGGACATATTATGAGCTTCTGATTCATCGTGTGAATTCTGGCGCCATCTGTTGTGAGTTTCTAAGCCGGCCGACGGACCTCGGACATGACATTACGATTACGGTGCCAACCGAAACACCAATATGAGAGTTTACGTCATGATTTCGAGACTCAAAGTGTCGATAGGCGCGGGCTCGAAAGCTCATTGTATCGACAGTTGCAGGCTCGAAAATTCGTCAAATTAAAATTTACTGGCTCGAATACTCGAAGAGTCGAAGCACTCGGAACAGAAAACTCCTTGAGTCTAAACACACAGAGTGTACACATAGATGACGGTAACGTACTATGATGGACTTGGCCTTGGTGTAGGCGGCGATGCAGTTGGTGGCCTTGTACAGCGAGAACACGACGCCGCCCTCGTTGGGCGCGGGCCTCACCCCGTACCCGTACGACAGCCCGCAGCCGCGGATCAGCCGCCACATCGGACCCTGCGGATACATTAACAGGTATAAAAAAAAAAAAAAATTTTGAGTTGAAAAAATACGACGTATGTACAGTGACTCTTTAGGATTTCATATGAAGCTACGTGATACCATCTGCCCGGAAAAGGAATTTCTGCTCGCGTCGCAGATAATAATGGAGAATGAAATTTGCGAGGCGTAACAACCCCTTAGCGAAGCGACAGCGATTGTAATGCGGGTTTAATTATGCTACATACTTGAATAACTTAAAAGCTTCAGGATTATGGTGTAAAGGGTGTTTGTTTTTTGTCTTTAGAATGTGCTACAAATTTAGTTTGTATGGCTAACATAAGTTTGCATTCAATTTCATATTTTTATCTTATTTAGGCCTTAAAATAGTTTTAGTTTGCTTCTTGTTTTATATGGCAGTTTCAGCGTCGTTATTTTTAACTCCAAAAATTGTCCAAAAATCTCCGAATGAAAAGGCCTACTCTTCTTCTTCTTTTCGAGTCGACAGCATAACCACTAAGTAGGGGGGGGCGGCGCGGGGCCCCAGACAGAGAGTCCACTCAGAACAAACTGCCATTTCGGCACATTTCGGGCACGCACACATTGACGTGTCGTTTATAGGCGTTGCCACGCAGTTCCCAAACAGTGCTCCATAGCGATTGCCTAAAGAGTGAGTGAGAGAGTTGGTCTGGCAAGATGACGTAATTATTTTTGAAGAAGGCGGGAGTGGCCCTTCTGTAAACATTTATATTTTGTGGCATAACTCAGACGGTCGTCCCAAGGGCTATCATTTCACACCAGGAGCGAGACTCCACAATGCAGCAGCTGGCCCATACAGACTTCGAATTGTGAAGTAGTTGGTGGCGACCCTGCGATGTAGCCCAACGGGCCGGGGCCCAGCTGTACATACAGACCTCGAGCTGGGTGAAGTAGTTGGTGGCGACCCTGCGCTGTAGCCCAACGGGCCGGGGCCTAGCTGTACATACAGACCTCGAGCTGGGTGAAGTAGTTGGTGGCGACCCTGCGCTGTAGCCCAGCGGGCCGGGGCCCAGCTGTACATACAGACCTCGAGCTGGGTGAAGTAGTTGGTGGCGACCCTGCGCTGTAGCCCAGCGGGCCGGGGTCCAGCTGTACATACAGACCTCGAGCTGGGTGAAGTAGTTTTTTTTTTTTTTTTTTTTTAAATCTTTATTTAAAGAGCTTAGTCACACTAAGCGACTATGTCGCTCTATACAGCCACTAGACCTTAAAAAATTACTTGTCAAGTTTGAGACCAAGAAACAGCCACAATTAGCTGCTTCTTGCCCTCAAACCCGACCGAACTAATTTATACAATGCCTTAGCTTCCGTGGATAAAGGAACTGCCAAAACACTGTTACAACCTCCCACTTGTTTGAAATATTTACACCTCATTTGTACATCAAATCTGATAGATTCGTTCCGAATACATTCCATCAAAATATGATAAACATCCTCCACAATATTACATTCAGAACAAACCGGTGAATCTGTCTTACGCATCATAAATGCAAACTTATTTAATGGAATGTGGCCAGAGCGTATCCTCAATGCTAAAATTAAATCAACCCTATTTAAGCAGCTATTAATCCAAGGAGAATTCATAGGTTCCGGTTGAATCGTTTTGTACCAAATACCACACAATTTTGACCTTTCAACAAAATATTCCTTCCACAATGAAAAACACCGTTTCCGAACTACTTTTAAACATTCAGAAAAAGAAGGAAGACATGTACTATGAATGCCATCTGTGGAAGCTTGTTTCGCCAAACTGTCTACTTTTTCATTATCCACTATGCCGCAATGAGAAGGTATCCACTGCATAAAGACGTTTTTTGACAATAATTGAAATTCGAAAACCATACTAAGTATTGTATAGGCTATCGGTAGACCTCGAAAATTCGAGACACATCGAGCCAAATGAAAAAGTGCACTTTTAGAATCCGTAAATATAACAAAATTATTTCCAGGAACTGATTTAATATAAGACAACGCCTCTGCTATAGCTATCAATTCAATGTGCATAATGGATAAATCTGTGGAAATTTTAATTCTAATCTTAATGTTTTGTTGAGGATCATACACGGCAGCACCAGAACCTTCAGAATCCTTGGATCCATCTGTGAAAATTCTATAAAAACCTACATATTGCGATGCACACATTAATCTGAACGCGTTTCTAAGTTCACTAGACCCGTATGAAGATTTTGGTTTATCTATAGACGTAATAGAGGGGCGTACCATTTGTCCAATATTAATATAACTGACCCAAATATTAAGAGAAAACATTTCAAGAAGTTTACTAACATGCATAGTTACTTGCAGCGAATTATATGTTTCTACTAATAACGGAATACTACGTCTCCGCCAACGATTGTTCCTACATAAAACCGCCAACTCACCAATCGAAGACAACACGGGATTACATTCCAAGGCCTTGCTTTTTAAAATAAATTTACCAGCTAAATACCTTCTACGAGTATGTAAAGGAGGTAATGCCAACTCACTCTCCATTACATGAATAGGTGTGCTTTTAATGAACCCCCCAATAATTCTCATACTTTGGTTTTGAATCAAAACTAGCTTCTTTAAATGTGTGTAACACGCGTCATTATATAAAAAACTGGCATAATCCATACGACTACGAATAATGGCTATATAAATTCTTCTCAAGTGTAAAGGATGAACTCCCCAACCCGAGCCCACTAAAACTTTTAGAATATTTAAAAATTTTGAACATTTTGCATGAGTTTCATTAATATGTTTACCCCACGTCAGCGAACGGTCTAACCAAAGACCTAAGTACTTCACGTTCTGAACAATTTCTACAGGAGTAAAATTAATTTTAAGTTCCAAAGATCCTATAAATGCTCTTTTTTTAAAAATGCACAACTTACTTTTCTGAGGAGATAATTCCAAACCTAATTCAGTCAATAATTTTGGTAATAAATTAAGAGCAGTTTGAAGTTCATGAAAGGCCTGATATATATCCTTTTTAGTAACATACAAAACAAAATCATCAGCATATTGCAAAATATTGACATTTGTTATTCTTTTACAAATACTATGTGAAGCTACATTAAATAATAATGGCGACAGAGGGTCACCTTGCGCTAAACCTTTACCGCAATACCTAACTAACGAAGTATTATCGGTTTGTATGCAAATATGCCGTTCCTTTAAGAAATTCCAAATATAAGTACACATCTTAGATCCAACTTCAAGACGCTCCAAAATTGTTAATAACGATGACAAATCGACATTGTTGTATGCACTTTCAATATCAACAAAACATGCTAGTGTGGCACAATTATTAGAAAAGCCGGCCTGAATGTGTGAAACTAACAAACTGAGATTATCCAAACATGATTTTGATTTTCTAAAACCAAAAGTTACCTCAGAAAACAGCAATTTTTTCTCTAAAAACCATTCCATTCTTTTATTTAAAATTGTGTGAAAAATCTTACAAATACAAGATATCAAAGAGATAGGGCGAAACTTGGAAGAAGTAGACTGACTATCTGTACCTTGTTTAGGGATAGGTATTACTCGAATGTCGCGCCATTGTATCGGAACATATCCTGAAGCTAATATACTATTATATAATTTGACTAAATACAATTTGCCATTTTTAGGTAAATTTTTAATCATAGAATACGAAATGTCATCTATACCGGGAGCTGTGTCCTTTGATTTTATACTATTTTCTAACTCTTCGATAGTTATAGGTATATCAAGAACCGTATTCAAGTTACGAGTTTCCCGATCCCGCAACATAGTGAAATCGGGACATAGATTATGTAACAATTTGCAAGCCGAATCATAATCCATTTGCTCATATACTGAGAAACGACCCTTAAACCATCTCATCTTACCCCACATCTCTCTAGAAGAGAGTCCTTCATCAATAGAGTTACAAAAACTTTGCCATCCCTTCCTCTCTGCAACACGCATTAAACGTTGAGATTCTCTAATTCTATCTAACAATATGTCATGATTTACAGGAATAGGGTTACGCCTAAAACTTGCTAAAGCTAGTCTACGTAAGGCAATAGACTTTGACAGTTCAGGAGTCCAGTATGGTTTTGGCTTAAAATTTTTCTCTGGCAACTGGCAATATTTAACGTACGGAATATATTTATCTGCGGCTTGATTTAAAAGACTAATAAAACTATCATAAGCGGCCTGTATATCCATCGAAAAAGCAATTTCGGAAAACGAGTCTTTTAAAAAAGAGTTATATTTAGACCAATCTGCCCTTTTAAAATCACGTTTCTTTTGAATAAGAACATTTACTTCAACTTTAGCCCTTAACTTTAACACAATATGATCACTACCTAATGTCTCATTAGTAGTACACCAGCTGAGCGCACACGACATATCAGATGTAACTAACGATAAATCGGGAGAAGATAGCCTCAAATTACCTTCTACCATTTGAAACCTAGTAGGGGAACCGTCATTCAAAATAACAAAATCGCTTTCCAATAAACTATCGAATATTTGTTTGCCTCTTGTGTCTGTTTTATAAGACCATGAAACATGGTGCCCATTAAAATCTCCTAAAACAATAGATTTACGATTAAATAAAGAAAACAAATAATCCCAATCTCTAGAGGAAGTACTGATTTCACTAGAACAATAAACACAAACTATATTTTCGATGTGATGACAATTGTAAATTTTAACATGAATTATTTCCAGACCTGGATTACTGTGAACTAATTGAACTCGATGCGATTTAATAGATCGATGAACTAAAATGGCAACCCCTCCCCCGCCTGACCTATGAGGAATGTCCCTATCTTGTCTATATATGTTAAAATCCCTAATCCTTAAAGAATCTTCGTTACTAAGCCAAGTTTCAGAAATTGCCGCAATATGAATTTTTTCAGATATTAATAACTGCTTAAATGTAACAAATTTATTTTTTAAACTACGCGCATTCCATTGACACAAATTTATATTCGCAACCTTTTTAAAACAATTAGTAGCCATTTATAAAAGAAAGAAATATTTTTACAAAAGGCCAATCTGAAATAGTATTACAAATATAACTTATAACCCAGTCACGAATCAATATAAAACTGCTTTTGAATTTTGACCACAAATCTTTATCACGTTCACATAATAATATTTTCAAATAACTAATTAACTCCTTAAGCGAAGTTAAATTCTGTGCCCGGTTTTTTTTCTCACAGGCAGACTCGGATTCTGATGAATCGGCTTCTGAACTCTGTTGTTTCTCGTTGATAAACCTCACATCATCTGGGGTATTTTGAGACTTATCAATAACACGCTTGGGATGAGTTTTGTTTGACCGGCCTTTATTACTGGATTTACTCGGTGACGGCTGACTACTATGTGTGCGCGGCGACGGCGATGTATTACAAGATTGTAAAATCTCAGCGTAGGTATGAACTGGAGTAGTAAACAGTGACGGAGATCTATCAGAATTACCTTGAAGATTTCTATTTAACACATCCAGTGAATCTGTGTTAATTTCAGATCGTACTTCATGACTTATCTGTGATGATAAAGGCACATACATACTCAAAGCCTTTTTATAGGTAACCTTAAACTCACACATTAACTCCCGAATCCTTTTTTCTTTCAAGTACGCCGGACAAAACTTTGCTAAAGCCATATGCCTGCCTCCGCAATTTACACACTTATAAACCGTATTTTCACAGTTTTCGTGAAACTTCGTACATTTCGGACAAATAGTCTTATTAGACGGGCACAATTTTTTGACATGACCGAAGCGCCAACACCTCGAGCATTGTGTTACAGGGAAAATATAATCATCAACTTTTACTCTCAGACCGTGTAAATAAATATACATCGGCAACGTTGATCCAAGGAACCCGACACGAACAGATTCACTAGGAACCCATCCATCCTCACACCTTCGGTTAAGTCTTTTGACTGACACTATTTCCACAGTACTAGTAAACAACTCTTCCAGCTCTTCATCATTCAAGTCTAAATCAATATCTCTAATCAAACCGTAAGAAACTCCAACTTCCCATGTCTTCTGACATTTCCAGCCCAAATTCTTAAATTCAACGCAATCCAGAAATTTTTGAGCGCAATCTTCAGATCGAAAATTTATGAGAAATTTATAAGGATTTACGAACTTAATCCTCATAATACCGGAAATGTTATGTGACTTCATCAGTTTAGCCAATGCAAACTGCTTGGGTAACTTTTCTTTATTAGTTACACTTAATTGTATGTCCTCTAAATATCTTCTCTTTAACCTTCTATTTGACTTCTCAACCTGTTTCCAGTCACTTTCGTCATCGGACTCTTCTTCTCTTCCTCTCTTTTTTGAATTATCTAATTCAGAATCGTACTCCATCCTTATACTGTCTTGTAACTCTTGATGTTGCCCCTGCATTTGTACATTCTCCAGCTGTTGGTCCATACCTGTTATTTCATTATTTAAATCAATTGAACAGCTTTCCACCGCATCCACATGTACATCAGCTCTAATAGATTCACATAAAATTGAATCATCCGCCATCACTCATAAGAATCATTATATCGGAGACGTGCTCACTCAAAGCCGACGACGGCAGTCGGTCGACGTTACGTAACACAGCCGCAGGTAAAAATCCCGATAAGCAGGATAAAGGCCCGGTAACAACTCGATGCACACGTCCACACTTTACGAGATATGCGACCGAACTGGGTGAAGTAGTTGGTGGCGACCCTGCGCTGTAGCCCAGCGGGCCGGGGCCCAGCTGTACATACAGACCTCGAGCTGGGTGAAGTAGTTGGTGGCGACCCTGCGCTGTAGCCCAGCGGGCCGGGGCCTAGCTGTACATACAGACCTCGAGCTGGGTGCAGTAGTCGGTGGCGACCCTGCGCTGTAGCCCAGCGGGCCGGGGCCCAGCTGTACATACAGACCTCGAGCTGGGTGAAGTAGTTGGTGGCGACCCTGCGCTGTAGCCCAGCGGGCCGGGGCCCAGCTGTACATACAGACCTCGAGCTGGGTGAAGAGTTGGTGGCGACCCTGCGCTGTAGCCCAGCTGTACATACAGACTTCGAGCTGGGTGAAGTAGTTGGTGGCGACCCTGCGCTGTAGCCCAGCGGGCCGGAGCCCAGCTGTACATACAGACCTCGAGCTGGGTGAAGTAGTTGGTGGCGACCCTGCGCTGTAGCCCAGCGGGCCGGGGCCCAGCTGTACATACAGACCTCGAGCTGGGTGAAGTAGTTGGTGGCGACCCTGCGCTGTAGCCCAGCGGGCCGGGGCCCAGCTGTACATACAGACCTCGAGCTGGGTGAAGTAGTTGGTGGCGACCCTGCGCTGTAGCCCAGCGGGCCGGGGCCCAGCTGTACATACAGACCTCGAGCTGGGTGAAGAGTTGGTGGCGACCCTGCGCTGTAGCCCAGCTGTACATACAGACTTCGAGCTGGGTGAAGTAGTTGGTGGCGACCCTGCGCTGTAGCCCAGCTGTACATACAGACCTCGAGCTGGGTGAAGTAGTTGGTGGCGACCCTGCGCTGTAGCCCAGCGGGCCGGGGCCCAGCTGTACATACAGACCTCGAGCTGGGTGAAGTAGTTGGTGGCGACCCTGCGCTGTAGCCCAGCGGGCCGGGGCCCAGCTGTACATACAGACCTCGAGCTGGGTGAAGTAGTTGGTGGCGACCCTGCGCTGTAGCCCAGCGGGCCGGGGCCCAGCTGTACATACAGACCTCGAGCTGGGTGCAGTAGTCGGTGGCGACCCTGCGCTGTAGCCCAGCGGGCCGGGGCCCAGCTGTACATACAGACCTCGAGCTGGGTGAAGTAGTTGGTGGCGACCCTGAGAGGAGCGGCGGTCACGGCGCTGTAGCCCAGCGGGCCAGGGCCCAGCTGCACCAGGAATGAAGATTCCACTCCTCCTACTCCAACCACGCAGCCTCCGCCCCAGTTAGACATTAGTTCAGCGTCCCAGTGTAAGCGAGGCCTGAGACAAACAACAATAAATTGGTAAGCTAGAAATGATAGTTTTAGTTTTACTTAATTATTGTTGTATGAAATGAAACTGTTTATTTCGGACACCATTGATCCATAAGTCGTTTAACTATGTTAGTAAAATCTAAGATGCTCATTCGAGCGAACGTGCTTTGACATCCAATGAAAGAGGATAGTACTGTCCACCTTATCTGCGATCACTCAGAAGAGTGTTGGTGCCGCCCCGCACTCGCTCCCACAGAGAGACCACACGCTTTCGCAAGACAGCCAGGAAGCCATCCGTGCTATAGGCGGCGAACATCCCCGAGGCGCTGCAGCGCCAGGGCAGCCCCAACAGACCCCTGAAGGCGTTGTTATACTGGACTGCTTTTATACTGACTGAAGATTTTTTTTATCGGCTTTACATGAATGAATGCATAAAGTTCCGCTCCTTTTCCGAAAGAAGTAGACAAAACCATTACCCGACTGACCAAACTATTTTTACTAACTGAATGTTTTGGCAGCTGCGGATAAATTACGTTAAGATGACTCGCTTTTCTACATTATATAGGTATGTAAGTGATGCTTTAGTCGCGTAAAAATGTGGAGTAGTACTGTAGAGTAGTTTGAGTAGTCGGAGTAGTCTGTACTTCTCTACTTTATACAAAATGTACACAAGACGGTTTAATCTCGTTCTCCTTAGCGAACCGCTTCCAAGGTTCTACGCTGAGCTTGTACCGGTCGAAGTCCGTGGCGATGTGGATCCACATGTTCCACGTGATATTGCTGAGTTTCCCTCGCCTCTTCATAAAACTTTACTCACAGACATCAAAACTTACACAGGAGGTGTGATCTCGTTCTCCTTAGCGAACCGCTTCCAAGGTTCTACGCTGAGCTTGTACCGGTCGAAGTCCGTGGCGATGTGGATCCACATGTTCCGCGTGATGTTGTTCAATGTCTCCCTCGCCTCGCGAAGCGCCGCATCCGCCGCGTCCCCACCTACTATGATACATAATCATTAGTTTAGTTTTGTTGATACGACGGTTTATTTGTGTCTATAGGAGTGTGTGGCGCTAACCGCTTCCGTTTTATAAGAGTAATCAATCGCAACACTTGTCTCAACTCTTTCGTGTCGCACTACAAAACCTGGCTGTAACAGTAGATTGTTACATCGAGCAGAAAGTGAAGTTTTATTGCACCGAGTTTCATTTTGGAGCACGAGCGCGTTAGCGAGGGCTCTTAATGTACACGAGTGCAATTCGACCGAAATGTTAACGGAAATAAATTATCGCGACTCATTTCACGTCAACTTTTTTTTCTAGTTTACTAATAGAAATGGCTTCTGTAATTGAGGTGACAATTTTTCCAGTGTCATGGGCGAAGCATCCACGACATGATAGACTCATGATTGATGTTTTTTTTTTTATGCAGTTCTGTTTCTGTCAACCGTCAAACACTGGTTTGATGGTTAAAATCAAAGTTAAAAATCGTCTAATGATCGCCGTCTCAGATGAAAAAACTCCTTTTTATGTAGCGACGGCTAGGTAAGGCTGTGGACTGACCTGCGTTGAGCTGCTCGTTGAGGTCCTTGAGGAAGCGATGCTGGCGCAGTACGGAGCTCCAGTGTAAGTTACTATCGGCGCAGTATAAAGAGTTGCGCAGTGTGTAGTACACCATCTTGTGACCGTTGGTGGAAGATGGACTGACCTGCGTTGAGCTGCTCGTTGAGGTCCTTGAGGAAGCGATGCTGGCGCAGTACGGAGCTCCAGTGTAAGTTACTATCGGCGCAGTATAAAGAGTCGCGCAGTGTATCGTATACCATCTTGTGACCGTTGGTGGAAGGTGGACTGACCTGCGTTGAGCTGCTCGTTGAGGTCCTTGAGGAAGCGATGCTGGCGCAGTACGGAGCTCCAGTGTAAGTTACTATCGGCGCAGTATAAAGAGTTGCGCAGTGTGTAGTACACCATCTTGTGACCGTTGGTGGAAGATGGACTGACCTGCGTTGAGCTGCTCGTTGAGGTCCTTGAGGAAGCGATGCTGGCGCAGTACGGAGCTCCAGTGTAAGTTACTATCGGCGCAGTATAAAGAGTTGCGCAGTGTGTAGTACACCATCTTGTGACCGTTGGTGGAAGATGGACTGACCTGCGTTGAGCTGCTCGTTGAGGTCCTTGAGGAAGCGATGCTGGCGCAGTACGGAGCTCCAGTGTAAGTTACTATCGGCGCAGTATAAAGAGTCGCGCAGTGTATCGTATACCATCTTGTGACCGTTGGTGGAAGGTGGACTGACCTGCGTTGAGCTGCTCGTTGAGGTCCTTGAGGAAGCGATGCTGGCGCAGTACGGAGCTCCAGTGTAAGTTACTATCGGCGCAGTATAAAGAGTTGCGCAGTGTGTAGTACACCATCTTGTGACCGTTGGTGGAAGATGGACTGACCTGCGTTGAGCTGCTCGTTGAGGTCCTTGAGGAAGCGATGCTGGCGCAGTACGGAGCTCCAGTGTAAGTTACTATCGGCGCAGTATAAAGAGTTGCGCAGTGTGTAGTACACCATCTTGTGACCGTTGGTGGAAGATGGACTGACCTGCGTTGAGCTGCTCGTTGAGGTCCTTGAGGAAGCGATGCTGGCGCAGTACGGAGCTCCAGTGTAAGTTACTATCGGCGCAGTATAAAGAGTCGCGCAGTGTATCGTATACCATCTTGTGACCGTTGGTGGAAGGTGGACTGACCTGCGTTGAGCTGCTCGTTGAGGTCCTTGAGGAAGCGATGCTGGCGCAGTACGGAGCTCCAGTGTAAGTTACTATCGGCGCAGTATAAAGAGTCGCGCAGTGTATCGTATACCATCTTGTGACCGTTGGTGGAAGGTGGACTGACCTGCGTTGAGCTGCTCGTTGAGGTCCTTGAGGAAGCGATGCTGGCGCAGTACGGAGCTCCAGTGTAAGTTACTATCGGCGCAGTATAAAGAGTCGCGCAGTGTATCGTATACCATCTTGTGACCGTTGGTGGAAGGTGGACTGACCTGCGTTGAGCTGCTCGTTGAGGTCCTTGAGGAAGCGATGCTGGCGCAGTACGGAGCTCCAGTGTAAGTTACTATCGGCGCAGTATAAAGAGTCGCGCAGTGTATCGTATACCATCTTGTGACCGTTGGTGGAAGGTGGACTGACCTGCGTTGAGCTGCTCGTTGAGGTCCTTGAGGAAGCGATGCTGGCGCAGTACGGAGCTCCAGTGTAAGTTACTATCGGCGCAGTATAAAGAGTCGCGCAGTGTATCGTATACCATCTTGTGACCGTTGGTGGAAGGTGGACTGACCTGCGTTGAGCTGCTCGTTGAGGTCCTTGAGGAAGCGATGCTGGCGCAGTACGGAGCTCCAGTGTAAGTTACTATCGGCGCAGTATAAAGAGTCGCGCAGTGTATCGTATACCATCTTGTGACCGTTGGTGGAAGGTGGACTGACCTGCGTTGAGCTGCTCGTTGAGGTCCTTGAGGAAGCGATGCTGGCGCAGTACGGAGCTCCAGTGTAAGTTACTATCGGCGCAGTATAAAGAGTCGCGCAGTGTATCGTATACCATCTTGTGACCGTTGCGACGTACCTGCAAAAGGCGCCAGTGTTTAGCAATGACGGATTTTTACTGCATGCTTTACACTATCATACTATCACTATCATAGAGATGTCCGCTGCGATACAGTGCAAACTAGTGCAGCGGGTATCAACACTTGTTTCTGTGACTAGCCTTAGATACCTTCTGCTTCTGTATCTACCTTCTCGTGAGTTTGTAACTCAAATGTTAAATATTTTTGGGTCCCGCAATACAGGTTCTCCTCTTGTGGGTTATTTTTCATAAATTCTATTTAAACAAGGCTAAGATTATTTTTTTTTGCTAAATAAAAGTATTATTATTATTATTATACAAGAAATTGACATCAGTTCGAAGACCCGTACCAAATTTGGCGCCTCGATAAACGGAGCCCTGGTTGCAAGCTGGTAGTTTATAAAAAAAGAGTTGTTTGAAATGAAATGAGCGTCGATTTCACGTATGTTTATTTTAATTTGAAACTGTGTTTACTCGTGCCTTGCCTTGCTACAACTTAAGCCAGCAGTTGCAGGAGAAAATAGCTAACATTTTTGTTTGATCAGTGATCTTCATAATGTAATTCAGAGTAGGTTTGAGTCCTTCGGTAGAAACGTGTGTGAGCTGACAAAAAACAACATGTTGTGTGGGTAAGGTCAATGACTTACAGACTCCGGCGACGGACACTGACCTGTGCGACCTCGTGTATCATCCGCTGCGTGAACACCAGCAGCCGCTCCTTAGTGATCTCAGCTGCATACAGGATCTCGTACAAATGGTCCACTACCGCCTCGTAGTCTTTAGGCTCGCACTGCAACAATAATACAAGTTATAGCAGTTTTACTGGGGCCCGGGAAAAAATTAAAAAAATAAGTTTTGTGTTATTTTCAATTTGAGTATGTAACAACACAGATTTTTTACTAGTTCCACTTCTTTAAAAACTTGATTAAATTTTGTCTAGGCACCTGATTACGATGAAACAAAACCGGTAGCAATTAAAATAAAAACAGGTGAAAGATGTGTTTTATTCACATTTTCATGGTGTCCCAACAAGAACAACACAAAACATAATATATCAAAAATCAGGGTTTAAAAAAAAAGATACATCATCACATTTTGAAATACTCTACTTGCGGTCGCTTAAACCGCGCGTCCCTTGTTGTTAATTGTGTGCGGAGAAAAACTACTGAAAACCTAGCATATAGAGATACCTATCTTAAATAACTCCTGAACTATTTTCATAAACTAATTGCAGTTGTTGGTTTTGGACATTGGGGCTAATAGGGGAACATGCATAGAAAAATATTAGATTTTTTCATAGTTCATACAAAAATATAATACTGACTGCCAAAACAGAATGGAAATTGATCGAAAAACAAACTAGTTACAACATTATTAAACAAATATATCTGTCCCCCTTTACGAAAACAAAATTTTCTATGGCGGATGTATGGCCCGCGACACATATGACGTCACATGTGTTGTCGGACCTCTCTGTCTAACCATCAACTTTGAAGCCTCATAACTTTGTTTCTGAGCAAAATATTTGGAAAATTATTTTTTACGTGTTTATCTGGAACTTGAAATATTTCGATTAATGAATTTAAAAAAAATGTTCATGTTCCCTATTCTCACTGTTGCGCTCTAATCCTTAATTTAAATTAGTCTGTACTTTTCACCTTTTAAAGCTTAAAAAAGGACAGGAGATGACCATCCTAATATTAGAGCTGTTAAACATCCGGCTTACAAATATCTATATTTGACAGACTACGCTCTTATTTTAGGTTATCATTCATTCAAAATAATATCATTCGTTCATCTTAATTCTTCTCCTCTCTTTCATTGGCCATAAATACGATAAGTATAGCTGAATTTAAAATTAGAATTAAAGTATGACTTTACATGAAGAGTTTACCCTGGTCTCCCTGGTGCTGACGCTGAGTTGCCGGCGTGTCTGAAGCCGACGTCATTGGAAAACATCACAGTAAGCTGCTCCGTGGCCGAGATCACGTCCTCGATAATAACTATCTGTTAACACTAGGCTAGTTACCCTGGTCTCGATGTGCACGAGGTTGCAGAAGGTGCCGACGCTGAAGGTGCCGGCGTGCCCGAAGCCGACGTCATTGGCGAACATGACGGTGAGCTGCTCCGTGGCCGAGATCACGTCCTCGTGCGGGACGAGGGTCTCGCCTCGCCGCACCGGGCACTCGGCCAGACCGTTCATGTGCAGAGGCAGCCACTTGCGCGTGTTCTGGTCCACTGATGTCGTGTCCAGGATCAGGTTTATCTGGAATTTTACGAGGATATTTTTTTTTGTTGGTCCAAAATTATGATGCACTTTTGTCTGTCGGGCTGAGGGAAATCCATATTTCCATAAATATATGCCAAAGCAAACCGGCTGAATAAACGAGCTGATACTGTCTCCAGTCGTATGGTATTTACCAAGGTAAAAGAGCTTCGAGAAAATACTCACATAAACAAAGTTGGTGCTGAGGCTGTGGACGCGTGCGTACAGCGGCAGTTGCGAGAGGTCCATGTGAGGGCAGGGCGGGCCGTCGGAGGACCAGGCGGAGATCTTGTGCGTCTTGAGTCGTTTGCACGACGGCACCGGCACTGATGCCAACGTGCCAGGGGGCGGCGGACGCTGGACACATTTTTAAAATATTTTTTTTAGATTGTATTACACAAAAGAAAAACAGACCAACCAGGCAAATCGAATTTTGTACAGGGAAAGTAAAAACCAATTTTATAACAAGTATTTAGTTCCTTTTATGTAATCCGTTTTGTGTGCCACTTCTGGGCCAATATTTGCCTTTTATAATGCCAGGCATACCGTTACTATGTACTTAATTTGATCTTACTTCATTAAATTCCATGGCAGCTTCAAGTTCTTTAGCTTTCTTAGCAAGACCGAGATCGCCAAGTTGTTCTCTTTGATCTTCTATTCTTTTCTTCTCATCTTCTGCCATTCTGAAAATTTGCTAGCATGTAATGATTTTATTTTGCGTCCAAACATTTTGATAATTTTTGTAATGTTAAAAGCTGGATTGATTTGATCCGGACAGTTTTTAGTTAATGTATTAGTACACATCTGTCTAAAGATTAGTGTTTCGGGGTATTTTATGTCAGTGTTCTAATTTTAAAATCTAGCTATCGCTTTTTTTATGACCAATGAAAGAGAGGTTATGAATTTAGATGAACGAATGATATTATTTCGAATGAATGAATTATGCGTGTGTAAGATTTTTTATCGGATGTTTTACGTGCTATCTGAAATTGTGCAATCGATAAGGTTCAAATTCAATGTTTGACATCTCTAATATTAGGATGGCCAAATCCTGTCTCTTTTTAATCTTTAAAAGTTGAAAAATACTGACGAACTGTAATTAAGGATTAGAGCGTGACATGTCACCTACAGATTGTTTGATTGACTAAAGTCCAGGTTTATACTGACTTGGTCTGCAGCTGTATGCTGGGCGAGCCTACGATGGTGACGAGTTCATCAGTGAAGTACTTCCGCAACATCCCCAGCCAGTACTCGGCCTCCTCTGACAACAACTCCTGGAGATCTTTCTTAGGGTTCATGCGGGTGATGAACTGCAAATAACGGGTTTATAGATTTTAATATGCTAAAAGGATACTCAAAATAAAACATACTCATAACACAGTTAAACGAAAAAGAGCAGACATAAAACAAAAAGTGATTGGATGAAAGACCACCAGGGCCCCGTTTCACGAAGCAACAATTTAGTAGTAATAAGTTACAATTTGATATTCATTGCGTAGTTAATTCGCAACTGTAAGGCCTTATCGTTTTAATCTCACTGTCTACGCAATGTACATCGAATTGTACTTGTAATTTGTAACTTGTAGCTTCGTGAAACGGCCCCCAGAAGTGGCAGTGGTTGGCGGTAAATTAAACAATAATGTTGCCAACTACGTCCGTATAGTGCCATCTTTATTGTCTACTTCTTTGACGGACTGCACAAACAAATAAGTAAAAAGTGGGTCGATAGAAAAACTTTTTGTAAAATAAATAAAGTTGCTTTGCTCCATATCAATTAATTCATTCTGCGAATAAAGCAAGTCTCCGATACAGCGGAAGACGATGGCGTGATGCGGGTCGGACTCCAAGCTCGCGATGCTTTCCCTCAGCTGCTTCCTCATATTTCACTTTCTCATCAGACAACAATTGAGACAGACTTACATCGTTCTCATTCTGCGAATACAGCGCGTCCCCGATACAGCGGAAGGCGATGGCGTGATGCGGGTCGGACTCCAAGCTCGCGATGCTTTCCCTCAGCTGCTTCCTCATCAGGCGCCGCATTCTCTCCATGTCGAGCGGCTCTTCGCCCGAGCGCACCGAAGAGAGAACAATTCGCGCGGCGTCGCGAGCCGCCTCCAACTTATTCACTGGTACATTGTCCAACTCGATTTTTATTAGCGGTGCGATGTTTTCGGTTAAGTTGTAGGAGACCTGTGGGTAAACGAATCTATTGAACACAGAAATACAAACAGTAGTTCATTGTACTGGCTGCACGAGAAAGTGACAGTAGTTCGACGCCCACGCCGTTATAATTGTTTGTCACCATCATCATATCATGTGGGTTTCAAGGTCGATGATCAACCTCACAAACCTTGGTGTCAAAAAATTGAGCCAATGGCTGTTATGGCTTCCGACGTGAAGCACGGAATCATATAACTTTTTGCCTTTTTGTTATATTTCGTTCATTCATTCAATCATTCGGACAATCTGGTGATACAAGCTGCTATGCAAACACGACGCCTGCTATGCACCTGCGACGTAGGTGGAGCGTGTTTAGACTGCCGTGCGCGTAAATCCGCCTCGTAGGTGCAACAACTTCCTATGTGACTGCGCGGCCCCTACGTCGTAGGTGCGCTGTTACCAAACGCGTATGCGGCCACCTACAAAAGCGAGTGGGGGGCGCATGGCTGTATTATTGCGTTTTTCTTTTCAGCAGCCAAAGTGGACAGTTTCACTAAGTAATTTTTGTTTGATCAGGATTCACAAAGAGATTCAAACCCAAAGATGTTAACAGCCTTTTTGATAATACCAGCTGTATTATACTCACATCTCCAGCCAGCGCGTCGTCCCGCTCGACGAGCGCGCGTTGCAGCGGCGCAGACGCAGTGTCGCACAGGTAGCGCAGGAGCACTGCGCACGCAGTCAGATCCTTCAGCGCTTTAGGCTCCTTCAGGATTGGCCCGCGCCACCCGAACAATACCTAATGAAAACGAATCTTATATTTGTCGCTAATAAAAACAGATTCTATATTTACTGCCTACAGCGAGTTATATTGTAAGCGCTGACATTGAGGATGTGTAAGGCATTTTGAATAAATTAAATGAAAATGTGCCAGAGCCATGGTATTTCTCATTCATTCGGTAAATGCTTAGAAGATAGAGATACAATACGGATTCAGGGTCAGCACCACTAGTATATTTCATTCATTCATTATTTGATGCAGTATCTATTACATACTTATAGAACAGCGTTCTTTGGTCTTTATTATGTCTTTAGTTCTCTGATCTGGTTGTTCTGGCGTACGTATACGTAAGTCCCTTTCAATAGAATCCGGCAATAAAATAAACAAGATAATTTTTCACAATAACTTTCCAAACACAAGCAAGACTTTTATGAGTAAAAAATTCATATGGCAGTTTTACAAATTACTGAAAGTTTTGTCGTCCGAGTATTTTTTATTAAAATAACTATCATAAAGAAGTTAATAGGGGGCGAAATGATTGTAAGAACAATGTATGGTTCCTTGAAAAGTGAATAATATGATCAGGATTGATAGTGTTACGGTCTAGCAGTAGCAACTAGCGCCATCTATCCACAGAGCCGGGAACTATCTAGATATCTCAAGACGCTCGAGAGCTGTTTACGTAATGCGTCTACTCGATGCTAGATGGCGGCTTTGTTCCAGAATGTTCGTCGTAGTGTGGGACTGCACTGGTAGTTTCTGGAAGATTCTAGACCCGATTTCGGCGCATATATAAGGCGGCCGGCTCTGCGCGAGTTCAGTTCAGTTTCGAGTGAGCTATCGGAGTGAAAACTTCAAAGCGATCAAGAGCGAAGAAACCTGCGACCTAAGCGATACCTACGGATTACGAGTGACTGTGAATTGGATAATAGTGTGATTTGCCCTGGAACCAGTTGTTCATCGCCGAATAAACCCTCGAATTACGTCATTGGTGTTTTAATCCAAATTATCGAACCCTTGACCGTAACATTTGGTGTTGGAAGTGGAATTTGGAGATGCCAGTGACTCCGAGAGACGATACTACCGGCGTTAGAACGAGGGCGCAACTTGCTGCGGAAGCCACGCCTACTCCCCGTGGGGCCACGCCCACTGACCACCAAGCCCCGCCCACCGGACCACAAGCCACGCCCACTAGCCCCGCCCACCAGGCCTCGCCCACTATGGAGACCACGCCCACCACGGAAGCCCCGCCCACTGACCCCGCCCACTTTGGAGGCCACGCCCACCATGGAAGCCCCACCCACTGGCTTGACCCACCGGGCCACGCCCACAGCTCAAGCTCCGGTTAGCAGCCGCATTCAAGATGCAAGGGCATCTGCGTTCGACTATAGCAGATTCATTCTGATGTTTGAATGCATGTTAAAGGAGCAGAGAGAAATGAAGGAGGTAATGCGCGAGAAACAGGAGGAAATGCGTGAGAAACAAGAGGAAATGCGTGAGAAACAAGAGGAAATGTTCAAGAAACAGGAAGATATGAAGGAGGTAATAAGCGAGAAACAGGATAAAATGCTGCTTGCCGTGAATTCGGTTACTGATGTGGTTCAAAAATTGCAGCAAAATGTAAACCTGGTAGAAGAGCGAGTAGTTAATCTAGAGACCGACGTTACGTTTACGTTGACAACTTTAAAACGAATCTCGCTGGACTGCAGAAAGACGTTCTGCGACTCAAGACTGCAGGACCCGCTGCGTCGAGTGAAGTCACTATCCAGGCACCGAGGGTGAAAGTACCCGCTTACGACGGCACTACGTCCTGGGCCGCGTACCGCCAGCAATTTCAGACCGTCGCCGCTGCAAACGGGTGGACAGAGGAACAGAGCCTGACTGCTCTCACCGTCGCACTTCGGGGCTCGGCCCTCTCCGTCTTGGAGGCGCTGCCCAGCTCAGGCAGCACATTTAAAGACCTGATGGAGGCACTCGAGTCTCGTTATGGAGAGCGTCATCTGGAGCACGTTTTCCGCGCCCAACTACGTGACCGAGTCCAGCGCGCAGGAGAAGGACTGCAGCAGTGGGCTCTGGAAATTGAAAAGCTCGTCCGCAAGGCGTATCCGTCTGCCGATGCGAAGATGGTAGACTCTAATATACTGCAAGCATTCGTCGACGGAATCCGAGATCTGGAGATTAGGGCTGCAGTGAGACTTCGCCATCATGCCTCGCTGAAGGAAGCCCTTGCGCACGCTCTTGAAGTTGAAGCCGTGCGGAGCGATGTAAAGCCAACTCACAAATTGCGGGAGGTAACGGAAGAATTGCAGGGGATCAAGACGTCGCCACCACCCAAGAACAAGATGACTGGCCCAATGTGCTACAGATGTGGAGAAAGGGGTCATCTTCAGTTCACCTGCCCCAAAAAGGAGACTCAGACAACAAAGCTTGCTGACGAGATGAGTAAGCTAAAGGAGCGCGTTGACGAGATGGCAAAGAGGCAGGAGGCCCTATCTCCTGCTGCTTGTCAGGGAAACGAGTAAAAGCCAGGACCAAGGGGCGGGTACTGGCTGGCATGAAGGAAGCCCCGGCAATGATGATTTCACAAGCATGTAATGGGAACAGTTTGGCGATATGTGGCTCCATTAATGGGACAAGCTGCAGGATAACAATAGACACTGGAGCCACAAGGACGATAGTCAGACCGGACCTGGTGAAAGTTATAATAATAATAATAATAATAATAAACGTTTATTTCAAGAAACAAGTCTCATAAAATGTTAGTAAAATTTAAAAAACTTAGCCTATTGTTAGTAAGGACACAAAATAAAACACAGTAGAAAGAAACGGTGCTGTCAAATAAACGGCACTGGTGTGACATGCAGGCTACAACAGTGCCGCACATATGGACAGTCCAGTCTCGCGGCAATCATGGCCAGGACGGTGTTGGCGCTGGCCCGCAACCTGCTCATGAGAGACGCGCACCGCTTGCGCATTGTAGCAAAGAAGCAATCGGCGCGCGCCTCCGCGAACATGCCTGAGGCGCTGCAGTAGCGAGGCAGCCCCACCACCGCCCTAAACGCGTTATTAAACTGGACGCGGAGAGCGTTATATGATTTCTGTGTATAGTCTGCCCACAGGCTGCACGTGTACAGGGAAGTACAGTACGCTCTGAAGAGCGTGACTTTTACCTCCCCGGAGCAACGCGCAAACCTGCGGGCTATCATGTTAGCTCTTACTGACAACGCTCTCCGCTCCCGTTCGATGTCAACATTGTCCTTGAGGTCGGCAGTGACTAAGTGGCCCAGATATTTGAATTGACTCACCCTGACTAGGGGGACGCCATACAGCTTGATGGGTGGCACTGCAGAGGGAATTAACCTGCCGGCCTCAAAGACCATGAATTGACTTTTGTTCACATTATATTTTAGACCATGGTTCCGAGCGTACTCCTCGCAGATCTGCAGCAGTTGTCTCAGCCCACAGACCGATGCGCTCAGCAGCACCATGTCATCCGCATAGCTGAGATTATTGACACAGATATCGTCAATATGACAGCCAATCCTGGTGCTGCTGAGCGCAACGATCAATGCGTCCATGTACAAATTAAATAGTGCGGGTGAGGTCAAACCCCCCTGCCTCACACCGCACTCCAGCTGGTAAGGTTCGGACATGGCGCCGGCCCATCTCACGCTATTGACCTGGTCGCCATACCAATACTTGAAAATTTTTACAAGCTCCTGCGGTAGGTTAATCTCCTCAAGCTTTTTCCACAAGCTTTTATGACAAGCCGAATGGAAAATATCAACTGTCGGCTTCTTTCCGCCTCCGGCCAGCCAATATCTGCCCAAGGAGAGTTATCAGTCACGTTGAGTGTAGGAGATGCAGCATACACTCACAATGTCATCGTGGCTGAAATATTGGATGACTGCATTTTGGGCTTAGACTTCATGAAGAAACATGACTGCCGAATCGATGTCACCAACGGTGTTTTTAAGTGTGGGAATGAAGAGATCTTCATCCTTGGCGCACCAACGGGGAAAGTGACTTGTTTGGGTAAAGTCGTAGTTCCTGGGCGAACACAAGCCCAGGTAAAAGTAAAGCTGCCATCAGCTAGAAAGATTAAAAACAATCCAAACAGATGCGTTTTAATTGAAGATGCAGCGAATAAGACCACGACCCGGAAACTCATGACAGCAAGAACCTTAGTCAGAGGAGGCAATACTGCAGTGGTGAGGGTAGTGAATCTAGAAGACCGCGAGGTTATCCTAAATGAGGGAGATGTTGTTGGAAAATGCGAAGAAGTCATCTGGATGAAAAAGTGTCATCCAACATCGAACTCAGTTAAGCCCAGCTTCGCAAGCAGATTTGCTGTAACCGAACTTCTTGAAGATTGCAAAGGTAACCTGAGTTATATGCAAAGCGTGAAAGCCAAGAAACTGCTGCAACAGTTTGCAAATGTCTTCTCTTCAGCAGAGGGAGACCTTGGAAGGACATCGTTAGTTCGACACCGAATTGATACTGGAGACGAAACACCTATCCGTCAAAGAGCAAGGCGAATACCGATTGCTAAGGAAAAATAAGTTGGAGACCTGTTGGAAGACATGAAAAGAAATAAAGTGATAGAGCCATCTGCAAGTCCGTGGTGCTCTCCCGTCGTTCTAGTTAAAAAGAAGGATGGCAGCACGCGCTTCTGTGTGGATTATCGGCGATTGAACGAAATCACGAAAAAGGACAGCTATCCATTGCCACGTATTGACGACACCTTGGATACCCTGAGTGGCATGCATTGGTTCTCAACCCTTGACTTGAAATCTGGCTACTGGCAGGTGGAAATTGATCCGAAAGATAAAGAGAAGACTGCTTTTTCAACCGGAAAAGGTTTATGGCAATTCAATGTTATGCCTTTCGGGTTATGCAACGCGCCAGCTACCTTCGAGCGACTTATGGAGTGTGTACTGGCTGGGTTGGTAGGAACTGCCTGTCTGGTCTATTTGGACGACGTCATCATCATGGGTCGAGACTTCGAGGATCACTTACGGAACCTGGAGCAAGTTCTGAGGAAAATACGGGGAGCCAACTTAAAACTTAATCCAAAGAAATGTCACCTATTCAGGAAGGAAGTTCACTACCTTGGACACGTAATCAGTAGTGAGGGTATTCGAACTGATCCGGATAAAATTGAAGCAGTACAAAGTTGGCCTACTCCCAAAGACAAAACGGAAGTGCGAGCTTTCCTGGGTCTCTGCTCGTACTATAGACGATTTGTTAAAGGATTCGCTGAAATTGCCAAGCCATTACACCGCCTGACTGAAGACAAGCAACCATTTAGATGGGACGAGACCTGCGAGAATTCCTTTCAAAAACAGAGAGAGTGTCTGTGTAAGTCTCCAATCTTGGGATATCCACAGGCGAATGGTCAGTTTATTGTTGACACTGATGCAAGCAACATGGCAATTGGTGGAGTTTTGTCACAGAAACAGGGCGATTCAGAAGTTGTTATTGCTTACTTCAGCAAAACACTGCCAAGGTCTGAAAGAAATTACTGCGTAACGAGAAGAGAACTCCTGGCTGTGGTGAAAACACTGCATCATTTCAGCAAGTACCTCATCGGCAGACAGTTCATACTCCGGACGGATCACGCTGCTTTGAAATGGTTGTTACAATTCAAGAATCCGGAAGGACAAGTTGCTCGATGGATTGAACAACTCCAAGAGTTCGACTTTACCACTGAACATCGCAGTGGGAAGGCCCATGGAAATGCTGATGCGCTCTCTAGGAGGCCGTGTCCGGAAGATTGTAAGCACTGTGTCAAGCACGAGTCGAAAGAGCTGTTTGGTTAGGCTTACGAGGACGAGCCCTTCGGGACCTTGGAAAGATGAGGTTTTCAAGGAAGCCCAAGAAGATGACGAAGATATAAGGCTTATAAGCGCTTGGAAGAAGCGAAGTACAGATAAACCAGAATGGGTGGAGGTAGCCCCTACAAGCCCCACTACTAAGGCATACTGAGCTCAGTGGGACAGTTTCATCTTACAGGATGGAATACTTTACCGGAAATGGGAAAAACCTAATGGCAAAGAGTTTCATCTTCAGGTAGTAGTTCCGAGGGCCAAAGTGAAGGATGTACTGCGTGAAGTTCATGATGGTGTGTCGGGTGGACATCTAGGCGTCAAGAGGACATTAACGAAAATAAGAGAGGTTTTACTGGCTTCATTGTCGGGATGACGTGCAGGATTGGTGCCGTAAGTGTTCCGTCTGCGCTGCTGTGAAAGGCCCACCAACAAGAAGTCGCGGAAGCCTTCAACTCTACAACGTTGGTGCACCCTGGGAACGGATCGCAGTGGACGTGGCAGGACCATTCCCTGTAACTGAATCCGGAAATAAATACTTCATGGTCGTCATGGACTACTTCACTAAGTGGCCAGAAGTGTTCGCTATCCCTAACCAGGAAGCTGCAACAGTAGCCTCAAAGTTGGTAGAGGAAGTAATATGCCGGTTCGGTGTACCTTTAGAAATCCACTCTGATCAAGGAAGGAACTTCGAGTCACAGATATTTCAGGAAGTTTGTAAGATATTGGGAATGCACAAAACGAGGACCACTCCGTATCATCCACAGTCTGATGGCATGGTGGAAAGATTTAATCAGACTCTAGAGAGGCATTTAGCGAAACTGGTTGACAACCACCAGAGAGACTGGGACAAATATATTCCTCTATTCCTGCTGGCGTATAGGACCTCGGAACAGGAAAGCACTAAGGTGACTCCGGCATATGTGAATTTTGGTAGAGAACTACGCTTACCAGTGGATCTGCTGACAGGCAGACCTCCAGACGATCCCCAGACTGAGCAAGATTATGTCTCCGAGCTACGAGAAAGGATGCAGGACATTTATGCCATAGTTCGAGAAAATGGTTTGCAGTCGAGCAAGAACATGAAAACGAGATACGATAGAAGGACGAATACAAGTGGCTTTGAGGAAGGAGCATTAGTCTGGCTACACAACCCGACTCGCCGTAAAGGAAAATCACCAAAATTGCAAGCGAGGTGGGAAGGTCCCTACAAGGTCGTCACCAGAATAAATGATGTTACATACCGAATTCAACGGCAGCCGAGAGGAGCATTTAAGGTGGTGCATATAGACCGCTTGGCACGGTATCACGGCAACAACAGTAACGCTCGGGACGAGCGTAACTAAGGAGGGGGTAGTGTTACGGTCTAGCAGTAGCAACTAGCGCCATCTATCCACAGAGCCGAGAACTATCTAGATATCTCAAGACGCTCGAGAGCTGTTTACGTAATGCGTCTACTCGATGCTAGATGGCGGCTTTGTTCCAGAATGTTCGTCGTAGTGTGGGACTGCACTGGTAGTTTCTGGAAGATTCTAGACCCGATTTCGGCGCATATATAAGGCGGCCGGCTCTGCGCGAGTTCAGTTCAGTTTCGAGTGAGCTATCGGAGTGAAAACTTCAAAGCGATCAAGAGCGAAGAAACCTGTGACCTAAGCGATACCTACGGATTACGAGTGACTGTGAATTGGATAATAGTGTGATTTGCCCTGGAACCAGTTGTTCATCGCCGAATAAACCCTCGAATTACGTCATTGGTGTTTTAATCCAAATTATCGAACCCTTGACCGTAACAATAGTAAAATGTAAGTAATTACGGAGTAATCGTGTTTAAATCGGTTTGTTTACATTATTGCCGGATTCTATTGAAAGGGACTGTATGTACGCGCGTATTTTTAATGCACTCTTCATGGTGTTTCAAATAACTTTGTAGGGTATACTTTCTATCTCAAAAGGTATTTGGGTGTAAGAAGAAGCTTTTTAAAATTAATATAAAGTTAACGAGATTGGTAAATAATGCATGAGTGCATTTTTATCGAATTGTTTAAGTCTGATGTTTACAGTATTAATTATCAGTGTTCAGTTCATTATGTTTCAGTTCCGGTCTATTAATAGACTGATCAACAGAGGAATAGCACAAACTGTCGTAAAATACGACACTCGTATCGCATCTCAGGTAGTTATTAACCACCTATTGCAAAATTATTTAGGGATAAGTATTAAGCAGAGGAGATCGCTGTTATTCTTATTAATACGTTATTTCAATTACGTTGTTCTGCTATAGAATTGGGATAGCGATAATAATATAGCGTTGACTGAAAATATAAGGAAGTTATTAATAAACATTTTGTAATTTGAAAGTCTTGTTAATGAATAGGGAACATGCATAAAAAGTATTAGATTTTTCATAGTTCATCTGTAAGTATACAAAAATTGAATACTGACAGTCAAAACAGAATCGAAAGTGATCGAAAAACAAACTAGTTACAACATTATTAAACAAATATATCTCTCTCTACGAAAACAAAATTTTCTATGGCGGATGTATGGCCCGCGACATATATGTCGTCACATGGTGTCGTCGGACCTCTCTGCCTTATAACTTTGTTTCTGAGCAAGATATTTGGAAAATTATTTTTTGTGTGTTTATTTGGAACTTGAAATATTTCGATTAATGAAATTTAAAAAAATGTGCATGCTCCCTATTTGCAGACTTTCAGAAATACTTGAAGTAATAAAATTAAAAAATACCAAAAACGGTAGCACTATGTCGGTCAATCTTGACCTCAACGAGTTTGTCTGCAATAGTTGAAATGTTAAGCCAGAAAGAGTTTTTTTATCTACCTGTCCACAATCTTCAGTGTCTGCCGGCCACTGCTCCTTGAGTTCTCCGTACGAGGGCGGAGGAGGCACCGTCGTCCACGGCTTCTCCCAATTCTCCTGAGGTTCTTTCTCCCTCTGAAAAATAAAAGACCACGAGTATTTACGCGTGTCTCGTGCGGCATGCAATAAAAACATAATATGTTATTGACAGGATACTTCTACAATGATTTCTTGCAAATGTTATTTCTATACAAATTTTCTTCGCCGATTGTTAGCATCCGTCAATGGTGGTCGGGCTTTCGTTTTAATTTTCGTTTTTTAGTTTATTCGAGTGTGTTTAGTGTATAATTTCGATAGTGTATTATCCAGTGAATGACTCTTAACAATAAACTTTAATATGACAATTGAAACGATTGCATTTAGCCGTCATTTATGGATGACTTGCAGCGGCCACATGGTGGCTTCAGTAATGCTGCTATCATATTACTGGAGTCCTTCACCGTACACAGCATCCTGGTCTTAGGATTAAGGCTGTCTTTGTATCTCATGCTACTTACTTAGCAAAACCACTTGATACTGGCGAAATACTACAAGTGAAACGCCATAAATAAAAGATTGAATTGAATTGAATTCTTCTTTATGTAGTACCTACCTATAAAAAAAAATACATGGGGACATCTTCACACACGGCCATCTGATCCAAACTAAGTAGAGCTTGTACCAGACAGCTGATATACATTACATAAATAAATAAATATATACTTATATTTATATAGATAAACAACAACCAGACACAAGGCAAACGCAAGTGCTCATTACACGAATGTTTGCCCTGGGCGGGGTTCGAACCCGCGACCCTGTGCGTCGGAGGCAGATACACTACCACCTGGGCTACGGAGCCGGAAAAATACATTGCATTGCTTGAATGTAGCTAGTGAATTTGTACTAAGTACATATAATTCATATTTTATACCTATAATATTTAATTCTTAGGGCGTTTAAGTGAATCTGATTAGAAATCTTAAAAAAAAACTTCATTTTCATAAAACCATAAAAAGATCTAAATGAACAAATGGTTAAAATGAGTCAAGACTATAGTAGCTCAGATCGAATCTTATTAACTGTATACCTATACAGTTTATATCATTTGTAGTTTTTTATACTTTGTCAGCTTGAGTCATTATGAGGATAATATGAAGGTCAGTTTTAATCAATAAAACTATTTTGTGAGATCATTGAGCTATTTATTACTAACCCTGGGTTCCGAGACGAGCTGAAATCGATTTTAGCACACGCGCGTACCGAATTACTGTCAGCAGGCGAAACCCATACAATCTGATCGCTGACAGTTTGATTCGAAAGTAATTTAAGCGCGTATCGGAACGCGGCCTACGTATAGAGAAGACGCCACCCCGTCACTAGTGATCCGTTTAACCCTGCGTTCCGAATCGCGCTGAAATCGATTAAAGCACCCGTAATCGCGTTCCGAATTACTGTCAGCTGTCAAAACTCATACGTTTTTTTGCTTTTCTGATCGCTGACAACGCTGAAAGTCTGAATCGGAATATGCCCTAACTGTGGCCGGCCGTCCACACGTCCACAGTTCACTCAGTTGCTTACTAGCTCTTGAGCGCTTAAGTCTTGTTTGTTGCCTCTTTTTTTGTACCTTGGTATAGGTCGGACCACATGGCCTAAGGGATTAAATGTATTGTGCACTGTTTTTTAACCCAAATAAATGAAAAGAAAGAATTCAATATGTTTGCCTGATACACATATTTATATTATAATTTAAACATAAACAAAGTGTCGCCTCTATGACGGTGACATAGATCTATGACTTATTAGCCGCCCCCCGCGCGCCCCGCACTGCCGCGCTTGTTGCACTGATTTTGTTCGCGGCGTCTTTTCTAGTATGTAGTATACATTATACTACAATGTGTGAGATAAAAATATATATATATTCTAGGCATAAAAATTGATAATGCACTAAATTGGAAAGCCCACGTAACACATATCTGTAAAAGAATTAATCAATACTCCTATGCACTATATAAATTAGCCAAGGTTACATCTAAAGATATTGCCATAATATCGTATTTCGCATATGTTGAATCAATCCTTCGCTATGGAATTGTTATTTGGGGAAACAGCACTGACATTAGCAAAGCATTTTTGGCTCAAAAAAAATGTGTGAGAGCAATAGTGGGGGCAGCCCCAGATATCTCTTGTAAACCATTGTTCACAAGACTAAAGATTCTACCTCTTCCTTGCCTTTATGTCTTGGAAGTAGCTGTATTTACAAAAAAATATCACACTATTTACAACATTTGTTGTATCACATCTAGAAATTTAAGAAATAAGCACATATTAGTCTTCAACGTAGTACCAAGAAGTGCCAGATACAGAAGAAATTGTTATGCAATGTGTAAAGCTACGTACAACAAAATCCCAGATGTTTTCAAAAATAATAATCTAAAGAACTTTAAAAAGATATTAATAGAATGGCTGCATGAACATAATTTTTATTCATTTAAGGAATTTTTGGAGCATCAGTTTAAGACGTGTAAAAAATATTAGACAAAGATTTGTATTATTATTATTGTTTGCATGCTTAGTTTTTAGGCTAGATATGTGAAACTGGTATGTAACCATTTATATTGTAACACCCTTGTAACCATATCTATAGCAAATAAATATTATTATTACTATTACACCCACCAACACCGCCACTATCACCCAAACCACCCATATAATTTACAGATTTCCAGACAAATATTTCATATTTAGGTACTTTTCAACACATGCCATGAATGAGATTTAATATTATTTCTAATATTGTGTGATCTACTATAAAATAAGACCAAACAATGAACAAAATAAATATGTACCTATGTGTAAAAATAAATAAATAGCTGGGTATTGTTTAGATAAATATAAACTATATAATGCAATGCAGTAATGTTCTCAATGGTTATTAAAATTTTTAATAACCATTGAGAACATTACTTTGTAGTGCCTTTGTAAATAGGACATAGCTAGCATAAGGTAATAAATGCAAAATAACAGCTCACCTTTGCAATGATGTCATTTTCCACATTTCCAAGAGCCTGGAACACATCCTGGGCATTGATTTGACCCGTCAGAATGATTGTGAGATTCTCTGGCCTGTAGAACTTCTTGTGGAAATCCCTCACCTGAAAAACAACAGATGAACTGAAATAAAATTTAATTATATTGATATAAAATGTAAATCACACTATACTGCTACCCACTGCTATGTACACTTACATAAGAAAGGCAATGATTATTGAGCAGTGGTTGCAGTAAGCTTTATTAAGGGTAATTTTTTTTTTTTTTATAGAAATACAAAATTAAAATATCATAACATGGCTGAACAATCAGAACATATTAGAAATGTAAAAAAATAAAAACGTTTTAACAACTGAGACTTCGTAAGAAGAATTAATTACTTTTGTATTGTTAGTAGAAGTCCTGAGATTCTCCATAATTCCTCCAGTTTCTGATGAGTACCCACTGTTGGGGTACATTGCTCGGAGTAGCTTTAGCTCACACCTACAAAACAGGAATAAAATATTTTTTGAAGTGAGAAGAGCATTCACAAAGAACTAGTAATGCATTTAAAAGTAGTTAGTGGAACTCAATCAAATAGATTCAAACTGAATCTAATTTAAAAAAAAACTTTTCTCAATTGACAATAGTAAGCCAGTAAGTAGGTAACACATTAAAGTAATGAATTAACACACTGACCGACTATCAGCAGAATTTTCCCTCCCTTGCATTTCACAGTACACCACACCAGCATCCTCGCCTTCCCCATCTATGTGATGGACTTCTGTAATAAACCCTTCATCAGTGAGGGTTGGCCTTAGAATGTGGTCCAAGTAGATCGGCAGCAGTGTGAGCATTCCTTCATCTCCCGCGGTGTAGATGGTGTAGCAGGTGTGGTCTGTGTCGGTCCAAGCATTAGTGCCGTGCGCCATGCACCGGTTGGCCAACAAGTCCAGGATCCCCTTGTACGGGTATCGCTCAGAGCCGAGGAAAATGAGATGCTCCAACGTGTGAGGGAGACCGTCATCGTCGTGCGCTTCAGTGGCTGTAGGTGTCAATTAAAAATTAATGATAACCTGTTGCTTTGAACTTTGAATACTTTTAATTAATATTAGACTCACCGAGACAGAAGAACCCGTTGACGAGCGGGCCCTCGACGTCGGCTATGATGACGGTGATACCAGTCTTGTCAGACACGTATTTGTTTACCGGTATCACGTCCGAAGCCTTCGTAGACGACACCAGCGAGAAGTGGCAGGTTACTGGACAATTTTTATTATCACAAGCCATTTTGGCGAGAACAAAAGAATTCTCGCACGGATTTATTGAATTGACCTTTCGAATTCTGCCCACCACCAATGACCGGCAAGCAAAACAGCAAGAAATAAAAACTGGTAGACAAACCCAATTCCTCCCTCACAAATGAATGAATGAAGCTAAAGCGTCCACTACACTACTCGCGAAGTTGATCGAAGTAGGCCGAGGACGAGAGTATAGAGAGGCACTTCGTGCAACTTCGCTTCGTTTCGGGCTTCACTACACTCTCGTCCGAAGTTCTTCGACGAAGTCTTGGTGTAAAAGTGAAGCCCGAAGTTGCACCAAGTGCCTCTCTATACTCTCGTCCTCGGCTTACTTCGATCAACTTCGCGAGTAGTGTAGTGGACGCTTGACACTTCGACGAAGAACTTCGGACGAGAGTGTAGTGGGCGCTCAAGAGGATGTGTAAATGACGTTTAATTTAGTGATGTACGGTTGTATCGACATCTATATTTTTTCTTAACTTCCTTACTAATCTATTCATTTAAATCAATATTTAAATATATTTTTTTATATAATGAACTAGCGACCCACCCCGGCTTTGCACGGGTGTAATTTTCCATATTTTTTTATTATGTAAACCTACATCCACAAATATTCCAAAACCAAAAATGCCAAATCGGTCCAGCCAATTCGTTCTCGAGTTTTAGCGAGACTACCGAACAGCGAATTCATTTTAGATAACGAATTATTATATTAAAAGGCGAAACCGGCTGGATTATACTAATAAATTTCAAAAGTCACTTTATTAAATGACAAGACTCTTGTGCTCGTCATTTAATAAAAAAAAAAAGTCAAACATGCAGTTTTACCAAGTACCGACAGTCGCATGTATACATAATGTTTTAATTTATTTGTAAGTTTATTTAAAACTGATAAATGCATGGAACTAATTTATCAAAATATACAGGAAAATTAACAAACAAGGCTCTAAATTGCTTTTTCTTCAACTATTGACGTTTCATATTTCATGGACTTTTCGATATATTATAAAATATTACATACCTATACGATTACGTCCCTTTAGAATGTATTGCCATTTATAAAAGACAAAATGTTTATAATAAAACTTGTCGTAACTTTAAAATAATTTGCTATTTTTTATTCAATGTCGTCATCTCAAATAATAATTAATAAACCTGCATTTCTTGTGCTTTAATCTCGGGGCGTAGCCAGCCTATACTATATTATATTCTTTGTATATTGTTCTAAAATGTGCATTTACTTTTATAATGGCAACATTTAGAAGGAATATGACAATAAGCGGGAAATTTGAATTTTAAAACCTGAAAAAAATAGTTTCTATCACTGACTGAGCATTTCCATGGTTTAGAAATCCATTGAATTTTCGTTTACTTAGAATAGTTTTTTTATGTCTCCATTCGCAATTCGATTAGCAGAAAAAAGATAAGTATTTGCCAAAAGGGCGCTGTTGTGGAAGCTCGCATCGGGCGCATAAAAGGCTAGTTACGGCACTGATCAAAAAGGCTCTTTGATAAATCGCCAAAGCTATGGCTGCTAGGCTGTTACTTGGCCGTTGGACTTGACAGCTTAACTTATAATTTCCTTTCAATTCACGTAAATCACGCAATACTTTCACCGATGCCCCAGGTTTCAGTCATCGAAATGCAGTTTTCGTTTCTCAGCTTTGAATTAGGTCAAAATATAACACGCTAGAAAAACTTTTGTCGCCCTTTTTACATTCTAAATAGGTACTGTTAACATCGCGTGGCAGTTGATAACAGTCAGCCGTTGTTTTATATCACGCTTGACCCGATCGGAGTTAATGGTACCTAGTAACTTACCTACTCTAATCAAAGTCTGCTGACCTACAGTAGGTGTTGTCGTTTTTTATCAATAAGGTAAGTATAGGTACATACATAACGTCTTTAAAATTGAGTATTGAGTTTTACGTCATTGAATAGGAGGCGGGTTACCTAAATTCGAACTAAAATACTATTTATCTTTTTACTCAAAAACTGCATTACAAAAGTAAGAATCTTTATTGTATTTTCTGTTCTGGAATCTTTGCAGCGATGCCAAGTCGATTGGCGGTACGTGGAGGTACTGAGAAGCCTGTACAGTATGGCATCGATGTCCGTCCAAGTACAGAATCATAAGACAAAACCCATCCAGTTGCTCAGAGGAGTGAGACAGGGGGATGTCATCTCTCCGAAACTGTTCTCCAACGCACTGGAGGTTGTCTTCAAAACCCTAGACTGGAACGGATTGGGCATCAACATTAATGGCGAATATCTTAGTCACCTCCGCTTTGCCGACGACGTAGTCATAATGGCTGAATCGTTGCAGGATCTGCAAAAAATGCTGCACAGTCTCAACGCTGCCTCACTGTCAGTCAGTCTCCGGATGAACTTGGACAAGACTATGGTCATGTTCAAAGAACTAATAATTCCGGAACCGATCTCGATCAATGGCGAAGTGCTCGAAGTTGTCCAAGAATATGTCTACCTCGGGCAGACATTGCAGTTGGGTAGAGACAACTTCGAGCGTGAAATCGCAAGAAGAGTACGGTTGGGCTGGGCAGCATTCGGGAAACTGCGTCATATCTTCTCGTCACCGCTACCGCAATGCCTGAAAAGCAGGGTTTATAACCAGTGTGTCCTACCCGTTTTGACATACGGAGCCGAGACGTGGAACATGACGGTGAAGCTGGCTCACCGGCTACATGTCACTCAGCGAGCTATGGAAAGATCTATGCTTGGTATTTCGCTACGGGATAAAATCCGAAACGAAATCATCCGGCAGAGGACCAAGGTGGTGGATATTGTCCAGAAATGTAGCAAGCTGAAGTGGCAGTGGGCTGGCCACGTCTGTCGCAGAACCGATGAGCGTTGGAGCAGACGGTTTCTCGAATGGAGACCGCGTCTCGGGAAACGTAGTGTGGGACGCCCCCCTGCCAGGTGGACTGATGACCTGAAGAAGGTCACTGGTGGTGGCTGGATGAGGAAAGCGGGTGATCGTGCGCTTTGGCGTACCCTTGGGGAGGCCTACGTCCAGCAGTGGACTGCAATAGGCTGATTGATTGATTATTGTATTTTCTATGCAAATAGTAAAAAGAAAGGTTCGAATTTCAAAGTTACTTACATCCCTTGGGGTGTAAGTTGGGCTTACATCCTTTCTTTGGGCTCATTATTGGACTACTTTCAAAGCATGAGAGATAAAAAAATATTATTTCATCTCTCATGCTCTGAAAGTAGTCCAATAATGAGCCCAAAGAAAGGATGTAAGTAACTGTGAAATTACAACCTTTCTTTTTACTATTTGCATCGTAGAAAATTGAATACAATAAATGGCCAAAGAATAGATGTCTAGATAATTCTACAATTAATTATGCGGAAACTTCTTTAGTTCACCTTAATTTATTATTATTGTTTTTTATATTAAAATATTATTCACCCGATGATTGGGAAAAAAATCGGCATCTCCACTGACTTTTGGTCAAAGCGGAGATGAAGATGTAAAGAAAGGAAGGAGAACTATTAAGCGTTTTGATAAAAAAATGTTTGTGTTTTATAATTACACAAACGATGATATTATTAATTATGATAAAAGGTTATCTGTAAGTGAGGATTTGCATAAATATCGACTAAGTTGATTTCAATGATTGATCTTTTAAATAATCGCGCTGTATAGGATAATAAATAGATTTATGTACGTAGTATTGTAGCAAAAGCACATCATCATGAGCCTATTTAGAAAAGGCACTCTTACTACGGAGATGGTGACCACGCACTGGAAGATTCAGATTCAAGATGGACCGACTACTATCTGGTAAAGGTCGTGGGAAGCCACTGCTGGATGCGAGCAGCGCATGACCGACCGGTCTTTGTGGAGAAACTTGGGGGAGGCCTTTGTACAGCAGTGGACGTCTTTCGGCTATGATTATAATGTCTCTTTCTTACTACGACTCTGTTGCCTAGGATTACCCTGAGCTGCTAAAATATGGATGGATGGGTTAGGGCAACTATACCCAACTTGCGGCCCGCCGGGCCTTTGTGATTGGCCCATTTGAAGTTACTACAGACAGAGGACGGTACCAACATTTCGGAAGAAAACTGCTCCATAATTTTAAATTAAGTACCTATATGACTGCACTATTAAACTTATTTCGAAAAAGGTTCCAAAAAAAAAGTTTGTTACAGAAAATCCATGGCATTTAGAAACAACGACTATTTTAGAGTTGGCTTCAGTTTTAAATTGTAATTACTCAGTTGTTTGATGAATTCATCGATTTTAAAAACGACACCAACGTAGAAGTTCTGTTTAAAAAAAAGGGGAAAACAAAGAATATGTGGAATTTTGAAGTATTGTTCCCCAAAAATATAATTAGCGTCCATAGATGTGCCCAAATCCGACTACATTCTACGTATGTGTGCGAATCGTCTTTTTCAAAAATGAAATACACAAAGAACGTAAACAGAAACCAACTTACAGATTCTCATCTGGATAATGTAATAAGAATAGCATGCAGCGACAAGCCAGATCTTGATAAAATTTTGAAAATGTGTTTCACAGTATCAATAATCGCAGTAAAACATATAAACATCTTTTTTGAAACTCTTTTTTCATTAATAAAGTAAATACACCGTTAACTTGGAATTACGGTTTAACTAAGACCTAAATAATTTTTGTTTCTGGCCCTAGACACCATGACTGAAACGTGATTGTATATATAAAAGGTTGAGTATGGCTGGATAGGGAGTCTTATCATAACAAACCTATCGAAGTATCGCGTTAAGGTGACGACAGTGGTCTGATAATAACGTTATAATATAATATTTATGTAGACATCCCTGAATGGGATGCAACTTTTTGAAAATTTGTTTTAGATGGTCAAAGTAATTGCTATGAGAAATTTACATAGCAATTACTACAAGAGTCAGCGCAAATGGACATTCAAGAGATTCGCATCGCAACTCATGCCAAAGCACCTATACACTTACAGCCATCATTCATGCATGATCATGGCAGTCGATGTTTCTAAAACTTTGTTAGATTATAAATAATTATAAATATCTAAAGACCGAGTTTCATCGAGTTTCAATAGTAGTTAACCGGGGTGCTGCTGAATTTTCTTTAGTTGAGTTGTACTTATTTATATCAACTTTCTTTTAAAGGTATTGTAAATTAACAGCCTAGTCTACGAATAAAGGATGCACCTATAGTTATTTATTAAAAAACTGACAAGCCAGCTTGAGATCCGCACAAGTGAACCTAACAATATTGAAGCATTTCTTAGAAGGAACATAAGTAATTCATTGATTACATTCTAACAGGTTCTCATCCTCAACACCTTGAACCTAGTTACGAGTACTAGAACCAGCTACTCAATTTGTGGTAATTGAGGAGTTCCGTTAACTGGACACCAACACCAGCTTACCCGATAGTCTGTGTCGATAGGAATGCACTGTTTCTTATATTTCATTTTCAATTCAGCAAAAGGTAAGATGTTTTGATCTAAAGAAGATTTGACAAATTATGAGGGTTAAAACCACAGAGTAAATAAATACCTCTGCGGTTCAAGCCTAATTACTTAAGTAAAAAAGATAAACAGGAAAAAATCTAGTTATATTTATTCATTAAAAAAGGTAATTTTATACTTAAAACCCGGTTCAAATAAAATTTGCTACTATAAAGGTAGATACATATTTATTTTACTTTATTTATTACCACTTTACCACGATTTATAGAGTACTTACATTGAAGATTTTAAGGACAACTCAAGTACTTTATCTTAAAATGTATATATATTTTCATATTATTAGCTCAATCGTAGATTTAATGAGAACAAGTAGACGATCCACTTAATTATCATAAAATTATCTTCAAAGATCAAGTCACTTTATTTTTGTTATAAGCGAAACGAACCGAGAGTGTATTAAAGATTCACTCGTTGGTTGGGTACTTTTTGTAGTTAGGATTCATCATCATCATATCAGCCCAAAAGACATCTGCTGATGGACCAAAGCGTGGTCTGCCAACCCAAAGGATTTCCACAACGATTTTTCATTCGTGTACAGTTTATGTACGTCCCCAAGGGGCTTGAGCCTACCCACAACGATTAACAGGGGAAAATTCAGTTTTCCTCATAAAGTCATTGATTTATCCTTTCCAGCGAACCCGACATTCTGTTCGCAGGCTCTTCGAAAAAAAGGTAGCGTAAAACAAAAACGTTATATGATTTTTTGATGTTATAAATATCATTGAAATAATATTTATTTCACCGATTTTCTTACGGAAAAACATGTAGGGAAAAACAGAAAGGCATGGCCGTCCGGACAATTCCATTTATATATGGTAACCCTGTTGCATACGTATATATTAAATATATTAACGACCCGTTACAGTCCACTGCTGGAGGGTTATGCCATAATCTCCACGCTTGGCAGGCGGGTCGGAGATCGCAGATTAAAAGGTTACTGTACAGAGAGCGCTGCTGCCCGTTCCCTGTTTAATGTCCCTAAGTCGCCTCTTACGACACCCACGGGAAGATTAGGGGTTGGTGACAAATGTATTCTACTCTGCCGTCACCACACGGCTACACTTGCTTACGTATAAATATTATTAATTATTATACAAAACAAAAGACGACCTTTACTTACATACAAATCAAGAAATACGAGAATGTTTGATTAATTAACGGTACCTATTTTACAATCAAAACATGTTACAAAAGTTTGGAATCAGTTGCTGGGGATTTTGAGAATGTTTGTGACGTCATTTTACTCTTAAAGGATATTTTCAAACTAGTTTTTAATTGGCGTCTGTGGTGAGGCGGGCAATTATCTCCGTCATTTCTTTGAACACGAGTTTGTGCGTCATTCATGAAAAAATGTGACGCGATTACTCTTGTATTATTTTTTGCAAACAAAGAGATCGTAAAACAACCAAACTGATGGATATGGAGAGCTTTGTTCCACTAATTTATCTTACAAAGTAGCCAGGTAGTAGACAATACTGTGTGATACCAATATTTATATGGAGTAGTGGACCTTTTTCCCGAAGGAAAAACTGACTAACTGACAAATCAACGCGAAGCCGAATCTAATGGGTCAAAACCTGTATTTTGCTTTCAGACTTAGAAGGATTAAAAAAGAACTCCATGCCGTAATTTCATCCCCTACAAACTTCAAACTCTTCTTTTTCCTAAAAGAGTGGTTTGAAGTCTAGTCGCTTGAATGAAAAAAATGCGCACAAAGTCGCGATCAGAACGCTAGATGCTAAATTGGTGACCATAATAAAAACTTCACCGAAACTATACACAATTGCTTTTGTACAAACAACATCAGTGGACGTCAGCGTCACACGATTAAAGGCTTTTAACTTTACAAGAAAAACAGAAAACGTAATCAAAGAAAATGAGGCGTGCCAAGTTTTTGCATTAAAGTGAGATAGTCATCAGTCATCAGCGCATAATGTTTGTGTAGAGACTTTCTTTTGAAAGGCCGATTGTGATTTTCCTGGCACCGAGTGTCAATGGAGAGACGTTCCCGAGTCGTTTCTAACTCCCACGCTGAGATTATAACTGCACATTATCGCCAGGGCCGGTGCAGTCTGCAGGTGCTGTAAAAAATGGTAAATACAGAAGAATGGTATGGGAACCATATGGAAACCTCACCCCCCACTACATGAAGGCTGCACGCTGCTGACTGGCTGCATGAAGCTACAACTGCTTGCATCAAACACCTTTGGTGATATTTAAGGATAAGATAAAAATATATTTCATAGAGACAGATAAGAAAACAAATAACAGTATGGGGTGTTCTGTAACCTTATTGCTACAGATAGCAATTTCTTCCAGGTGATCCTTGAATATAGAGACTATAGTATTGTGACCCAGCAGCCGCCACGGAGCCGCTGAGCACCACACGAAAGGTGTTGTACTGGATAATATTTTAGGGTGTGGCAAAAGCCAGGGTTCAGACCAGGAAAAGGTAAAGATAATTAATTTAGGTAGACAGTAAAGGTATTTATTTATGAATTTATATAGAATATTTTGTAAAACTGGTTTCGTAAAGTAAAAGAATAACTGAGTTCTTCACTGCAAGAGGTCAGGACATGAAGTTAGAAATTTAGCAGAAAAAAGACAAAATCGAAACGTAAGAAATCTAAATTTGAAAATGAATTTAAAATGAAAGACAAAACCGCCAGCAAGAAAGGTTGCCAGTCATAAAACAGGAAAGAGGACTAATGCCTCGTTACAGTATTATGGGCTAATTGCGAATTTTCAAGACTTTAGCGACGTTCCTGAAACAGGTGGGGAAGTAAATATTTGCGATTGTCAAGCCTGGAAGGAAACACGTGCTGCTTGTTCTACACTGCAAGGGATAAAGCGAGAGGATTTGAAATAAGTAAAACACACAGTTTGAATAATTAGATAAAAAATTCCCACTACGTGCCACTACGTAGATCACGTCCAGATTAGCGTCTTATTCACAAAAGAAACGATAAAATATTTACTTACTTATAATTTATATAAATACCTATAGTGTATTAAACTGTGTTAAGATACCTACCACACCACGTAATAATATTATGCGAATTCATCGTTCGCCTCTTTTTAAATCACATTGATTTTGCCCCACCGGGAATCGAACCTGTTGTTGGCCCCGTAGCCTAGTCGGTAGTACGCCTGCTTACGAAGCACAGGGTCGCGGGTTCGATTCCCGCCCAGGACAAACATTCGTGTGATGAGCACTTGTGTTTTCCTTGTGTGTGGATGTTGTTCATCTAAATAAGTATGTATTTATCTATTTAAGTAATATTTAGGTATATCAGCTGGCTGATACCTATAGTACAAGCTAGATCAGATCGGCGTGCGGGATGTCCACATATGTTATCATGGTTCCGGCAGAATAACAGCGTCTCTGGCCTCAATTAATCAATCAATCAGCCTATTGCAGTCCACTGCTGGACGTAGGCCTCCTTAGGTACGCCAAAGTGCACGATTATCCGCTTTCCTCATCCAGCCACCACCAGCAACCTTCCTCAGGTCATCAGTCTACCTGGCAGTCCACCTGGCCTAGCCAGTGGCAAATATCACGAGTCAGGACTGTTAAGAACCATTTAGGAACTCCTTGGTTCTCAACATACACTAAATGACGTATAGTCTAGAAAAATATAATATTTTCGTATTAAGAACCAGCCGAAAGATTATGGAGTGAACATTTGTTTGATCCTTCAGCCTAAGAAAACTCTGGACCTGTTCTGGAGATGAAGCTTAAACTATCAAGCTGAAAAACAGTGATCGCCATCTATGTGCTAGTGAATAATTTTGCTGGGCTCGACTTCGTCTATATACTCAGGACCATCTTTTCTTAATGAAAAAAGAAACCTGGAACCAACGCATAAGAATCGAACGTGGAGGCTGTTTATTTACCAAATTCTTACTTTTCTTGTGGTAGCTGTACGTAGCTACAAAAATAATGCGAAATGCGTTATTAAAAAAAAATACTTATAGCTCAATTTTCTCTAAGGTCTAAGGCTTTTCATCTCTAGAACTTAATATAACTTTTCTTTTTTTATTATTATTGCTTTAACCATATAAGTAGTTTTCTTAAAATGGCGGCGTAGTCGTACTCAGTCAACAAGAAGCGCCAAAATAATATAAATAAAAACTTGATATAATGTGAAGTAGTGTGAGTGTAACAAGGAAAACGGTTGAAGTATCCAAAGGACCAAATCAAATATTTAATTTCCATAGGATGGTTGTTTCATCACTTAGATTCATCATAACATTTTTTTGGGTAAGTTTACCAGTGGTTAATTAGTCCAAGGTTTATTAACACAACGGTGGAATCTGAGGAGAAGAGCTCACCGAAGAAACTCCACTATTGTCGCATCTTTTGCGTTTTCTTTTTTCTAAATAAAATATTGTCAATAAAAAAATCAAGCTAATAGAATATTGAAAAAGCTTGTTACTCAAGCAATCTAAAACTTTGGATGTCTGTTATAAAATGTACTGATTTTAGCCCGGTCGACCTGAGATCCGTATCTCGCATCATTCTCGCTGTTGCACCTTACGTTGATTTTTTACTAGAGTATTTTTTTTTCAGCAACAAAACCCATCCTTGGGCCGGGCCTGTCAAGAACAATCCAATCACCTGCGAATTGCGACGCGACACCCCACCGGCAGCGGCCTTCCGCCTCGCGTGGCCCGCGCCGCCGCCGGCGCTCACCAGCACCAAACCCAAGCATCAGTTCGCGAAAGCGTGGCATACGCTTCAGTGCTCGGAACGCTCGTCACGCGAAACACACGCGACTTCGCGACCACCACGCGCAGCCGACGAAACCCGGCACTGAAAAATAAACTTTTTGAATTTAGAAAGTGACTTTGGATTTAAAGCTGTTCTGGCGGCATTTTTCGTGAGTGTTTTTATAGATAGTTTTTAGTTTTACTTTCACTAACAACAAATTAATTAAGCATGTAGTATTTTATTATTAATTACTCAGAATTTGTGTGATCAGTAAAAGAATAATACTTTCGCTTGATTATTTTGCTCCGATAATTATTTTTGCTTGCTTGAATAAAGATTGTTAACTCCCAACATGACCTGAACCTACCTAACTGCTGAAAGAATCATTTGTGTTTATCACATTGAATCCATCGAAGTAACCTATTAGCACAGAATTAATATAGTACCTACTAATCTAGTCTGCATATTACCAGAATTATAAAAATCTGGTAATAATATTGTTACTTTTCCTAAATACTACTTACCTGGAGCATATTTTCAAAAACCTTATCGGGTGTAATAATAATTTAAACAAACTACGGTGCAACCTAGTGCGTTGTTATGAAAATAATCGAAGAGGTGGTGTTTGATTGAACAACTTTATTATTCTGCAAAGACTGAGCTACGACGCTACGGCGTAGCAAGCGTAGCAATCCCAAAATAATTTATTACAACTCTATGTACCTCAGTAACTTTTTGTATTATACAGGGTGGCCTATTTAGATGGATCAGTATGGATAACTCTGAGACTATAAGACAATAACTATCTCATCGATTTTAGTAATAAGAAAAACTACATTTATAGAAAAAATATTAATTTTTAGTTCGGGAATCAAACCTGGTCGTATTGAAGAAAAAAAACTAACATTATTTTTACATCAATATCGATTGTGTAGGTCATAAGCAGTAAATGTTACTACGAAAGTTGATACCTAAAATTATTAATATGTATTGTATTTAACTTCTTTTTTTCTTCTTCAATAAAACCAGTTTCGTTTCCTGAACAGAGCACGAGTTTTTTTAAAAATCAAAATGCAGTTTTTCTTGCCACTAAAATCGATGACATGATTCTTTTGTACATATATCTCTGCCTTATAGTCTCAGAGTGGCCATACGGGGTCCCGGAGGTTCACGATTTCTAATTATTTCTAAAAAGTCGATTAAAAGTCAATCTTGCTTAAAAGTACTATCCGCAGAAAAGTGCTAAATCTATTTTTATACTTAATACTCGACTTGACAGTAAGGATCAGGAATGAATAAATGATAAGTTCTAGATCATGGTTAAATAATCATGTATATTAACAGCATAACAGTCTACTGGTATAATCATCACAGGTTTTATTTATCACAATAATTTGTTTTTCAATAATAATGATGGTCAATTGAATATTAAATAATCAACGATAAAAACAATTACAAACCTAGAGCATATGGAACTAGAGTCTGCCCCAACTAAATGGACCACCCACCCTGTATAACGACGTCGGGGGTAAAAACTAACTCATGTGGGGTACCTAATAAATACGTGTACTTGTTTGTTCCGTAGAGTTCTTATCGAATCCAGATATTAATTTATTGTTATCTGTAAATTAATGTGATTTAACGAGCTATCTATAGGCAAATAAGAGGTAATGACGCACACGCACATGATAAATTTAGTGTTAATCTTTATAGATCGATGTGTAACTATGTAACTTAATTTGATAACAATGCGATATATATGTAATAATCGCTTCTAAAAGTACATATTTAGCTAATTTCAGTTGTTTTTGCATTTTGATCCCGAAGTATTCAATAATAAATGAATTACCTACTCACTCACTTATTTAATGTCTGCTATTATAATGCATATGCTTATTTGATGCTATTTTGACATTTTAAAAACCAAAACGATTAAAAGGGTTTGCTTAATGTTTTACACTTTTTTATTTACACTTACCTACAGGCTCTACATACAGGGTGGAAACTCCATAGTAAATATCCCAATAATTTATCAAAATGTTATTACCTACCATTAGATAGAGCTCGTGGAGCGCTTTTAGTACCAGTAATCAGTTTCTCGATAGATATCGATACAAGATTGTATGGTTTAGGAAAAATCGAGTGAGTATTACCGTTTCTTTTCTGTATACGTCTTTCACAGAAGAGTAAGTGGAGACCATTGCCTGAAAAAGCTCTTCTGTGTTTTTTTTTCGTTAATCATTGAGTGATACTTCTGATTTCGACATTATCTTGAATAGTGTAGAATTTAATTTTTAGTAAAACATATCAATAAGATATTAATTGCTGCTGCAAAGATACTTATAATTACTTCCGCCCAGTTTATTTACAAATTCACAGTTATTTTACGATATGTTTATTACATATCTCTTACCTGATTAGATAAAATCATTCATAACTCTGCTTTAATAATATACAAATTTACGTTATCCTTAAATAACTGTCTGTGGTGAAGAGAAAGTTAAATGCAACGGTACTTAAGGAGATTGATCAATACAACATGTACTTTATGTCTACAGGAAGGTATGCAAAAATAGAAGTTCACTCATATATTATTAACTATTTATTTAACTAATAAATACATATAGAGAGTGAAGGCATGGCATAATAAAAAATAACTGTTCGGAAACGTGCTGGGTCCTCGTATGAAACTCGCGTCGTACTCGTGTTCGAAGGCCGACTGACACAATGACGATTCAATAGAAGCACTTGAGTATCCGCCATTAGACTCGCCATAACAGAGAGTGCAATGCCAATGGTATGGGTATGGTATGTACTATGAGTATGAGTGACACCGATGATGTTCGAAGGGTAAATAATCAGGAGGTAGCTGTAACTCAGAGGAACAAAAGACGATCGCTTCGTCAGAAATCTTTGAGCTGTACCAACTGTCATCGTCGTCGGTATAAATAAGGACAGCAACATCCCTCCTTAAGTGCTCCAAACTCTACAAATATGAGCACGAGATTCCATCTCGTATTATCGTAGCGTTTGAATTGTACACTACCGCCGCCGCCGATTGTTACGATTTGCAGTCAATAATAAATGCTATGATTTTTATGACTTTTCTACAATTTTGCTCCAGAATTATATAAAATACGGTATGGAAAAAAAAACATTCGTATTCTCGAAGTAGATTAAAATTACCCGGGCGGTAGAGAAATATCTAGATGCAATACAATAAAACATGCGTGATTATAATATGCGTCGAATGCTCGAAACATACAAACAAAACCAATTGACACAAACTGAAACTGTCTCCTAAATAAAATATACCACCGACTGTATTCGAGAGAATGTTTACTTATGAAACCTTCCGTCTCGGTCTGTTTGTACCAGCACAGCACAATCGACATTGGCTACCATCATTATATAGTTGAGATTGTCTAAATTACGAAATCCACAACATGCGTGTAGGTATACGTACATGTGAATTTAAACTCTATACAATAATTAATTATAATAATATCTAACTGCTACAGTTTTCTACGTCGTAGCCATTAAAAAAATTCCCTCACAAGATGTTTATTGAATTTGACAAAAACGCCTTTCAAAGGTTCCAAGATAATTGTATATCAAACAATAATTAACAGTAATAAGGTGAACTTTAAAAGTTTCTCCTAATCATGAGAGTTTATAAGTATGTAGAGTAACCTTCCTTCACACTCCTGCGAAGAAATTTAAATGTTTTGTTTTTGTGTGAAATCGACTGGTCGAAGAAATTTTCGTCCTCCCGCACTGTGTCAGCATGGTCGACTAAAGCTGATTGCCCTACTCCAGAGTAGGCTCAAGCCCCTCAGTGGGGACATAATATATGAGCTGATAATTATGTAGAGTTTATTATAGGTTGGTAGCGCAATTATAAACTCATTTTATTATAGAAATACAATGAACCGAAATCTAATTAAATTAATTTATTAGGGTCTTATAAAATAAATACACCGTGTTCCAGACGTTATATTAACTGCAGCATACTATTCAGATCACTGAAATGGTCGTTTTTATTATGGACACTTTTAGAAATTTTTATTTTTATTTATTTTATCATTTTCATACAAACTAAATGCCCCTATGTAAACTATTCTTTATGAATTATTCTTTTTTCGAAATGGCAACGTCGCAATTTGATTCACAAGATTGGCGCGCATAAACTTTTCGAACTCAAAGTTTCAAAAGTAGTTATGGATCTATGTATTATCGCTAAACGTACCTGAGGGAAAAAATCTTCCATTGGAACTTTAGAGAGAAGGTGGCGGCGCTGCAATGGACAATGAGATGGGACTCTCGAGCGTCTGGGTTTCATTACGCAGGTTCCGAGTTCGATACAGTCAAACAAATATCTCTGTGAGACTTGCTCCCCAGGTTGGTTAGTTTATTGCAGGCAAAATCACCTAATTGTTCGAAAAAGAAAAACGATTTTTCGGAAGCCACGGGTCCCGGCTGCTGCTACGAAAATAGTTGTTACATGAAACAGTGGGTTTTTAAGGCTCTATTACACTGACACCAGGGTTTGTGTGGTCGGGCTGTTGATCTTAAATCCACACGATGAAGAAAAAGAATGAGGAGCTGACTTAATTATGTGATAGAGTGACGGATGACCATGTCTGCTGTGCTATTTAATGAAAAAAAAAACGTTGAAATAATGCATTCAACTATCTATTTACTCAGCTGTTTTGATTTGATGTAGGCATGCGACGACTCATTTTTCTTGTTTCCAAACAATCTATAAGCAACATTACACTTCGTGATCGTGATTCAACACAATGCGAACCTACTATACAATACATAATATTATCATGATTATACTTACATACTAATTAGTTACAACACGCGATTTTACAAAAGTGACGTTTCTCAGGATCTAGGTTTTCGAAAAATACACCTAGCACATAAGACGATTTTTTTCATTCCAAAATAAGCAAGAAATATTTTAGAATTACTTAAGCTAAGGTACAAGATTTAAGAAATATAACAAAAACATCATATCAAGTTGAGAAACAATGACATAAAAAACAAGACAATTTTGGTACTTCAAATAATTTTATTCTAAAAATAAATATTACATAACGGTTCCATTGTTTATTTATTGGCAGCGTAATGTGGAAGAACATGAGTAATTTATACATACATAAGTAGGTAAACTAACAAAAAAAAACAAAAAGAAAATATATATATTAGACTTTCATTTTAATATTGATGAAAAAAAAGTACTTAGTTAAATATAGTTAGTTACTTTTATGTAATTACTTCTTCTTCTTGATCGTGTGGGTTGTAATTAATTTATTAACTACTAATAATCATATAATATACGTTATTCTGAGTTTGTCCTTGCCCCCATCCGAATTAAATTTACGTTGAAGTCGAAATACATATTTAAGTTAACCCACATCTGCGCGGGCGCTTGCGTGCTCGGCGGCGTTTGCGCAAGCGTGATTTGACAACCATCATCGCAGTTTATTACCATCATTATAGACATAAGCTAGAGCTGTCCTTTTCGTGCTACAGATGCTGCGGTAAGCTAGAGGAGTTCTGTCTTAGGTGCTATAGAAGTGTCATCCGTAGACAAGGTTTTAGAGTTGGTGAATTACGTAAAAATGTTGCTCAAGTATTTTCCCAAAAAAAAAACTTTTAATTATAATTTCTTTTATTTGATGATGACGAAGCTAGATTTCGTTTTTTATTTTTGAAATTCTAAAAAAACTATTTGTTTAATAAGTTAAATTATTTTTCTCTCTATGAATTTATTAGAGCAAACAGCCATGAAATCTCAATGAGTTTGGTCAAAATGCAGATTATGTTCAATTTGCATTCTGTTGATTAATATTATCGAAGGTAAATCTTAAATTATGCATTAGGAATGAAAAACCTATTTACTAATACATAACATTTGACCTACAGAAAATAAAGAATTTTAATATTTACTACAATACAACTACGATGGTTTTCCCGACAACGAGCCAAACAATACATACATTTAATTTTCCTTGTTAACTTAAGACTTGAGTATTTAAACCTATTTGATTGGTTTTGTGTAAAAATATACGGTACGTAAAGTCTATGCAATACCTACCTATTACCTATTCGACGTTAAGCAAATAAAGTCAACAATAATGGTTTTGTAACTCACAGGTTTGTACCAAGCGGTCCGGTGTTACTTGCACAGGAAGATGAGATCCGCTGTAGGTTATACGCAAATTTAATGTTGTTTAAAGAGTAGTAATGTAACAGTAGAAGTCTAGTTAAAACAGAGGACTTTGTCATCATCATTTCGGATGGCACAGCTTGATTGGTTTCAAAAAACTGTCTTAGATGTCGCATCCTCGCATCCCGCCTTGAAAAAAACATTAGATTTTTTTTTATGGTGCGTCCCGTGAGTTTTATCTTGAGAAAAAAATATTATTTCTGAAAAATATATATATAAAAACATTCTAAAATAAAATGCTTCTTTTTCTACAATTTTTCATAGATCAGACAAAATATTAAATCGAATCAAATTTATTAAAAAAAATATTAGTGCAGCAAAGTCTGTTTTAATTTTGGAGAGTTGGTCGTAAAATCTGTAAAACTTACTGTAAATTCGCATCGCATTGATTGCACAATCAGCTGGCGGCAGTGCATCAGTTTCATACTCGACGTGCTATCACATGCGCATGATCTTCTGAAAGTGTTAAAAAAGAAAGTCGATTGCGAAAGTAAGATACACGTGTTAGTAAAAGCAAAACATCTCGATTGGCACCTCAGCCCATAAAATAAAACTGAAACAACTTTTCATAATTCGTATTTTTTATTAATTTTGTGACCTTGTCAGCTGATCAGTTAGTATGAAAAGCCCTTTGATAAATATTCAAAGTAAAAGGAAAAACTATGTTTGTATTTTGTAAAAAACAAACAGAACGAAAAAAGTTTTAATGGCCAAGACAAGAGGTTTTTAACCTTACCCCGTGTCTAACCTAACCTAACACTCAAGTATGTTCTTATTTTATCAAGGTAGGACAAACCTCAATAGGATTAGGTTGGGTTCACTATGGTCAACTTTATATTTACTTGAAAGAAATATGTTTGCCTTAAAGGTATTTTTTTAAAGATGAGTGAATTATAAAGTTCATTGGTACCGCTACCTATGACACATTATCAGATACAGCGACAAAGAAAGACGTACCATCGATGTCTTTGACACAGCTCACTTGGGGTGCATACTAAGCAAGGGTATATATAAATAAACAAAGCAAGCACGCGTTTTGCTAACGACTGCGCGCGCGCAACGTGAGCCATCCATCGTCTCGCAACAGTCAAGTGACAGCTGTCTAAAGATGCTCTTATGAAACCATAAAATACGTCTACTTATCTTAAGTAATTAAGCAACATTATCTTTTATGTTGTGGATCGGTGAAGTCACTCAGTCAGTCAGATTTTCAGTCTTTCGGAAAGCACGTGTGTAATCTTGTTATGAAATGAACTAAAGAAGCTCAAATCACGTCTTATTTTCTGCAGTTGTACCAGAATAGTTCGTGACGGACCCACTGTACCAAAGGCAGTAGTATGGGTCCCAAGTTAAGGACTGATAAATGAGAATTATTGAGAATGTTATATTTTGTAAGCCAAGTTCAAGTTTTTGATCCACAAGATATTTTGCGTTGGATACTTAGATCATACTGAAAATATTTAGCCAAGGAAAGTATTATATTATTTATTCTGTGACGTAAGGAGGGAGTCATTGTTTTCAGATGACTCCAAACCTGAAAGTTTCTCATTTCATATTGGCCAATCCAATTCCAAGTCAGATCCGACACGGGCTGATTACAATCGCCGAAGATCGTAAAAATTACTTGTACATACCTACTGAGCTTTCTCTTAATACTCCCAGCAACTTTCACCTTAGCAATGAATGAATCTTTTGGCATTTGACAACATGCCGATTCATCACATCGACTTTGCAATCTGCCAGATCACGGCATGTAAGTAGTGACATAATCTGTGCTCAGTGCTATTTTTTGCTTCGATATACACTAGATTTTTTTAATTATACGAAAGCTATAAATATCATTTTAAATATCATCCTAGTACCTAGGATAAGATAAATCAATATTATAATCGCGAATAATTGTTACCGAGATGTACGAGTGTACCTACACAGATCTTGAAGAGTTACAGCATCATGATGGCACAGAATAAATAATAGTGGGCACTTCTACAAGCGACGAAGGTAAGCACGTACATTCCCAGGTGGTTATTTAGTATGTACTGCACATACTTACGTACTATGTAGGTACTTTTGTCATTTATGTAATATTTTAATGTCACTGTCATTAAAACCGACATAAGTGCAAGAGAGTGCAAGTCGGGCTAACTTAGCGCGGAAAAAAAAATATTGGAAAGGTTTCTATAAAACTGGACATAATTTTATTTTTCTTGTAATTTAATACCTAAGGTAATTTAATTTTCCATATAAATTATTTATAAAGTTTGATAGAAGATATTAGTTTGGGGTCTGTCTGAGCGATCTACCCCATAGTCTCATAGTCCGTGTCGCTGTTAATCTACTTGCAGTAGGTCAGCTACGCAAAAACAAAGGGAAATATGGACAACTTTCCAAGAAAATGTGGAAGGGCACACGTACGTACGTTTGTAAGTTTAAACTTACAAAATATAGTGGATTGAAATATAATTATATTACGAATAGGTTGAAAAAAAAAAAAACAAATCGTTTCTTGCAAATCACAGAAGGCACAAAAAGATTTTATAAACGTTCTAGTCCGTCGGTCCGGTCCACGGACCAACTTGGTCCGTGGTCCGGTCCGTGGACTTCGGTCGTTCGTCGTCTTTATGTTAGTAGTTTAGTAGTAATTAATCCTTTGGTTTTAACATAGAAATAATAAAAGAAAAGTTAATAAAATTTTTTTTACTTGTGTTATAAGTACTCGAACAAATCTCGCGCAATTTTTCACACAGACATCATCCTGCTTAATTACACGGTAGTCGAGTTTACCGTCCTTCCACCATATCATGCTAAACAGTTATATTTGTTGACAAACACATCAGTCGGTTCAATATTAACCCGCAATTTGCATAATCTCGTACGTATGGTAATATTTAATACGATGGTAACTACCATCATACAAGTAACTACTTCAATAGACACTACGACTAATACAAAATGTAATCTAACATTGTCGTATAAAAGTTAGGCCTGTGTCGTAAATTTCAAAAATGGCTTATTTCGTTAGTTTAGTACCTGTATTACCCCAAAAAAATAATATTTCATGATAAAAATTATATTTAAAACACATATTTTAAGTTTTAAGAAAATATTTTTAATCTGGCGTAAAAACACAAGAAAGTGTCATGGCGTCGTGAATGACGTCACAGAGTGGCAAATGATTGTGTTCACTTGTGCTGTTGTATGAAAAAGTTAACCAAGCGTCAAAACAACAATGGCGGCATACCACTATGTGACGTAATACGTTCTGATTGACGTTCACAGCGGAGGGGCCAGGGGGGGTATTTATTTGATTTTAATTTGTAAAAATAACAATAATCATTAATTTTTATGTGGAATTATTTCGGTTTTCCCTGTTTAAATATTACAATTTACGTCTAGAAACATTCATCCATTGATTTCATTGTTAGTTGACACAAGCCTAAAATAAAATTTGGATCAACTTTTTTTGTTTTGCCTTTATCAAAGCATCTCATCTTTAAAATTATACCTATAACAAGATTTGAATATAAACACTAACGTCGTAAATATGTGGTCATAAAGAGCTAAAGACAGAACGAACTCTATTTAGCAGAAATAAAAACTGGCCAAGCAAGTGTCGGGCCACGCAAAGTATAGAGTTCCGTAGTTGTCCAATATACTTAGATAGATACCTGTTTAAGACAGTTAACGTTCATCTAAATAATTTTCTATGATATTTGTACTGAATTTCTTACTAGAACAAGTACATTTTATAAGTTGGCCTATTATTCTTTAACCTGTAAAGCCTTCTTGATGTTGATAATTTACCTTTTAAATTCATCATATTATGCACTAATACCATGAATTTTTTCATATATCTTAATACAATAGTTTCGTTGGTAGGGGCGGGACGGGACACTTGACTCTAAATGAGCACTTTAAAACAAAATATTTCTCAAACGTACGCTAGAATCGAAAAATGGTTTTCGGAAACCCCTAATATTTTTGATAATCTATTCAACGATACCTATAGGGTAGTCAAGAAAAATAAATCCCCTCTTCACGTGTACCAACATCATCATCATCAACGGCCCGTTACAGTCCACTGCTGGACTATGAACCTCCTCCACTTAAGTATACCAGAGGAAACCTAAAATTCTTTTTATAAGATTTTATTCTACAGATTTGTCGACATGGTTAATATGTATATCCAATGATGTTACCTATAAGGTGACGTATTATATATCCATGACAAATTACAGCCTTCTAGTACTATGTAGTACTATGTATTTCTGAGCTAAGCCGCGGACGGACAGACGGACAGACAGGAGGACATGGCGAAACTATAAGGGTTCCTTGTTGACTACGGTACCCTCTTTTTTAGGGTTTTTGATTTATTTCGAATTAAAAGTTATCCAAACTCATCCAAATCTCATCCAAAACTCATCCAAAACACATCCAATATTGCCAACCGGCCTTACAAACCCTGGTATCAGTGTTGTAGAGCCGCCAAAGGCAACTGATAAGGGATTAACAACACAGCTTTATTAAAAAACTCTACCAATTTATAGACTTAGTTACGTAAATAAATCATTTCTAGTTAACTATCTTCTTATCGTGCTGGTAAGGTCTGGTTCCGACCTTCACACACTCGCCAAAGGTGGATAATGATAATCTTAGCGAATTTCCTGTACCGACGGACGACAATAAAGGCATTGTTTGATTTTTGTTTACTTTGACGGAAACTTTGTATTTACTTTTGTAGGACAAACAGTTAAAAAGCTAATGTTGCGTGATAATATTTGCTTTTCTATAGGTTTCTATTTTAGTAAAGCTGTAGTTGTGCGGGGTGGGGCGGTGCTTTAATGATAAGTCTGGAACTTTAGTATAACTTTTATATATATTTTGCTTTAGTTGATGTTACACAATCGAAGTCCGAATAAAAAGTACTCTTTTTCATTTGACAAACTTCACTATCAATTCTCAAAAACAATTCAAATATAAGTGGCCAGTAACAGCCAAAGAGGCAAAGAGGCGTAGGTATGTATCCATACCTAACATCCCTCCCCCTCCGGAAAAGAGCACATTCTATTTTATAAGTAAAATACCCTATCTATCCTACCTAAGCCCGGAAGCATTCTCTTTAACAACAACGACTCACATCAGTAGTTAGTGCTACTAACAAACTGAAATACACATGACGCCACATGAAGGACTAACTTATAAGCAAACCAGGAAAAGGACGAACTAGTAAACAACGCGTTCGTGGCGCAAGTTATTTCAATTTTGACGAGCAAAAAACAGGCGAAAAAGTACTCGTCATGCTGAGACTATGAATCATTCTACGATTAGGGCCAAAATGAACAATATCAAGAAATTTGGAAAAATCATGACTACACCCTAACTAACTATAAAAAACATGCTTAACCTAAATAAAAAGACGCGTCACTCCCTACGATCGCTAACACTCGCGCACACGAACACACAGACACAACACTTGTGGGCAGTGAGGGCCCACGGGAGAGATACCCGGCGCCTCCACCATGCGGGGTGGGGCGGTGCTTTAATGATAAGTCTGGAACTTTAGTATAACTTTTATACATATTTTGCTTTAGTTGATGTTACACAATCGAAGTCCGAATAAAAAGTACTCTTTTTCATTTGACAAACTTCACTATCAATTCTCAAAAACAATTCAAATATAAGTGGCCAGTAACAGCCAAAGAGGCAAAGAGGCGTAGGTATGTATCCATACCTAACAAGTTGTTTTAGCTTAAGTAAGCAAAACACTAACCGACAAAGCAATTATTGTCTCTTTACATTAAAAATGCCACAGCTGGTTGTTATTGAAACAACTCTGCCTGATGCGTTAATGTCGAATATGATAATGACAGGTGAAAGGTATGAGTGAAACACAATGCAAGATGCAATAGCCTTCGGTTTCTCTAGCACCAACAGAAACTGTGTGATTTGTGAGAGGTCGTTGCTCTTGCTTTCATTCAAGGAGTTCTGTGTGAAATTGTATGCGACTGAATACCTGCATTGATTTTCCTCGACCTTTCGCAGTTTGTTGTGCTTAAATCAAGATTGATTGACCCGATTCGGGGATTACGTTTGTAGAGCGATTTGGCGTTTTCGTGTCGCTTTTTCAAAGTAACTTTTACTGCATATTTAGGTTTGTTGTGAGGTGTAAAGCGGAAAAAAACATTATATTAAGTAAACAAGGTGACATACGAAGTAATTATCTGAATGTCGCGGCCGTAACTCTACTTTTATTGTTTAAATAAAAAGAGTGGTAGACTAAGTTTTCGTACCTTCTATCAAATAGAAACAGAGAAAAACTTATCATCAAATAAATAATTAAGTAGGTTATTATTTTCACAGCATAAAAAAAACTGAACTCTATCTTTACTGTCCACTGTTTGATTGATTTAGATATAAATAAAATATTAAAATATTAGGTACCTACTATTATTTATTTGTCCAATTATACTTAATAAAATATTTACAATTACTTATTAAGCTTGTTTCTAGAATACTTACTTATAGTAAAAAAGCTTATTATGTATGATTGTTTTTTCGTCATGTGTCGTCACGTAGGTAGCAAATAGAAGCAAGAAAGATATCTTAAAATACTAATTAGATTTTTTTTCACATTTTTTATAAATTAGTTGTCCGGAAATAAGCACTGATATAAAACAAAAGTTACTTAAAAAGGTAAATCATCGTCTGGCACGTGACGTGTGCCTCTATTTAATTGAGTAACAGACACGAGTACTTTTTTAACTGCAAACAATTTAAGGTTATTATTTCAAATTGCACGGATTTAATATAAAAATAAATGATTCAACTTCTATCTTATACTACGCAACAATTTACAAGTTGTTACGTGAAACAAAATTTCGTTAAAAACGACTAACGACTCTTTTTTGTTTTCTGCGTCGTCATATGAGATTGTTGGTTTGCTTTATGTACTTTTTGCTGCCGATTCTTGGTTGACGCCACGGAGCGTGGTTGACGCATTATTATTATTTCAACTGACCATAAAAATAAAAGGATAACAATCATGGACATCTGATTTTTAAAATTTAGATAATTCAGTGTCGCAGTAGAAATATTTTGAAAATTGAAAAGTTGAAAGCTGGTATTGTAGTAGTATAATCAATTCAAAATATCAATATGTTTTACTCCTAATTTATATCCCTTTCATTACTCAGATAGAGCGTAGCGAGGGCGCTTATAGTGTGAATTGATCTTTCCCACGCGCCACGTGGTGAACACTTTGCTTTTCATCTAGATTGCGAGGAAAGTAAACAAAACAGTTTGTAAAAAATATTTAAGGGCTACATACCATTAGCAAAATATTAGTGCCCCTGCCCCGCACCCTATTTGACACACAAACTGGTAAATTTTCAGTTGGTTTTTATTGAAATCACTGTGTATTGATTTTTGAAATTCTCGCACAAGCCAAAATCAACTTATTTTTACTATTTCATGGTAAACATTAATTACAAAATGATTTATCAAAACATTGATTACAAGCCACAGATAATAATATTTTTTTCACCAACATTTTTTCCCGCTTTTTTTAATAGATATCGTACGTGTTATTTTTGCAAAAAAAAAAAATTATATTTCTAGGTAAATACGCGAATTTTGTATTCATCTTGCGTATTTGCATGCCTTTTTTTTAAGAAAAAATAAAAAATATTAAAATGATCAGCTTGAAGTTGCGGAAATTGAGCACCCGCGCCATCACTTTTTCTTCCTGTCACACGTATTTTATTTCGTGAAAAGAATTTTAAATTTTTACCTTCATTTAATAATAAATAATAATAATCTAGGTTTAATTAATTTTGTACGTTTTATTCTTTACACATTTTGCAACTCAAAGACAGTTAAAAAAGGCACAGACATCTATAGGTATATTATATCAAAAGAGTATTTTAACTAACACTTTCAGAGCAAGAGAGATGAAAATAGTACATTACGATACAAGGATCGTAGGTGGCATATTACAAACGAGGTGACTTTTGTAAGCCCGAGCCGCAAGCGAGGGTTTATAATGTCACGAGTTTGTTATAAAACCTAAGATCCGTGTGTTGTACGATGTTTTTCAATACACTTGTGAGAAAACCGATAGTAAATAATTGAATTGAAATGGTTAAGAAAGGTACATAGTACCCTACAAAAGCTATGATGATACTACAGGTAAAATTGATCATGTAGAAGTTGTAAAAACTAACCTTTATTATATCGCGCGCAGATTGAGTATCCTTACTATTCACATTTATTATTAAATATCAACACTTAATCACTCATAAAACAACATTCAATGTAAAACAATTAAATGAAAATTTTACAAACTTGGCGCCAACTACAAAACGATAATATGTTTCTTTTTTATAAGCATAATTACGGAGAAAAGGCTCTGGCGGACATTCAGCCTCTACGAATTGAATCGAGATAAATTTATTTTTATAATTAAAATATTACTGGCTGATAATATTTTTGATACAATTTGTTGAAATAAAAAAATATAAAATACTTTTCTCTTTGTATGATTTAAATATTTTTCGATTTCAATATTTTTAATTGACAAAATGATCCTGGCTGAATAATAATTTTGAAGACCGTAGGAATAAAAAAAAAATTAATAAAATCGCACTAGTGCGGTAAAATGCAATTACCGCACAGTTAACTGCCTTCGTAAGTTAAATTTTCGAGCAAAGTGTATTGAAAAGATAATTAATAGGGATATATATGTATGTAATTTTTTTAAATGATAAGTACAGTATCAATCAATTTCGCAATTAATTATTTAAGATCTTAATATAGTACCATTATATTGAACTGTATTGATTGTGATATTTGCAATAAATAAATATGAGTATCGCTATAATAGCGAGAAGTAGAAATACTTATTATAGGTATTTTTTATTATGACTGCAGAACAGTCACTAATGATTACCTTCCAAACGGCCGTCTGTTTCAAGGTTAATTTGAAATTGCTGGTACAAATCGTGAATACAGCCTGTGCATACAGCAATACACATGAATATGACGCCTCATCCACATAACACATGCAACATGTTCAAACGAAATAAGATTTATCCGGGTAGGGCAGTTTTTTAGGCGTCAAAAACTTAGATTTAATACCGTGTCTGTATATAGAGTGTGCATATAGGTTTCTTGTAACTTTTTTAAAATATTTTTAAGAGATTTAAAAGATTTTCATTTAATTTGTTTGTGTGGTTAGTATCCAGTATAATTAAGTTAAACTCACAGTTGTGTCCTTGTAGAGAAGATAAAACCATCAAGAAGAATTAGAAAGAGCGCAAAGAGCCATCCTCAAAGATTGCACTTTTCGTCCTTTTACATATCCCACTACAAGACTACTCGCAGAGTGTGATGTCCTTTCCGTTCGTCAATTGTTTATTTTACAAGCGATCGTCATTAAACATCCTTTAGTTCCATTCGATCCAGCATTTATAAACCATCACAGGCGGATAGATAGGGTTTGTCAAAGTGAACGTTTTCGCACTGCCCACTCACATCATTTTTTCTGCTTTATTGGCTCTTTCCTATACAATAAGCTGAACTTCTACCTATCCATTTATTCTATGAATTTAATACTATGCAAAAAAACTGTAACGAAATGGCTTAAATGTAAATCATATGAGGAGACTGAAAACCTATTAGCAGTAATTAGTTAACCAAATTACCTTATTTTAAATAATTGTTATTTTAAAAACTCTTTTGATTAACTCTTACTTTATAAGCACTTACTAACCTGATTCCTAAGACACAGGCTTAGAGCATCAGGTATTTACTTACTTAGTTTAGGAATCATATTGTTAACTCAGCAAATTGTTTTATATTAATGCTTACAACTTAGTTTTTATTTTCTTATTGTGTAAATTGATAAAAATAATATTAATTATAAATTTTACTTAAAAGTCCTGTACAATGTTTATATTAGCCTAAGATTTCACAGAATAAATTTATCTTTATCTTATCTTATCTTTATCTGAATACAAAATAGGAATCGTGTAAACCTTAATTTACCTTATCTCATTGAATTATTTTTTATTACAGGTACTTACTAGATCGTAAAGAAGATGTGCAATACAGCTTTGCAATCGTAAAAACTTGCAATAAAGTGTGGACAAAAGGTGATTGAGAAGTGTTGCTTACAGCCAAGCCAAGATGTCAAATGTCGAGGCGAATGTCGACACTAATATGAATAAGACGGACTTGGGTCTTAGCAAAATACAGGTAAGATTCTATAGGGAACAAGAAATGTAAAACGCAAATATTGTAAGATACTGCTATGCAATATGAGAGCGAGGTTTCCATTTTGTATAGCATTTGGAAAATTCGTAATTATTATCATAGTTGAAAATATATATATGCTCCTACACGGTCTGGTAATATATAATAGATTTTCTGTGTGAATGAATTTGACCCTGAACCTGGTTGAAGACATTAATTGCCTTATCTAGAATACCTTAACGTCTAGAATACATAGATTGTATAACTGATGTTCGTCTTTGAATTTCAAATACACTTCTCTTCAAAGTTTATTTATATTCCTGCGAGTAAGATTTTTTAAAACTAAGTATATATATATAAAAATGAATCACCGATATGTTTGTACGCGCATAACTTCCAAACGACTGCACCAAATTGGATAAATCTTTCTTTTATCTGTTCGTTATTGTCAGGAGAAGGTTTGTATGAAGTGATAATAATAGTAGTAGGTGCAGGGTAGGTGTAGGAAAGGTAAAGGGTAGGTGTAGACAGGGCAGGTGTAGGGTAGGTGTAGAGTAAGTAGGTGTAGGGTAGATGTTGGGAAAAATGGCAGGACAACGTCTTCCGGGTCAGCTAGTATAGCATAAATCACAAGAACTTGCTCAGTACTTGGAACAGCTGAGAGAGTGTTGCATTCTGAATGATCCGGGCTACAAGGCCGAAGAAAAATTTATTCCACTTTAATCGCAATCGATAAACAGATTTAAACTTCCTGCATCATTAAGATTCACATTTCATCATAAATGTATTTTTCATCTCTCATGCTCTGAAAGTTCCAAATCCAATAATGACCCTAGAGAAAAGATGCAAACTACTTCCCATAACTTTGAAATTCGAACCTTTCTCATTATTATTTGCATAGAAACTTGCACACAATAAATCGCAAAGGAATAGACGTATACAGCCTACATAATTCTACACTTAATTTTATTTGAACAATAACCGGCCAAGCACGTGTCGGGTCACGCAAAGTGTAAGGTTCCGTAGTTGTCCAATACTACTTAGGTACCTTAACATTCATCAAAATATATTTCTATGAGATTTCTAGTACCAAATTTCTAACTTGTACAAGTCCATTTTATAAGCTGGTCTATTATTTGATCATCTGTAAAGCCTACGTGATGTTGATAGCTTTCTTTTTAAATACGTCATAAATTCACGGTAGTAGTGTACTACTACCGTGAACTTTTTCTCATTTCCAAATACAACGGTTTCGTTGGTAGGGGGTCCCTTGACTCTAACAAAAATAAGCATTCTAAAACGATTTTTTTCTGAAACGTACACTAGCATCGAAAAATGGTTTTACCAAACCCCCATTATTTTTAAAATACCTATCCAACGAAACTTTAAGGGTTCTTTTTTGACTATGGAACCCTAAAAAATGAAATATTTTGCTTGATAAACTTCAATTAGGCTAGATTAATACGAAATTCACGTATTTACTTAGAAATGACAACAAAAACATAATAAAATCACCAAATAAACAATTATGCTTTTAAATTTTGTTTAAAACGACACGAACGCGAGATTGTTGTTATCTGTGGTCTTAAGTTATATATCAATGTTTTAATAAATTATTTTGATATGTGTATTTTAACCAAGAAATAGCAAAACATAAGTTGATTTCGGCTTTCATGAATTTAAAAATCAATATGCAGTGATTTCATTAAAATCAATTGAAAATTTCCAAGTTTGTGTGTCAAATAGGGTGCGTGCGTACAGTGCGGTGCACTAATAAATAACAATACTCATATATTATTATGTAGCCCATATACGAGTATTATTTTTTACAATTGTTTTATTTACTTTCCTTGCAATCGAGATGAAAAGCAGAGTGTTTACAATTCCACCCTCACACTACAAGCGCAATCGCTACGCTGCTCGTGCGTCAAAATGCTTCGGGTGTAATCTACTATTAATTATTATAATAAGAATTAATGTAAATCAATGAAATCATAAATCTAGGCTACAGACAACTTGAAAATTCATTCCAACAGCATGGTCAGCTTATAATAAAATATAAATATCTACTTAAAATAATCACTAGATAATATAACTCTCTTCTGTTTCTTTACGCACGTATAATCAATATCCTTATCCACTAATGAATTCAAATAATTCATTTTCTTATCTTAACTGATAATATCCATAGACCATAACCACAATGAAATAAATCTAAATTTTGGTATCGAATAATGTGCACCCGAAATAAAATAAAGATAATTCTTCCAGCGGACGACGACGCGACGTGAGTGGCAGTGGTGTCAATTCCCGCAGCGAAACTAAATTTAAATATTATCTTAGTCTTGTCATTTTCTGACCCGCGACGATGAAAAAGGACAGGAGATTGTCAACCCTTGTGAGCGTCAAATTTTATAGCGCAAATGTCAAGTTTTGACGTGTGCAATGTAATTCTGTACCTTCAGTGAAAAGTGATATAACTTGACTTGTAGCACTTTTGATATTATCGCATAGTCATCAAGAGTTTTTCTTTTGCTATTTTTCTGTCCAATCAGCGCAGCTCTAACTCATAAGCAGAGATAGCATTTGTGCCTAGTGATATAACTCTTATTTTTGACAAAAAATGCTGTTTATACTTGTGTAATATGATCTAAACTTACTTAAACTAGAATAAACCAATTTTTTTTTATCCTCTCGGTGTAAAATAATATAACAAAAGCAAATAGTATTTTTCAATAACAATCCAACAAATAAGTTTTATGTATAGTGATTCAACTACACGTGTATCATTTTCTTATTTCAGGATTTAATCGACACAATACGTGAATATTGATATAACAGCTTTACTATTATCAAATACCAAGTAATGTGCAATTTTTTATTTGTGTATTATGATTTATCTAATTATAAATTAATAATCACCAGATTCTTCAGAATTTTTCTGTTTGTGTAAAGTAATATGACTTATGTTATATCAAAACAGTACTGCATACAGCATCTTGGTGATCAATATTTGGCGGTGTAAAATAATACCACTTCATCACTACCTATACCACTCCTAAACATCCTATTTTTTTCTAGTATGATGCGTACCTTTAAGCGAGAAAGAGATAGTTAGTTGATGCTCAAGTTTGGCGCATAATTTCGATTGATTGCATTGGTGAATCGTCGGTCGAAAGTGCTGCGCCTAAAGGTGGTAGGTGGAGGCTGTGCCGTTTGCTGCCAAAATGTCGCGCGAAGTAACTTGTATCATTTTACACTAAACTAAGCGTATTTTATATCAAAGTTCTTACATATTGTATCACTTTACACTAAGTACGCAGCGGGCTGACCAAATTCATTACTAATTTATAATATCAAACCGTAGATATTTTAAATGTCGCGGGCTCGAATCCCGCCCAGGGCAAACATTCGTGTGATGAGCACGTGTGTTTGCCTTGTGTCTAGTTGTTGTTTATCTATATAAGTATGTATTATCTATTTATGTAATCTATATCAGCTGTCTGGTACCCATAGTACAAGCTCTGCTTAGTTTAGGATCAGATGGCCGTGTGGGAAGATGTCCCCACATATTTATATTTATAAATTTTATTTTATTTATTTATTTCTATAACAATATGTAAAATGAAAGAATATTTTATAGGGTATGCGCTTGTTTCTTACTTGACTTATATCACTGTTCACTGAAGGTGCAGAATTACGGCTTGTTTTAGGATCCCGCTTAAAATTGACGTTTGTGACATAAAATTTGACGTTCAAAAGAGCCGACAATCCTTTCCCGTCCTTTTTCATGGTCGTGGGTCAGAAAGTGACAAGACTAATATTAAATTTAAATTTAGTTTCACTGCGGGAATTGACACCAGTGTAAAAAGGAAAAAAACATCGCAAAGTACGTCAGAGCGTAGATTGCTTGAAGCTGATAAGCTCAGGTTCAGCTCAATGACTTCAATGATTACGATTCCATACATCGCGCCGGGCGCTCGACTCACTATAAATCCTTTCGTAAGCGTTGGGTGAATTAACAATTAAGTCTGGTCAGCGTAGGTGTTCATGGATATTGATGGCCGGGGAACAATATTTATTACCTATTCGAAAGTAGACTTCTGTCAATCAGCCACTTCTTAAAATAGTGCATTCCTCGACAACTACCGTTCAGGAAAATGTAGTGTATGTGTGATACTAGTTTTTGGATTTGCTTAGCAGTTTGTAAGTGTGACATTCAAACACAGTCTGTACTACTATTTTTCGCATAGTCCTAAAATATAAAAATTGTTCCTATAATTTTAAGATCTAGGTGGTTACGATTTCAATTTTAAAGAAGGTACAGTTTTGTTGAAGACATTATAAGTGCGACAAAAATATCAATGGCTTAATCTAATACCGTTGTTTGATAAACAAAATATTTGTTATTTTTACTTAACAATATCTTATCAAAGCTTTACACTAACAAGTCATTCGATAAGACCGGTTTAGTTTTCATTTAATATCAAATGTATGTAAGGTATAGTAGGTAATGTATGCACACTATCTTTAACACGCTGATAAATATTATTCGTAAACTAAATCCTAATTAAATCAATTTATTCACAGTTTACACCCAAATCCGACGTGGAACAGGGCAAGGTCGAGACGTCACCGAGGAACTGGAGTAGGATAATCGCCATGATCGTGGCTGTCGGCGTGCTCGTGGCCGCGTGCGCCGTCTCTTGGATCTTCCAGGACTGGCAGACCAGCCTCATCGTCTTCGCCATCTTGGTTTGCGTCTACGTGATAGTCTTCTACCATAGATGGATCTATGTGGCTATCAGGACCTTGCCTAGGGATATGTCGTAAGTAACGCCGTTTATTTAATTTATTTCCATTTCAGTATACTGATTAATTCGAATATGCGAATAGTTCAAATATATGTAGGCAATGACTTTGTTTTCATTAGCCCTATAGGAAATACATAATATGCACCTTTATAGTTTTGTCTAGCTGAGTACGTCTTTTCTAATACAAGAAAAAACAAAGATCAATAGGTCGCTTCCGGAAAAGCGTAAAACAGTGTCGCTCTAAGCTGCAAGGTCACGTCATATGGTCCAGAACTTTACACAATGAGCTAACTTGAAATTATAGTACATTACGATACAAGGATCGCGTAGGTGGCATATTACAAACGAGGTGACTTTTGCAGGCGAGAGTTTATAATGTCACGAGTTTGAAACGTAAGATCCGTGTGTTGTAGGACGTTTTTCAATACACTTGTGAGAAAACTGATAGTAAATAATAAAATTGAAATGGGATAGGTACATAGTACCATACAAAAGCTATGATACTACAGGTAAAATTGATCATGTAAGTAGAAGTTGTAAAAACTAACCTTTATTATATCGCGCGCAGTTTGAGTATCCTTACTATTCACATTTATCATTAAATATCAACACTTAATCACTCATAAAACAACATTAAATGTAAAACAATTATATGAAAATTTTGCAAACTTAGCGCCAACCACAAAACGATAGTATGTTTCTTTTTTAGCATAATTACGGAGAAAAGGCTCTGGCGAACATTCAGCCTCTTCAAATTGATTCTTTGTTAAATCGAGGTAATTTTATTTTTATAATTTAAATATTACTGGCTGATAATATTTTCATTTCTATTGGTAAATATAAAATACTTTTCTCTTTGTATGAATCGATTTAAATATTTTTTATTGTCAAAATGATCCTGGCTGGAAAAAGAAATTGTAATAAAATCGCACTAGTGCGGTAAAACGCATTTACCGCACAGTTTACTGCCTTCGTAAGTTCAATTTTCGAGCAAGGTGTATTGAAAAAGAATTTATTTGTTCTTCGCGTTCAGAAAAAACACTTCATACTCGTGTTGATTGCAACGCAACGTCATTAAAATTTTAGGTACGAGTGAGTAGGTGTACTTAAAGACATGACTACTGCCCCAGCAACGTGTCAACATTGTACCTAGTAATATTCACCTGAATAGCTAAATATTAGTAGTATGCATGAAAAAACTTTCAGGAACTTTTCATATTCTTACAATTCTGAAAATAAAATAGTAGAAACTAGTGGTAGGTAATAATTGAAGAAACGGATCTACGTACGTTAATGATAATAATAACGTTTGTGCATGGTTTCAGAGCCCTTTACTGCTACTTCAAGATCTTGCGCCTGACAGGGAATTTCGACAAAAAGAACTGGTCGATGCCCGATATCTTCCACGAGATTGTGAGGAAGCATCCCCATAAGGCTTGTTTCCTCTTTGAAGACGAAACGTGGACTTTCCAGCAGGTAAATTAAAAAACATATACCTTATTTCTATCTTTTTTTGTTATTTTTTATTGAGAGACTATTGTTTAAACTATTCACCTTTTTTTATTTTAATTGAGTGTGATACGCAATCATTACGTGTTTGTTTTTTTTTTTTAAATTAAAAATGAACTCATGCGGATAGAACTAAGTTTAATTTGAATACAATAAATGTTAATATCCGTGCATTAACCAGCTCATTCATGACGTTGATATCAAAGTTCAGTAACACAACGGTCTTGAATATGTTGAACTTACACCATCTTCCTTACGTTGAATAATTTACTTTTCATAGGACTCTTCAATAATTAGAGCTATAAAGAGGCAGTATTTATTTTATGCTCAACGAAATCATTTATGGTGATCAATCTCAGATGATATAACTTTCGTAGCTGGAGCATTTGTACAACCTTTGTTTATCTAGATTATGAACGTGTTAGCAAACGCAAAACCTCTCGGGTGGTAGGTCAGTCCATGAAACTGAACAACTTCTGTTCCAAAACTTTTTAAAATTCGCAAAAAAAAGTTACCTTTCATACAAACTGATCAGCTGATCGAATCAATTTGTATGAAAGTTAAATATAAAAAGCGAATATAAAAAAGTTGTTCAGTTTCATGGGCTGACCTACCACGCGAGAGGTTTTGCATTATACTCGTATTGCTAACACGTTGTATAAATAATAATAATAATATACAATGTGTTACAAAAAAAAAACAAAAAAAAAGAGTATTCTTCATCACAGGCATTTAATTAAAATTTTCCCATCTCTAGTGTCAATTGACACCTAAAATATAGACTATCGATTCTCAGAACACATATTATTTGTACACCATTTGTGCGCCTACATTTTTAAAAGAGATGTACTTAAATCAATTTATGTTAGAAAACATTTTCTTTTTTGCCTTAATTATCTTTTTAGGTATTTACAAACATAAATATGATTTTGAAATACTTATTTCCTTATTTCATTAATTTATTATTTCATAACAATTATTTAACATAGCTTTTTTATTTATTTGTAGTTTGAAATTCCTTGTTCTAATGTGAATTTTATGGTACAAGTAGTACGTAACCATAGCGGTAAGAATAGGCACATTGACCTAAAATTACTTATCTGGTCCGAATATTCTTTGACACAGCTGATCACTAGAGATGGGAAAATTTTAATTAAATGCCTTAGATAAAAATATTTTTTTTTTTGGTATTTTTTGTAACACGTTGTATAAAACCTTAAAACTCTAAATATCTACCCCTTTACATCTAAAAAAGCTTCAAAAAGCTTCCATTTTAAACACATGCCGCATCGTCACGAAGTTCCTTACCACATCCGTCACCACTAACGACCCTTCCTCACTTGGTTACGGCCCGTGAGGCAAGGAAATAAGAAAAAATAAAGAAAATAGTTATTTGTTAGGTAAGAGAGGAATGTTGATTTTTCCTCAGAGAACTGATATTGAATCCAGAGCATGCGAAGGATTCTATAATTGAAGCACGAGCGAAGCGAGTGTTTCTAAAAATAGACTCCTGAAGCTCGCGAGAGATTCTAAGGTTCGAGGTGAGAATAAGATTCCTCTCAAACCCAACACATTATTTTTCATCTGTTCCAGCAAGGAAATCATTTAACTATTTACTTACCTACGTAAATATTGGTACTTAAAAATGTACAAGAGTTCTCATATTTTAGATATAATTCTACAACGTGTTACAAAAAATACCAAAAAAAGAATATTTTTATCAAAGGCATTTAATTAAAATTTTCCCATCTCTAGTGATCAGCTGTGTCAAAGAATATTCGGACCAGATATGTAATTTTAGGTCAATGTGCCTATTTTTACCGCTATGGTTAAAAATGTGTACAACTTGTACCATAACATTCACATTAGAAGAATTAATTTCAAAATGAAAAAAAACTACAAATAAATAAAAAAAGCTTTGTTAAATAATTGTTATGAAATAATAAATTAATGAAATAATGAACTAAATATTTCAAAATAATATTTATGTTTGTAAATACGTAAACAAGATAATTAAGGCAAAAAAGAAAATGTTTTCTAACATAAATTGATTTACGTACATCTCTTATAAGAATGTAGGCACAAATGGTGTACAAATACTTTTCCGTTCTGAGAATCGATAGTCTATATTTTAGGTGTCAAATGACACTAGAGATGGGAAAATTTTGATTAAATGCCTGTGATGAAGAGTATTCTTTTTTTTGGTATTTTTTGTAACACGTTGTATAAGTTCAGATTTAATTACTGTATTTTATCATAATACTTTTAAATTTTTAGTTAATAAGATAAAAATAAACAACCAAAACAATAAACAAACTTTTAGGTTAAGTTTTTTTAGGGTGCGTTCCAAAATTGTATGAAAACCTATCCCTGCGTTCCGAGACGCGCTGAAATCGATTTTAGCGCACTTAAAGGCAGGCGAAACCCATAGAATCTTTTGGTTTTCTGATCGCTGACGGCGCTGACAGTTTGACTCGGAACACACCCAATAAAAAAAAATGGCACACGTCAATTATTTTACGCGCGGATATACGAAAACTTTTTTCTTGTGTAAGATAATGTTCGAAATCAAAACTAATTTTCCTTTAGACATGAGAATGGTTTGCATGTCTAAAAATGAATAAGCGATTTTCGGCCCTATTTTCGGGCATTAAAAGCCAACTTTCCGAGGTGGAGAGGTGAAAAATAATAATATTCATTATATCTTCACCCAATAAAAAAACGATTACTTATATTCTAAAAATTTTTGCTTCGGTTTAGTCACAATGTTTAGTATTGCAACAAAACGATTTCGTTATTTTTATATGCAAATAAATATTTATTAATAGCTAATGTTTCGTCCGCAAAAAATAAAAAACTTCCCAACTACCTACTACTTTATACTTCGCGTTTCGGGCATTAAGTAAGCATATTACTTATTATAATAACTTCACAGTGTTATCCACGCCGACAAAACCACGTAATTATCATACATATATTTAATTTTATTGCTCATTCGCAACTTCAGAATACTTATAAACCGTGTTAATTTTGGTACATAGAGATATAAATAGTTTTGTTTTAACTTGATTACGCAGTATACTTAATCGCAATCATGACATTATATCACATTGACAGCTGTTTCATGACAAGTCCTTCCTTTCAGCCTTCCACCTTCCAATCATAAGTTGTTTCTCTGACTTAGAAAAAAATACTTACTTATCTTATAGGTAGAAGAATTCAGTCTTCGAACGACAGCCGTCCTCCGAGCTCAGGGTTTAAAGCGGGGAGACACCGTGGCCGTGATGACCAACAACTGTCCTGAAATGCCAGCCTTGTGGCTGGGCGTCGCCCGCCTGGGGGCAGTCGCCCCTCTCATCAACACCAACCAGACAGGAGCGGCGCTGCTCCACTCCATAAACGTGGCCAAGTGTGATGCTGTCGTTTACGGAAGCGAGTTTGACACTGGTTAGTAGAACTTAAGAATAATTTTCAGTCTAGGACAAAAAACTGACAAAAATATCGTGGTAAGTACTAAAATGTCAAACAAAAAGATAGACAGCAAATATTGTTTTGTTATAATTCTAAGACTAGTAATGCCTTTTTTTCTAGCAATCCAAGATGTAAGAAAAGAACTGGACCCATCAATAAAACTCTTCAAATTCACACGTCGTCCCCTGAATCCCACTTCTGTTGCCGTAAAAGTAGTGGAAAACACCAATGACTTCACGTCACTTTTGGAGAACGCACCAGCAGTGCAATGGACTGCTTCAGAAGGAGACGGCTTCAACGCAAAGATGTTGTACATCTACACTTCTGGAACTACTGGATTGCCGAAAGCAGCCGTTATTTCTGCTTCCAGGTAAGCTTTTCTTCAATTGAGGTACCGATTTTTCTCATAGCTTATTGAATCTCTAACAGAACATATTTTATCCACTTCATAACATTCTAAACAGTTTTGCTTGATGTGTTATAAAACTCCGTTTCCAGAATGGTATTCATGTCGTCGGGCGTGCACTTCTTGGGCTGGATGAAGTCCAGTGACGTCATCTACTGCCCCATGCCCCTGTACCACTCTGCCGGTGGCGTCATCAGCGTGGGCATGGCGTTCATCTTCGGCTGCACCGTTGTCATCAAAGCTAAATTCTCGGCTTCGGCGTACTTTACTGACTGCATCAAATATAATGCTACTGTGAGTTGTTTTGAACAATATAATCAGTAAACAAAATGAAACTAAACAATAACAACGTGATTTGCGGTTTTGCATCTACCTAATATCAACGCTCTCAACATTCAGCTGTTAAAATAACCATAATGATGGTTTACAGCTGTAGTGATCATTCTCAAACTATTCTGTTTGATTCTAGTGTGCTCATTACATTGGTGAGATGTGCCGTTACATCTTATCGACGCCCCCTTCACCGACAGACACCCAACACAAAGTGCGCACAGTCTACGGAAACGGAATGCGTTCAACTGTAAGTATTGAGGTCAAAATTAATTAAACTACAATCTTTAAAACCAAAAACAAGCTTTTAATAGTAACTATATTTCCAGATTTGGACCGATTTTGTAAAGCGGTTCAACATTAAGAGAGTTGTCGAGTTTTATGGTGCAACTGAAGGAAATGCAAATATTGGTAAGTTATTGATAACAAATGTAATCTGACTTTTTTATTCACGATTGAATGTCAATGCAACATTTTTTATTGTTCTAGTAAACGTGGATAATAAGACTGGAGCGATTGGATTTGTATCAAGAATTTTCCCATCAGTGTACCCGATTGCAATCCTCAAAGTCGACGAAACAGGAGAGCCAGTAAGAGACTCGAGAGGATTATGCATGGTAAATAAAATTTCTTGTTATCAGCTTTTTTTAACAATTCAAACGACAATAAACAATAACTCATCCAATCAAGCAGCCAGATAATACACCTTGAGGCTTATTTTAACCTTCCAAATAACCTGATGGACAAACCCAGTTTTATCATGTCAATTTTTGTTATCGTATGAATTAGCATATTTTTGGCGCTGCTATCGAATTGTTTATACCTACTCTGTACACGGAAAGTGCCATTAAGTATAAAAAGCATCACCAAAGATATAGCTATGCGAAGGTTTAGGAAAAATGTCGGAGAGTTTCTAATTTACTCGTAATAATACACATAAAGTCAAGCTCTCATCCTTAAAGGGGTGAGCAGGAGCATTAACCCTCAGGGAGTGCTCCTTATTAATTTATTTAAAAATACATTTCAGCTAGCCGAAGCCAACCAGCCAGGAGTATTCATAGGCAAGATAAAGCCCAACAACCCCTCGAGAGCCTTCCTCGGCTACGTCGACAAAACGGCTTCAGAAAAGAAGGTCGTCAGGGACGTCTTCACCCAGGGAGACTCCGCTTTTATATCAGGTACTGCAGGTTTTATTTTAAAACATCTAATCTATATTATACACCGTGAAATTTACATCGTTTTGTTCCCGCCGTGTAGTGATAGTACCCGTCAAACTGAACAACTTTTGCGACAAAAATATTTTTGGTCTCTCCATACAAAGTGAGACTCCCGAGCGACCCATTTTGTATGGAGAGACTAAAAATTTTTTTTTCGTGCAAAGTTGTTCAGTTTGACGGGTACTATCACTACACGGCGGGAACAAAACGATGTAAATTTCATGCTGTATAGAGTGGAAAATATCAGTAAAGCGAAAACTCTTAAATAGTTCAGTCCATGAAATTAAACAACTTTACTCAATGAACATACCTATACATACATACATGGTAGACAGATGACAAAAAGTTGGTCATTTCATACAAAACCGCGTGGTCTGCGCGATTTTCTATGGGAGATGTGATTTTTTCCATCTGGTTTCTTGGGGAAAATTGTTCTGTTTCGTGGACTGAACTCCTCCCTTAGTATGCTTTGCGGAATTTGTTACGCCCTGCATCTTCATATTTCACTTGGATATATACCTATAGAATCTTACGCCTTCTTTTATTTACTAGCTGAAGGTACAAACTGACCGTCTGTGAATTTTTCATGAGATGCTTCCCCGCAGGGAAAGGTGTGTTCGAGAAAATGTTATTTAAATATATATTTCACCACAAATTCATTATAGGTATAATGTGATTGAATCACCACAAACATTATGAAGTCGTTGTGGAACTTTCAAATTTATAATATTAGGTAAGACTTCTAGAATCTATCTTGATATTGCAAAAGTTATATCTAGGCTAAATACACTGGCAAAATTGGTTTCCGTCTGACTGACCAGAAGTCATTGGCATGTTTAATTATGCTTGAATATTTCTATGTAATTACAACCAATGCGCAGGTACAAATTATAAAGTACAGTCAATGCCAATATTAAAATTGATAGCTGTTCCTTCGACTAAGTACAGGAAAAAAGCCTTGTGGAATTAATGATATAATATTAATCTTATGGTGGTGCTCCCACATCGGTGTTTACAAATGTTTTTTAAATCCGGTGTGGGAAGCAAAATAGTAGGTTCTAAATGTTTAGAACAGTTTGAAACTGTTTGCTACTGTTTGTTTAAACGTGTAGGAGCACCATTATGAAATACCGTAAGAGCTGCTATACGTGTTTGAGAGATCGCTGACAGTCTTTAAGTGATACATTGATATTCTCCAGGCGACATCCTGATATCTGACGAGCTGGGCTACCTGTACTTCCGGGACCGCACGGGCGACACGTTCCGGTGGCGCGGCGAGAACGTCAGCACCACCGAGGTGGAAGCCGCCATCTCCAGGGTCGCCGACCAACGGGATGCTGTCGTCTACGGTGTTGAAGTATGTGTTTATATGCTCGTTCACTAAATATAGCGCGAACATTTTGCTTGAGTAATAAGCGGTCGCTGATGGCGAGGTAGGACTCGTAGACGTTGTTGGTGGGACGATTTGGACGCTTAGAAGAGGGACACGAAAAAGGCTTAGAAAAATAAATTAGGTGTGTTCAGTTCAGACCACAGAGTCCTATAATACTGTTCAGTCCATGGAATGGAACGTGGTGGTTGGAAGATTCTCCAGTGACCACTTCACACTGCAACCTGTACCTGCACTTAAAGGATGTTGAAGTGAAGTACTATGTGAGCCAAATAAGAATAGGATGGGATTAGCTGCTAACGTCATAGCTTAACTGTATTTTTGTACTGCCAGCAAAAATAAATACGGCCTTAAAAAATGGGGTCCTCATTGTTTAACTTTATATAATTATTAAATAATGGAATGTTGATATGACGTGCTATTCTGAATAGATAAATAAATATATGCGAATCACGATTGCGGTTTGATTTGACAGTACTATTTTTATTTGGCTCGCATAGTACAAAAAAACAATCTGTTATAGGGCGGGAAAGTTATTATTCCCAAGCAAGATAGATCGATGTGACCCCTAAGTGAGCTTATTCTGTCAATGATAGCTCAATACTACCTTAACATTTGAAATAGCAAAAGTTTTTCTGCACAGATTCCTAACGTGGAAGGCCGCGCGGGCATGTGCGGCATTGTCGACGCCGAGGGCACGCTGGACCTCGAGAAGCTGAATAAGGACATCCAGAAAGACCTACCCAAGTATGCGAGGCCAATATTTATTAGAGTCATGGACGCAGTCGATATGACTGGTAAGTGAAAATTTCCTTTTCTTTAATTCGTAAGAATTCCCTTCGCCAGAATAAAGTCAAAACTGCGGTAAGAAATGGAGTCAGGATACGATCCAAATATGCTCTTGGATCTGATCTGGATAAAGCTATCTCACATATTATTTAAATAACCAAGGCCTTTGATTTAGTTCTAATTTCCCCACAAAGTTTATCATGCTTGTTTACTGGTACTGTTTCCTGCTCTAAGCTTTTTGTCAAGTACCGTCTGTTACTCACCAAATAATAAAATGTTTATTTTATCTTTTTTGACTTTTACGAATGCATCCATCCATCATGATATGGCATAGATTCATCGTGAAACAAAGGACAGCTTTTCTATCAGCATATATATATTTCCCAAATCGATCTTTTTCCGAATTATATTATTTCAATTATTTATATTAGTTTTATTAGTTTTCCTGTCAGATAGGCTTTGGACTTGGATATAATATTATATGCATTAGAATATTATAAGTAGGTGTCATCCCAGATAACTAGATTAAAATGCCTTTCATTCCATGTAAGTAACCTAAGTTTTAATTTATAACTACTTACATTAGTTTGCTGTTTGTTTCCAGGTACATTTAAACTGAAGAAAGTGGATCTACAAAAGGAAGGCTACAATCCTGCGGTAGTGAAAGATAAACTTTATTACTTAGATTCAAAACTAGATAAGTATGTTCCTATAGGGAGTGAAGAATACGAAAACATCGTGTCCGGAGCTGTTAGACTGTGATTTTAATATATTTTTATTTAGAGTTAAGCTGACTGTTTTCTATAGTATGCTGTGAAGTGGACGAAAAATATTAGTTTTTTAAGAAAATGCGTTTCAGTTTTATTTATATTTTTGTAAGCATGAACCTACTCAGTGAAAAGTAAAATTGAAGATACCTATCTAGGTTTAAGATAGGTATTTTTTTTTCTAGCATTAGTTAGTACAGTTTAGCAAAACTGAATTTGGAAAAAATAGGGCGTGGCCACCTAGTCAAAAACCAAATGAAAATGACTTAATTTATAAAATATTACGATATAATTTACCAATAACACACACGGCAAATAAATGGTATAAAAGCAAGCCAGCATGAATGTAGCAAGCTAGATATTTAGTTCCACCTGTCACCCCGTCAAACTCTTTTTTTGCCATGGACGTAAATAAATCGACACGATAACTACTTATTTGAAAATGATACCTGGATATCTGGGGGCACGGCAGTGCCCCCGCCAAGTCGAGCAAAAAAGCGGCACGGCCGTACCATACTTTTCTCGAAGCATTTCAGGCCATTTTCAACTTCGTTGTGGATAAAACTAGAAGCCTGAGTTTTCAGTAACCAAGCAGGCATTGTATAAATACGGTATATTTCAAATTTCAATCAATTTGAACCAGTAGTTTATGAATTATAACTAGTCAAAGTTTCTTAATTTTGTCACTCACTGACTGACTGACCGATCATCAAAACTCTAAGGCACTTCTAGCAGACATAGAAGCTTCAAATTTAGAATGGAATTAGTGTTTAGTGTATAAACCAAGGAAAAACTAAAACATTTTGCAATTTCGGCCCAGTTTTCTAGATACATCATTTGCTAGATAACTTTGTAATCCCATATAAATCTTGGGGCATTATATAGGATTACAAAGTTACATTTGCAGTAAATGAATCAGTGTACCTGTATAATGGAATATAATTGAATAAGAGGTGCAGGGTAGGTGTAGGGTAGGTGTTGGATAGGTGTTGGATAGGTGTAGGGTAGGTATAGGGTAGGTATAGGGTAGGTGTAGGTTAGGTGTAGGTTAGGTGTAGGGTCGGTGGAGCGTAGGTGTGCATTTTTACATTGTGTTTTCATGCGATCTACAAAAAGAAATGAGATGCCATCAAAAACATAACTTGTAAAAAAAACAAGTCTCGCACGCAACTTAGTCTACCGTAAAAAGTTGTGAGATCCATGTAATACCAAGTCGGTTAATTTATTTAGTCCCTACTTAAGAGTCCTTCTGTCTTAAGTTATTACGTAATTAGCTCACCTAACAACATCTTATAGTGACCAGATCAATATTAAAAATCTCTTATGTTTTAAATAAATACATAGATTGGCTTGGCAATCGCACTAAACAATCAAATTTAATATAATAATGTATTAATTGTGAGATACATTATGTTTTCATGCGATAAATACATAGATTGACTTGGCAATCGCACTAAACAATCAAATTTAATATAATAATGTATTACTTGTGAGATACATTGTGTTTTCATGCGATTGCCAGGTCAATCTATGTATTTATTTAAAACATAAGAGATTTTTAATACTGATCTGGTCACTATAAGATGTTGTTAGGTGAGCTAATTACGTAATAACTTAAGACAGAAGGACTCTTAAGTAGGGACTAAATAAATTAACCGACTTGGTATTACATGGATCTCATAACTTTTTACGGTAGACTAAGTTGCGTGCGAGACTTGGTTTTTTTACAAGTTATGTTTTTGATGGCTTTTTATTTCTATCAATGAAGATAAAATGAAAGACTCTCCATCTCTGTAATTATTGTTCAAAGCCTGATATACTTAATGAATTATTATGCAAAATAAAAAATATAAAAAGCCGGCCAAGTAAGTACCTACGCAGGCGCAGCTAGGTGTTAGGTCACACGAAGTTAGGGTGCCGTGGTTATTAACTTACATCTCCTAGTAAAAAATCATCATAAGCACTTCGACTAGATTTTTTCACATTTCCAAATACAACGGTTTCGCTGGTAACTTGACTCTAACAAAAATATTTCTCAAACGTACACTAGCATCGAAAAACCCCATTATTTAAAAAAAACCTACCCAACGACACCTCACAATATGGAGTAGTCAAGAAAAAAAAAATAACCCCTCATTTTAAGTCCACGCAAAGTGTAGGGTTCCGTAATTGTCCAATACCTGTTTAAGACAGTTTAGTTTACTGTTTTAAATAAATATTAATTTATAATAAAAAAAAATATTATTTACATTTTCAATTGTACTTAACCTAAAGCTTAAAATAAAAGATGGTGTCAAGCGCGTCCCCTCGAGGCGGCATAGTGCCCAACAAGCAGGCAGCATTCCCGCGCTGAATTGCGAGGCTTAACCTCTGCGTTAGAAAGCTGCCCGCTCTGTGATCGCCGGAAACCTCGATGAGGCGCGCCGACACTTCGTCAATTAAAGACTTGGCTTCTGGGCCCCAAGGCCCCAACGTCTCAAAACCCACCGGCACGAACAAAGATCTTGATATTTCGAGGCCTTTTTCACTTCCGCCCCCCCAGCCGCCGAACTAACCCTCCCAGCGGACGCACGGACATGCGAAGGCGCTAGAGTATCCACGCGGCACGCACGTAACGTCCCATGCAAGAATTTCCCCTCCTTCCACGCCACATAAGTAACCCCATCGGGCCTCTTGCCATCCGAGCGAACGATTCCTTTTGGTTCTAACGTAGCCGGAACGTTCGCCGAGACAAAGGCCCGACGGAGCACGTCATTCAATGTGGCGTGGCGTGGCGTGGGATACGACCCGCACTTCTCCTACAGGACAGACCGTGGTGCCCCAGTTCGCACACACTTGCTTCACCACATCTACAAAGATGCGGCTGGACAGTTTTCACACCGAGTCTCAGACCAACTATAAGGGAGAGGCTCGTGTTATCCAACAAAGTGCCAATTGAGGATGATGGTAGAGCATTGAGCCAATGTCCTGGCTCTCTCTCAAAAACGGCCAAAAGTCGAGCTCGATCGGTGGGGCCCGAGCTGGTATCTAATAGATCCTGCTGGATCATCCGACATAGAGGCTCATGCCATCGTTTCTGACGATATGGAGCTGTTGGAATATCCTGGTCCGGACACAATTAGAGCCACCTCTCTTTCGCGGCGAGCACATGGACGACCTCCAAAGACCCAAGGGTTGGAGTTGTGATTTTAGTGAAAAGATCCTGGCAGCTGAACGCTGAAGAAAGAAAGGCAGGCAAGGACACCTCTGACGCTTTCCTAATACCCAATCCCCCAAAACGCACCGGAAGGGACGCCTTAGCCCACACCTTGTCGGAAAAGTGGACGTTCAAAACTTTTAAAAGAATATTTGACACACAGTCATCCACACCACACAACAAGGACTCAAACCTCCACAAAGGAGCGCACCGCAACAGGTAAGTAAATCTTGGGACAAACAAGCAAAACTTTATGAGAGTAAGTGCCATATGGGCATTAATGTGACATAACCGATCCGAAGTGTCACTAAACTTCTCTATCTGATGCTGCATGCAGCCCGATACTGAATCGTCAAGTAATGGTGCTCCCAAAAGATGCAGCGACTCGCACGTGGCCATCTGAATGCCTGGAGCCACAGCCTCAAATATGTTACCTATGCGAAGCCGCTCGTCGGCACTTATAGATGTCGGAATGTACAGCTCACACTTGGAAGGATTAAGCTCAAGACCAATTGAACCAAATTTATCCTTAAGGGAAACTAGGTCGGCCAAGACTGTATCAGCATCTCCACCCAAAGTCCCGTCATCAATAAGACAGTTAAAATTAATTAACATTCATCAAAATAATTTTCTATGATATTTATAGTACCAAATTTGTTATTTGTACAAGTAAATTTTATAAGTTAGTCAAATTATTCGATAACCTGTAAAGCCTACTTTGTGTTGATAGTTTTACTTTTCAATTACTACTACCGTGATTTTTTTCACATTTTCAAATACAACGGTTTCGCTGGTAGGGGGGGGGACACTTGACACTAACAAACAACTATACACTAACAAAAATAAGCAATTTAAAACGAAATATTTCTGAAACATACACTAACATTGAAAAATTATTTTAGCAAACCCCCATTATTTTTAAAAAACCTATCCAAAGATACCTCACACTATAAGGTAGTCGTGAATAAAAAAACAACCTCCACTTCACGTGTTCCAGAGGAACCCTAAATAAATATATTTTTTAAGATTTTATTCTACAGCTTTGTCGGCATGATTAATATGTAACGTGTTACAAAAATACCAAAAAAAAGAATAATCTTCATCACAGGCATATCAAAATTTTCCCATCTCTAGTGTCATTTGACACCTAAAATATAGACTATCGATTCTCAGAACGGAAAAGTATTTGTACACTATTTGTGCCTACATTTTTAAAAGAGATGTACTTAAATCAATTTATGTTAGAAAACATTTTCTTTTTTGCTTAATTATCTTGTTTACGTATTTACAAACATAAATAATATTTTGAAATAAATATTAGAAACAAACAAACACAGAACAGTGAACTAAATAGTTCATTATTTCATTAATTTATTATTTCATAACAATTATTTAACAAAGCATTTTTATTTATTTGTAGTTTTTTCATTTTGAAATTAATTGTTTTAATGTGAATGTTATGGTACAAGTAGTACGTAATCATTTTTAACCATAGCGGTAAAAATAGGCACATTGACCTGACCTAAAATTACATATTTGGTCCGAATATTCTTTGACACAGCTGATCACTAGAGATGGGAAAATTTTAATTAAATGCCTTTGATAAAAATATTATTTTTTTTGGTATTTTTTGTAACAAGTTGTATATTCATGCCAAATTACAACCTTCTAGTACAATGAGTCTCTGTGCTAAGCCGCGGACGGACAGACAGACGGACATGTGGCGAAACTATAAGGGTTCCTTTTTGACTACGGAACCCTAGAAAATAAAAAATAAAGTGCAGTGTGTAATTTTTTTTTAAAGATTTTATTCTACCACTTTGGCGGCATGATTAATATTTATATCTATGCCGAATCAGTTATCTAGTACTAAGACTCTCTGTGCTAAGACGCAGATGGACAGACAGACGGACGACATGGCGAAACCATGGTATAATCAAATCAAAATCAACGGTCCGTTACAGTCCACTGCTGGACTATGAGCCTCCTCCACTTAAGTAGAGGTTGGCAGGCGGGTTGGAGATCGCAGATTAAAAGGTTACTGTATCAGAGAGCGCTGCTGCCCGTTCCCTGTTCAATGTGCAGTCCCTAAGTCACCTCTTACGACACCCACGGGAAGAGTAGGGGTTGGTGACAAATGTATTCTACTCTGCCGTCACCACACGGTATGGCGAAACTATAAGGGTTCCTTGTTGACTACGGAACCCTAAAAAGGAGGGTGCTGCTGTATGCAGTACGGAGTTTATTGACAATACTATCAAAATTATATGGTATTACCATTAGTAACGTAACGAATTTAAGTAAGAGAGATAATGTACTGAATAAACAAACTACCTATACATTACATGACATGACCAATGTATTACTATTTCTCTGTTGTCTTTGGCTTATGTGCAATCACCAGATATAATATAGGAAGTGTATAGAGTGCCGCAAGCGGCTTTTTATCGCAATCGGTTTGGGCACCGTAAGTTTTGCGGTATAATAGTGACGCCATTTAGTCAGCCGTAAAGTGTAGGCACGGCAAAATAATGCGACCGTTTAAAGAGCCGTAAAGTTTGTTGGAAGTGTCTATTCACCGGGGCGCCTCGACGAATAGTATTTTTCTCTATCTAGCGGTACGCTAGGCGGGTGCGAGCGTAGCGAGCACGGGAGTTCGGGGCACCCCGACATTAGGTTAGTTATCTGGTGACCCCCATTCCTGCTTGCAGGCATGCCAAGAGCTCGTCATCTAATGCATACAAAGTCAGGGCGGGTGCGAGCGTAGCGAGCACGGGAGTTCGGGGCACCCCGACATTACTTTCGCTCGCCTGGCTCCCTCCGCCATACCCTTCGGGGTTAGGTTATCTGGTGACCCCCCATGCCTGCTTGCAGGCATGCCAAGAGCTTGTCACCTAAGCCGCAAGCTTACGGCACTGTAACCGATTGCACTATGTTACCACTTACGGTTATTTAAAATTACGTACTATCAATTGTATTACGTTACCGCTTGCGGCACTCTATACACTGCCTATAATATAAAATATAATGCCAAAAAATCGCTATAAACCAAACCGCTAAAAATATAGTAGGTAATCGCATCGTAAGAATGCCGTCCTGACAGCAGGCAGGAAATATGAAAACCAAATGGGTGCAAAAGAGACAGAAAAAAAAATGTACGTGTATGACAGCTGCAAGCACCAAAAATTTAACCGCATTTTATGGCATGCCTGCAAGCAGGCATGGGTGGTCACAAGATAATCTAACCCCGAAGGGTATGGCGGAGTGCCCCGAACTCCCGTGCTCGCTCGCTACGCTCGCATCCGCCCTGGCGTGCACGAATTGGTGATTGTTTACTAATTTTGGATTTTGAATACATTTTGAAGTGCAGGAATGAAGCTAGAAAGATTGTTATTTATGGGTATCATGTTTTTGGTACAGGTTTAATTTTTTTGTGCTTATTATAACATTTTTTTGGGTAAGGCAGCTTACAGTTACAATTTTTTTTTTGGTAGTCATTATATTTTAACCTGTTGTCTTTTAGGGCTTGACATAATCTTCCGACATAACTGTGACAATATTTCGTGTACTGTAATATAATTTATATTACCTTCAAGTCAATGGGTAGGTAAATAGGATTATTTTAGTACTTAAGTAAACTTTTGTAAAAAAAAGATCTATAAAATAAAGAACTACCATGAAAATATACACATTTTGTTTTTCTAGAGCCTACTGCTTGAATAATACTTAAAATTTTTGAAAAGAAGAAAATTTTGTATACATATAATGGGCGGGCAGGTAAAACGTTGCCTTGAGACGAGCGACATCAGCACCACAGGGCGTCCCTGTGAGGACTGCAAAGATGCACCTACACACTGGGTCGTCCTATTGTCGCTGCATACGCACAGAAGGTTATCAGGATGACATGGAGACGCTGGACACTACCGATTTTTATGTTGTGTATTATTATTACTATTCTTGCCCGGAATCTGGTGCTTGGCTTAATGCTCTCCCCTTACCACATTTGGGCATCGCCCTGGAGTGTTCTTAATTGCTGTGGCACTCAGACTGGGGTGCACCATATGCGAGCCGCATGTGTGCAGGTGCGGTGCCAATAGATTCCAGAGCATACCGTGGACTGAGTTACAGCAAGTGTGTTGGGAGGTTTCCACGATACCATAATTACCTGTCAGGCACTGGTGTGCCTTGATTCCCCTGGTCTGAGCTGCAGCGATGGCAAGCGCCCTGATGGATTGACGATGGTGCCGTGGGAGAAAGGTTGTTGCCTTGTTTGGGACATGACTTGCGTCAGTACTTTGCGGCTTCGTATTTGTCGCGTGCTATGCGGGGAGCCGGGTGCAGCCGCACCGTATTGCCGCTTCCCAAAAGCACGTGAAGTACGCATTTCTGATTGGCCAATACGTAATATACTTAGTACTTGTGGGTGCATCAATCGTATGATGAGAATGGAATGCAAAAAGAGGAAGCAAGTATGTATGGCTAAATTTTACATCCAAGCAAACGCCTGATGAAGTTATACCGACAATACATTATACATATTATAGATTATTATTGTTACAGAAAACGTCTGTATTACACATATTGCTCTACTAAAATGTATAGGCACTTTAAAACAATGATTAATTTACATATTATAAACTAATGCCCTGCAGTGAGTAATAGAATAAAGTCTTAGTGGGCTGGCATTATGAATTTGAAATTCGATCGAAATTCGAACAAACACCGCAACCTCGGACGTGTGGGTGGACTTGTGTTTTTTGCCTATGTATACTGCTCAACATAAAAAAAAGTCATCATGACATTGACAGTTCTATTTTCAAAAAATATTTGACGTTTATTCGAATGCGTTCTAAAACTTCCATTTCATACAACTGATATAAATATTATCTTAAAATAAAAACGGACAAAAAGGCAGATATGTTTACAAAATAGATAAAAGTAAACTAAATAAAGTTTAACACTTTTTATTTTAGTAAAACTATCTACATTTATAAGTTTCAATAAAAACCATGATTCAACTTTAAAACAATATTCTTGTTGGAATACCTTGTTGATGATATTATAAACGTAACCCAATGAACCACAAAAACTGGATATTCGAGTTTCACAACTTTTAACATAAATAAAGACGATTACTTCAGTTTACAAGGTACTCTGTGCTTCAGTTCCTTTATACTTAATACTTGAACGTACAAAGCAAAGCCTAGTGTGTGAGGTGTAGTGTATCCCAGGTGTGAGATACAACAGAGCTAACCAATTTGGTGAATGTTTGTTACTGTGCTTTCACAGTCACAGAGGAGAGCAGTTCACCGCGTTTCGTGGAGGAAGGCAGTCGCGATGTTGATGGTCGGTGTCGCCGTCGCCGCGGCTTTCGTCGCTGCTTGGTTGTATCTAGGCTTTCTCTACACTACCGCACTTTCTATAGTTTTCGGTGTTCTATATTCGCTGGTGTTCCACCCAAGATTTTGTTACGTGTTCTTGAAGACTTGGCGGCGAGATTTGTTGTAAGTTTGCATGACATCGTATTATTTTAAAATAAATTAAATTAATGTGAAATGGAATAACCCATGTGTCAAGTAAACACTTGGGCCTTTTAAGATTTGTATTTAACTTTAACAATCATTGTACATAACTATATAAAGTTATAAAGTAAACATAACTTATGTGCTAAAAAAAATTGTTCCTTGTCGGTAAAAAATTAGTAAATATTTTTTTAATACAGTACATTCAAAGCAATATAATGTTAAGTGGTGTTGTTTTCTTAATGGCCCACTTTTAATTTGTTACAGTGCTTTATCTTGCTACATAAGAATTTTGTTGACGACTCGCCTGTATTCCCGGAAGAACTGGTCTATCCCTGATGGGTTCCACTACACAGTGCAGAAACACCCTGATAAGCCATGCTTCTTATTCCAGGATGAAGTTTGGACCTTCAAGGAGGTTAGTACAACTTTAGTAGGTTTATATTTGGATAAATCGTTAACTACATAATTGTATTTTTATATAATATGGACACAATTTAATCACTTATTTATTTTCTGTCATTGCTCTTATTTTTTTTATATGTATTTGTTTGTCCAAGAGTTAGGGACCTCTGATAAGTCTTATTACTTATAATTTTTAATCCACATACATAGTATTATTACACAAGTGTTATATACCTGTTATTTACAAACCTACCACTAAAAACAATTACAAATAAATGTAATCTATGTATTTTAAAAACTTAATGAAAATTTCAGCATACATGATCTACTTATCTTCTCTAGAATAACTAACTACTTATGTACAAACCTAGTCTGTGCCTAAAGGTAAACTGTTTACATACATAAATAAAATTATTTTGTACAGAAGTGTATCAAGTTAGTTTTTAATTACATTATCACAGCATATTCAAGGATTCCATACATATACACAAACAGAAATAATTGAAAACTCAGACAAATCACACTGATATTATAAATAGCGTAGCCGCGGGCGAACCACTAGTATTTAAATAAAGTCAAATTTAACACACTAATGTTGATCACACTAATATCACATCACACTAATATTATAAATGTGAAAATATGTTTGGATGTTTGTTCCGCCTTCACGCTTAAAGTACTCAACGGATTTGGATGAAACTTAAAATGGAGATAGTTTGTAACCTGGATTAACACATAGGACACTTTTTACCGGAAAAAGTCTTATTCCCACGTGAAAATCTTACACAACGCGAGCGTAGCCACGGGCGGACTGCTAGTTAATCCATAAAGCGTTTAAATTAATTATCAGAGATTAATTATCATTAGAGCAACTGACAAATTTAAAAAGTTATGATTTCATAGTTTCTCCTTTTTCTCTATTTCATTCAATAAATAAAAGACAAACATAGTAATTAATTTTTTTTTGTACATTTCTCAGATTAAGTAAACTGTAATGTTGGAGAAAATAAATATCTTTGAATATCATACATGGGGTATGTGAGAATAATTTCTGGCGATAATGTGCTATCTTGATATTTGCATTTATCTCACTGATGTCAGCTTTATTGTACTGGCTGTGTGACAAACAATCAGGGTTTACTTGATCTTTGACCTGTAAATAATTTGGTGGTAAGACTAAGAAAAACCTAACTAATAATAAACAATTCTGAGATCTAGTAAAGTAAAGTAACAAGTGTAGTTTTTAATGGGATGTAGACAATAATTATATGCTAATCAATTGCCTTATGCCACTTGTATAAATATCCAGGTGACCTATATAAGTATATCTCTCAAACCTAACACTGAGGGAAATTCAATGCTATCTTGTTCTGGTTTTGGTTATTAAATAATATACTTTCAAATAGGATTTGAACCATAAATATACCTATATATTATATATATTTAAGTACTATGTTGATCTTTTAAGAGTCTATCAGCCACAGAGTCTCAATCATTCATAGCTTTATAACAAAAAAAAAAACTCAAAAGCAATTTAAAAGACTGCTTTTTCATTGGAAATAAAAGGGGTGTTATTTTATTTTTCTTTAAAATATAGTTTATGTGCAATTAATTAGGGATCAGCCTTCCCTAACACAATTTTTTAAAGATCTTCAAAAGTCCTCTACCTCAAAACTTAATATACGTATTTATAGGAATATATATTTCCTCATAATATACGATTTGCGAAACACTCTCCGAGCGATTTGTTTGATTTTCACTGGCCAGGTGTTCCATTCTTTTAAACTTTTATTAAATAGTAATCTTTTGCATACTTTCATTACGAAATCTTTTAGATTAGTACTTATAACATAATAGGATGCTATATTTATAAATAACTCTACCATATAAAGTAATATTTATGAATAACTCACGTATTGTTTAATATACCGTTGACGGTCAAGGTCTATTATATTACGTAGTTACGTATATGTACTTGAGTGGCGTGGCTCTGGGTATGTTGTCACATGAAAACTGGTTTTTAATAATAATAAATCCAACTCAAGTCCAGACAAACACGGAAATTCAGAACTTGCTCGGTCAATGTTCGCAAATAAGGCTGTTTTAGTACTTGAGTTTTTGGTGGTAATTAGAAACCAAAAAGCAATTTAACATAATATAATATTTAAAAATGAACCCCTATTTTTCCTGGCCACGCTATAATTTGAGAACGGCTTTACCGATTTCATTCATCTTTCTTTTAAATGTTTTCTAATACTTCGTAGAAGGTTCTTACGTTAAAAAAATAAAAAAATTGCGCAGGGTAGGCTTAGGGTAGATGTTGGGAAAAATGGCAGGACAACATATGCCGGTCAGCTAGTAATACAATAAAACATAGTGTACATAGATAAAATAAACTTGAATTGAACCTTGACGGAATTAAATAAAAGTGCTTAGCTCTTCTAGATATTTTTTTTTCTTTTTTTTATTTATTTTAGAGACAAACAGTCAAATGCTTAAATAATTACACAAGTTAATAAATGTAAACCTACAGTCCCCTATATTTACACATAAAAATAGGTTTCAAAGTTAAATTTTTACAGAATAAAACCATACTTTAGAAAGAGCAAACAAAACATTATGTAAAATTTTATAGAAGACAAAAACATACTTTTCGAAAGATTTAGGAAGCCGAATCAGTGAGGCAGTCAAGAGTCTGTTTCTTAAAAGTATGTATAGACGAGGAAAAAATATCAGCATTGGATTCATGCAGCAATTCATTGTACAGACTACACGCACGTCTAACAAAACTGTTCTTGGCATAACATGTCTTGGCTGGAGAGATAAAGAACAAATTCTTTTTACGACAGCTTCTTTTATTTTTGCGAGGCACACGGAAATTGATTTTTTGTAGTAGTGAGGGGGTATCGACATAGTTATTAATGATTTTAAATAAGAAGGTGGCATCACAGAGATCGCGACGTTGCCTCAAAGTGTTAATTTTATGAAAAATAGCAGACACTCTGTAGCTCTCATACTTGCGGCCAGATCGAAAATCAAGAGCTTTCACAAATTTTCGCTGGACCCTTTCAATCCTATCAACGTGGCACTGGTAAAGTGGTTGCCAAACTACAGAGGCAAACTCCAGACGACTTCTTACAAAAGCATTAAATAGTATTTTGTAGGTTGATACACTCCTGAAAGGTTTACCAACTCGTAAGATAAATCCAAGTTGTTTATAGGCTCTACTCAAGGTCCGGTCAATGTGTGGGACAAAAGTCAACTTAGAGTCTAATATTAGAGTCTAAGATCGCGAGTCTCATTAACTCTACACAAAATCTTGCAGTTTAACTCGTAATTAAAGACAATAGGATTTAGCTTTCTACAATATGTGATAACATGACATTTATTTTAAAAGATTTTTAATTTGTCTTAAAAATAAATAGACATAGCCGATTATTTTTATTTTTTATTTTTTTAAGGTGGAAGACTTCAGTTTGAGAGTAACAGCCGTTTTAAGGTCTCAAGGCGTAAAAAAAGGCAACATAGTAGGGCTTCTAGTTAACAACAGCCCGCAACTGCCGGGTATGTGGCTGGGCATAGCTCGACTGGGCGCCGTCACTCCGCTGATTAACATTAACCAGAGAGGAAAGGCGCTCATACACTCCATCGATGTAGCCAAGTGCGATGTGCTGATTTTCTCCGACGAGTACCAGTCGGGTAAGTGAAGACTGAAAAAAAACTAAATTCATTTTTAAAAATCCGATTCATATTAATACAAATACCAATATAAACTATTTTAATTCAAATGCACTTATTAAGTAGATATTAGTTTTTGATGTACTTACTGAAAACTACATTCTTACATTAAAAAAAGAACGCGTTAGATCCCTTACCTACTTAAAACTAAATATACGAACTTAAACTAAATATCTTTGATTTTACAACAAAATAATAGCGCCAAGGCAAGTCAAAATAAACTATAAAAGTAGATGCTTAAATATTCATTAACGTCGATTGATACGCAAGCACAAATTTGATTACGTTACGTAATGTTTCGTCACAATAGACGGTTAATATGCGAAGTTTATAAAAAAAAAAACACTGGCGCGACAGTCAAAAAAGAGGAATAAAAAGAGTTCGCTGGCGACGCGCGTTAGATTTCTTTGCATGGCCTGCACAGGCTGGCCCTCATAAATTCTTTGTATTTTTCAGCTGTACAAGACGTAGCCAGTGATCTGAGTCCAGATCTAAACTTGTTCAAGTTCTCGCACCGTCCACTTAATCCTTCGAGCGTTGCGATTGCAAGGCAGCATGCGTCAGGCGATGCCCCCGCGGACTTCACTGCTCTGCTGGAGAGCACCCCGCCCGCGGCCTGGACCCTCGCCGACGGAGACGGATTCACCGGGAAACTACTGTACATCTACACGTCCGGGACCACGGGCCTTCCAAAAGCAGCGGTCATTTCCAATGCGAGGTATAAAACTGTATACAATCTAATTTTATGCTTATTGTGGCGATTATGAATTAGATGCAGGGTCAACGTACGGTCGTTAGATAAGTATGTCGCTGGTACTAGTGCGCTCGACTTTAATGTAAACGTATTTGTGTTATGACGGAGATTCTACGGCGAAACAGGTAAATGTAATTATAATTGCTCAATGTTTTTACTTACGATAATAAACTAAAAAAAAAATACATCCAAGTGCGTGTCGGGCCACGCAAAGTGTAGGGTTTCGTAGTTGCCCAATGGACAGATAAAACTTCATCAAAGTAATTTTCTATGATATTTTTACCGAATTTCTTACTAAGACAAAAAACCCCACTTGTATCAGAGAAACTTCAAAGTCAACATGATTATAAACGTAGTATATCCATCTCTAAGCTAAGCCGCGAACAGACAGACAGCTGACTTCGGAACCCTAAAAACATGCTAAAAACATTTAATTATGTCTATAGGTACTGTAATTTAAATCCCTACGTAATAGTAATTTATTCTACTACTTTACACTTCCATACATTACACGAAAATGCAAATAGGCACTTAGTATTTTTGGCTGAAGGTGCAGAAACTCGTCGTTTTCATCTAATTTCTTGATCTTTTTACAACACCTGAGCAATGAAATAATGCAAACGAAATTTGTTTATATTTTCAAAAATATGTACGTGGCATTTAATGAAAAATTATAGCTACGTTTTACTTACTACACAGTGGATTCATTTATAGAGAGATCGGGACTGTCTTATTGTTCAGCGATTCATCCAATATTTTGTATATTTTTATCGGATCTACTTGCAATTAAACACCCCATAATAATAAACGTGAAAAAGTGTTTGTTATTTTATCCATTATAGCATAGCTTAGGTTTGCCAGCGGGCAATGGAGCGCAGCATTCTTGGAGTGAAGAGAACGGACAGAGTTCGAAATACTGCCCTACGTTCCAAAACCCGCATAACTGACGTAAGCAAAAAAACCGCGAAGCTTAAATGGGAGTGGGCGGGTCGTGTGTGTAGAATGCACCACGAGAGATGGGCCAGAGCCACTACTGAATGGGTTCCCCTAGACAGCCGTCGGGAAGAGGGAGGCCTAAGAAGCGATGGCGCGACGAACTAGATGCATTTGAACGGCAATGGATGAAAGTGGCCCAAGATCGAGATCAGTTGAAGAAAAAAGGGGAGGCCTTTGCCCAGCAGTGGGACAGCTAAAAAGGGCTATTAAAAAAGAAAAAAAAAAGCATAGCTTATTAAAAAAATCCACATAGCCACGGATCAACATGTTTTTTTGCATTATAAACAGTTTGTGGGATAGAAAAGTGATACAATACAAGGTACAACGTATAAATGTTATTCTTACGTACGGGCACAGTTGGAAACAAAGGTGATGTAACCGAAGATCAACGGCTAGTGTATAAGTTTTAGTGTAGGATACTTGAGAAAACTGGATCTTCACGATTGGCTGATATGATCGTCAGTGCACACAGCGCTCACAACGATCCTGGAAATAAGATGATGATTATAGATTGATATTGATATGATAGATGACATACATTTTTTTCCTTGACTCCGACTGTTTTATTTTCACAAGAATAGTATAATAATAATAGTATGTTTTGTATTGCAGGTTCGTTTTCATGGTAGCGGGGCTGCACTTCTGGCAATTCAAGCGAGACGACGTGATCTACTGTCCCCTTCCTCTGTACCACACGGCGGGCGGCATCGTCAGCGTGGGGCAAGCGTTCATATTCGGGTGCACGGTCGTCATCAAACCCAAGTTCTCCGCCTCGCAGTTCTTCCCCGATTGCGTCAAGTACAAAGCCACGGTAAGCTTAAGAAAAGAACAATATCCTCTATGGTTCCCGGCTGATATAATACACGTCGGATGTTTGGCTTTGTAGAAAGTCGTCTCTCTCACACTAACAGATTACTCTTCTTTCAAAGCCCGATGTCCATTATCGCCAGGACCTGTAATTGAAAGAGCACATTATTATTATTATTATTTTTTACTAGCCTACTAGATCCCACTGCTGGGCAAAGGCCTCCCCCGATTTTTTCCACCGCTCTCTGTCCTGCGCATGTTCTGTCCAGTCTACGCAAAAGGCATCCAAGTCGTCACGCCATCTCTTTTTGGGTCTGCCCCGACGTCGGTTACCGTCCTCGGGCACCCAGTGCATAACGACTCCAGCCCACCGTTCCGGACCCATTCTACTAACATGCCCAGCCCATTCCCACTTGAGTTTGGCAGTTTTCTCTCCAACATCAGCGATACCAGTTCGGGAACGCAGGGTTCCTGATTCGGTCTAGCCGTGTGACACCTAGTATGCTACGTTCCATTGCTCTTTGGCAAACCTTGAGTTTGGACTTTTGACACCCGGTGAGCGACCATATTTGAGCACAGGAATAGGCAGGATACACGTGTCGATAAGTTTACGCTTTAGAGATAAGGGGAGGTCCCCTTTCATAAATTGATTTAAGGACCAGAAGCTTTTCCAGGCGTTTTCAACACGACGGTCTACTTCTTTTTGCTGCCTGTTATCGAAAGAAACTATCTGGCCCAGGTAAATATACTCATCGACGTAGTGCATGACCTGCCCGTCTACCTCGACCCCACGTTTTGTGCTATTAGTCATGAGCTGTGTCTTCGTACGGTTCATTGAAAGTCCAACCTCAAGGCTCGCTACGCTCAGGTCTTGGAGCATTGCTTTGAGCTCGGCTGATGTGGATGAGAAGAGAACGATGTCGTCAGCAAAGCGGAGGTTAGTGAGTCTTCTCGCCGATGAGGATTCCCTTGTTCTGCCATGGATCCGCTAGTTTCCTAAATATCTCCTCCAGGGTGCAGGTAAAGAGTTTCGGGGATAAGGGATCACCTTGCTTCACGCCCTTCTCTATTTTAAACTTCTGGCCTGGAGGTTCAAGCTTGATAGAAGCTGTGCTGTGTGTGTAGATTATTTCCAAGAGCTGGACATAAGTTTCATCAACGTTCTGTCTGCGAAGAGCTGTAAAAATCGCTGAGTGCGTAAGGCTATCAAAAGTCTTGGAATAATCTACAAACGCCAAATATAATGGTTTTTGAAAACTCGTTGTGCTTCTCAATTATGTTATTTACGGTGTGGAGGTGATTGGTGGTAGAGTATGAAGGTCTAAATCCAGCCTGCTCTGGAGGTTGTTGCTGGTCTAATATCCTGCCTATACGATTTTCTATAAGCTTTATAAAGACCTTATACAAATGGGAGATTAGACTGATCGGGCGATAGTTGTTAAGTTCTGATTTGTCTCCTTTCTTATAAAGCAATATTATGTCTGAGTGACAGAAACTTTGCGGCGTGGCTCCAGAATACAGAATGTCATTACATAAGTTTGTAATGTAAGGAAGTAGGATTGGCTTGCCTATCTTAAGAGCTTCGGTCGTGATACCATCATCTCCGGGGCTCTTTCTGTTTTTCAAGCTTTTTAGGGCTCTATTTACTTCACCGGCCGTAAACGGGGGAATGGTATCAGGACAGGAGTATTCTATAGATGAAGGTTGTTTGGAAGGATCGGAGTAAAGTGACTTGTAGTGTTCGGTGCATATGTTAATGTTAGTAATTTTGTTTCGGCTGTTATGTTTTACACCTTCTTTATCTCGCAAACTCGTTATCCATGTTGTACCCTGTGTGATGCCTTGCTTTGCTGTCCTTAGACTCCATGTTGTACCCTGTGTGATGCCTTGCTTTGCTGTCCTTAGACTCCATGTTGTACCCTGTGTGATGCCTTGCTTTGCTGTCCTTAGACTCCATGTTGTACCCTGTGTGATGCCTTGCTTTGCTGTCCTTAGACTCCATGTTGTACCCTGTGTGATGCCTTGCTTTGCTGTCCTTAGACTCCATGTTGTACCCTGTGTGATGCCTTGCTTTGCTGTCCTTAGACTCCATGTTGTACCCTGTGTGATGCCTTGCTTTGCTGTCCTTAGACTCCATGTTGTACCCTGTGTGATGCCTTGCTTTGCTGTCCTTAGACTCCATGTTGTACCCTGTGTGATGCCTTGCTTTGCTGTCCTTAGACTACTATTGGTTTCTAAAGCTGTTTGTATAAGTTTTGTATTATGTCTCCTCATATCTGCTCTAATACTTCGTTTTACCTTCTTATCTAAGTTTTTGTAATTAATCGAAATTATGTCCGTCTGTTTTCTTTGTTCGATAAGTGTTTAAGTAGTTCCGGATAATTTACAGTTTTTTGGTTTTTTGGTGTTTTATTTTACTGCTTGCTATTTTTATGCTGTTTCTAATATTGTCAAATTGTGTTTGTACCTCATCAGCATCCACGCATAAGTTATTGAAACTGTTCCTTAATTCTATATTGAATTCTTTTTCGTTATTAACAAGGGTTTCACGATTGAGCTTTTTGATATAATTTTTAAATGTTTGCTGGCGGTGAAGTTTGAAGTTAAAACGAAGCTTCGTACGAAGAGGATGGTGATCAGAATTGAACCCTATGGTATTGATGATTCCAACATCGTTGACTATGTTTTTGTCAGACGATATTATAAAGTCGATTTCGTTCTTGGTTCGACCATCCGGAGAGACCCATGTCCAACGACGTTGAAGTTTTTTGTAGAAGAACGTGTTGCCTATTGAAAGATTTTGCCCGAAAGCAAACTGGATCAGACGAGAGCCACGCTCGTTCCTGTCACCAAGACCATAAGGACCAATCATATCAGTATTGTCAATTTGCTGGCCAATTTGAGTGCCAATTTTCGCATTGAAGTCACCAATAACGATGCTCCAAGTTCCTCTGCATTCATCGTACGCTTTGTTCAGGATGTCATAAAATTCTTCTACTTCATCATCTGTATGCGAAGATGTTGGTGCATAAGTTTGGACAATAGTAAGAGTCTTGTTGTGGGCAAGCCTGATTTTCAAAGAATTTCACATTATTATACCATCGGAAAATTTTAAGTAACATTATAGTATAGTAAAACTTACATTGCTGTAAACTTTAGTACATAGATACAGTATGACATTTTTTGTACCACATGTCGACAAAATATTAAAAAAAGCTTTTAAACAGTTAGGTTTTATCTTGCGAGTAAGTAAACCTTTTAAAGATCCTTTAACTTATAAACTCCTGTACAATAGTTACGTCAGAAGTCACCTGGAGTTCGCTTGTACTGTCTGGCATCCTTTTTACCAAAAACATATTGACAGAATTGAACGATTGCAGAAGAATTTCGTCAAATCTCTTAGTTATAGGACCGGTCAACCATATTATCATGACTACTCTTCGTGTTTAGATTATAATAAGTTGGTATCTTTGGAGCGACGACGTGACCGAGCTGATGTTTTATTCTTAAATAAGTTATTAAATAATCATGTGGATGCTCCAAATTTGTTAGGCAAAATAAATATCCGAGTACCTCGCAGGAATGAACGTAGTTGTCGCAAAAGTCTTTATTTAGCATTTTCTTTCTTTCTTTCTTTCACAAAAGGAGCAACGCCTGCTATGTGGCAAATAGCTATGTGAGGCGCAGTTGTAAAACATGTAATGATAAATTTTCTCATGTGAATATATTTGAAAGACATCTGCCTAAATTCAAAAACCAATTAAATACTTAACATTGTATTTTATTACGTATTTTTTGTTAGTAATGGAATGGTTGAATTTAAAACCAAACTTAATTTAATATCAGGGTACTATAAGGTCTTTGTAAAATTCTTTTTTATTGATAAGTTTTGTGTATGACCGTTTGTTACCTGAACAAAAAAATAAAATGACCTAAAAAACGGAAAAATTAGCAACATTGTTGGTTTTTAATTCAATATTTGCTATTCCTGTGGTTGTTTGCTTAACCTTGCCAGTTTATATAGTGTTTATATTGGCAACAAATTTAATTTATCTTTCGTATCGATTGTGAATGGATAATAAAGTTCACAGTTGTATGTTGTTTTGTGATGTTTGTGCTTATATTTTTGCTGTCATCATATTAATTTCAGCTTGCTAGGATCTAAAAACTATACGTCTATGTTGAAACCTCCATCTGATAGGCGATGACGTGGTAGACCACGGTAAAGATGGCAAGACGAGCTTTTCGCGAAAAGCTTTTTAATGAAGCTCTCGATAGAAAAGGGTGAAACAAACACAGAGAGGCCTTTGCTTGCTGTCAGACGAACGAAATCCCAAATCACGCTTTACCAAAAACATCTTTACCCAATTGGTTCATGTATGTATGTATGTATGTATGTATGTGAGTTCTTTATTCCACTATAACTTCCAAATACCTGAACAGATTTGGATGTATTGGGTATCGTTAGAATCCTTACATCAGCCCGAGTGTCACTGATTATAAAGTTTCTTGGCGGCGCAGTCGAGTTTTTAATTTTTAGATGATTATTATTTGCAGGTAGGCCACTACATCGGTGAGATGTGTCGCTACGTGCTGGCCACGCCGCCGTCGCCCGCCGACACCGCGCATAACGTGCGCGTCATATACGGCAACGGACTGCGCCCGCAGGTAAATGTCATCATCAACAGCTCATATACGTCCCCACCGAGGGGCTCGAGCCTGCCCTGAATAAGGGCGATCAGGCAGACCCAGCGCGGGTTGCTCGACTTCGCAAATAAGCTTTGAAATCCTTTGCTGGAGTGTGCAGGTTTCATCACGATATTTTAAATGTAATACCAGTAATGCATTTTGGGTCAAGCTCCCAGCTAACTTCACGCGAATCTTGTATGCCGGGCTACAATAATATAATCTATAATAATATAATAAATCACATTGTAAGAATATAATAGAATATACTTAACAACTAAAAAAATAATAATAAACTTAATAACTTTTCTTTTTGCGGTTTACTGAAGTTAAAGATGCAACGTCATGGCGTATAGGAGGCGCGATCGACGCCTCTAGCACACTATGACGTCATAGTATCAAATAAATATTCGTTCTATACAGCTTTAGAAAATAATTTCACAAAAATATAATACGTATACTTTAAAACTGAAACAAAATACGCCAGAGATTTCTATGAAATTATTAACCATATGCTACTGTGATGTCACTTTACAAATTGAAACCAACAACTCTGTCGAACCAACAACTTTGAAGTATTCATGGACGCCTAAGAATTGTATTATTTTTATAATTGTCATGTATTAATATACCAGTACCAGTACTAGGAATTACTTTTAAAACCAAAGATTATGTTTTATCAATATTACCTACCAATTATCATACTGTATGTTAATGGAAAAAGGTGAAGTCTGTTCAGAAGGGTCAACAGACGCGAGCAGTAACACTGAACGGGGTCATTTCGTTCTCACTGTACAATCATCAGTAAACTTCATATTCTAGTACGAAATAATAGTTTGTATACCTACATTATTGAAAGTAATGTTTGCGTAATGTTTCTGTTTCTTTTTTCTTTATTTGAGAGGCTCGAGCCTACCCTTAATTAGGTCGATCAGATGGTTAATGGCGATGTGTGTTGGTCGACTTCACACATAACCTTTGAGTGTCTTCGCAGGAGTGCGCAGGTTTTTCTTCACCATAAGAGCGACGAATAAACGTACGTACATATAAATTCAAAATTCGTAAACACATTGGTATGTGGTGGGGATCAAACCCGCGTCTCCCGGATGAAAGACAGCGGCCCTAACTACTAAACCACCGACGCTAAAGGATACAGTTATACTTAGACGTACAGATTATTTGACCAATCAGCCATCCCGTTTTAGATCTGGAAAGACTTCGTGAAGCGTTTCAACATAAAGCACGTTGTGGAGTTCTACGGGGCGACGGAAGGGAACGCCAACATTGCGAACAGCGACTCCACGCCCGGAGCCATCGGCTTCGTCTCCCGCATCATCCCCTCCGTCTACCCCGTCGCCATCATCAGAGTCAACCAGGAGACTGGGGAACCCATAAGGGACTCCAATGGACTTTGTATGGTAAGCTATTTACCCACAAAATCAGACCATGATTTGTTTTATCCGAAATGTCTTTAGGAAATTTATGGAATAAGACATTTTCCCGATATAAAAAAGTAGCCTATATCCGTCTCCCATCACCCAGTTATCAAATTTTAATAAAATTGGTTAAGTCCGATGACTGTTACGTCTTCATGGCTCGATAGCCAGACAAACGTAAACAGACATAGCGCTCGCGTTTTAATTTGAGTCTTCGGGCCATACTGATAAGTATAGCTGTTACAATATGGCTAAAGTTACTTTCTATCAAGCCTGGAGCCATCGGCTTCGTTTATCCCGCATCATCTCCTCCATCTACCCCGTTGCCATCATCAAGGTCTAGTAGGACACTGAGAAACCATAAGAGACTCCAATGGACTTTGTATGGTAAGCTATTTTATTCTAGATGTCTTTAGAAAATTTATAGAGACATTTTCCCAAGTAAAAGTAGTAGTAGTAGAGTAGTAGTTTTCCTCCCAGCTATCAGCATACCAAATTGTATCAAAATTGGTAAAGTTTTCAAGCCACGAAAACGAAACAGATGATCGCCATCTCTGATGTAGAAACTCCTTGCCGCGTTCGGAGCGAAGTTTTTAATTTTTGACTGACTGGTTTAAAACTAAATTGTTAAGCTTTTAGTTTCAGCCAGCGCCCTGATTAGTTGATATAAAACCAGATGGCCATAGATGATCACTTGTAATTGGCTACTTTAGTGGAAAAACGATGCAGTAAAGTTCATTATTGCATTGTTTTTGACAGTAGTAGCAATTTTCCGTTCTGTGCGCACATTTTAGGCTCATAATAACGAAATTATCGCATAGTTGCAAGAAAAGTTATTTTAATGATAGCAACATTTCGACACCTCCTATGAACAACAACGTAACTTGAGATACGTGACTTGAGATACAAAATGACTTTAGTTAATAATTATTCCTTATCATAATTTTATTTACTCTTCATTTTCTGTCCAAGCAGTCTGTCTAAGTACAATAGAACTGAAGTTAGCATTAGTCAAAAAAACCTAACTATACCTTGATTTTTAATTCCGTGGAATTCTGACAGTTCTCATGTCGCTTGTCGCAAACCTTTTTCACATGTACATTTCTGTTATCACTTTTATAACAAGACAGGCAAATCATAATTGACATACAATGCAATTAAAATAACAACTTCAGTGGCTTGTGCAAACTCTATTTGAATCTCGTATGGTTTACTCTGTGCTTTTTTATCTGTGGCCATACAATACAATACGAAAGTGAAGTTTGCATGGAAAAATTGATATTTTAATAGCATTGCTAATATGTTAGATTAAGAACATCTTTATTTTTTTGGTTCCATGCATTTTTAAAAGCCTTTTTGCATTAGAAATAGAAATATTAAGCAACTGTTTGCAACCTGCGGTTATTTGAAAATGATACCCGGCCTTGGTAAATATTCTCCCACATTGAATGTAGTAACTTGAACAGATTACAACTTAAAAATATTATAGTCATCCAAAAATTGAAAAAATTAAATAAAATGAAGGCTGCATAAAGTATGACTTTAAAATAATTCACTGTGTTTTTTTATTCATCAAAACGTGATACCTGTAATTTTGGTAACCTGTTTTCTGCCTGGCAATACTCCATCTGTCAGAATTCTACGGAATTAAAAATCAAGGTATATAGGTAAAACGTATTTTTTTTCTCTTTAAACTGCGCTAAAATTAAGTTACGTTGTTGTTCATAGGAGGTGTCGATTTTACTGTTTCTTATTTTTTTTCAATGTTCTTCATGTTCGTGCCAATAATTGTGTTTTTGCCCGATACGAGTCATAGTGTCGTCTCTTGATCGTTCAGTTGGCGAAACCCGACGAGCCGGGCGTGTTCATAGGCAAGATCAACCACACCAACCCGGCGCGGCAGTTCTTGGGCTACGTAGACGCGGGGGCCTCGCAAAAAAAGATAGTGCGGGACGTGTTCGTTAAGGGAGACTCTGCGTTTATATCCGGTAAGAAACTGTTTTTAGTTTTTGTCGCAAAGGGGAACAACCAAAATGGGCTTAGCCTTGAACAGCCACACCAAAAAAAAAATCACGAAACATTTTGAAATAATATATAATAATAAATTTAGTTGCCTATAATATGAGAGTGTCGAAAATAAATATAAAAAAAAATGTTTTGTAAGACTTTCAATCGATTTCGATAACGCCAAAACTAGTGTTGCCAAATACATTTTGACGAAATTAATAAGAACTTTGATACAAAAATTCCAATATTTATGTGAGATCCCTATAACAGACAACTCAAAGCAGTCAATATTACAATAATATTTTTATGTTCATATTGAAGCCCAGAGGTCAAACATTTTGGTTTCTGTCCTTTTACGAATTTATCGTATCTGGAAGTATGGGAGAGCGAGAGGCCACCATGGGCAAGGTGTGTGAAAAGTGAGGATTGGAAAAATTACAGTAAAAACTTACAAATTTTTTAATTAAATATCTGACCAAGAAAGAAATTGGAGTAGAATAAGTCGAGTAATTGGGTCGTGAAGGATTGTAACGCAGAACTAATCATTGGATAGTAGTGACGAAGCGAGGTAACGCAGCAGGCAGGCGCAGCGAAGTCACACGGGTTGGTTATGAAAGCCATTGAACGCGTTAATTTGTATGAAAGTTCAAAAAATTGTGTCATGTTATTCAGTTTTCTGGGCTGACGTTAGTTACCCGAGAGATTTTGCATTATTTAGCTAACACATTTTATAACGATGTTCGTTCACCCCATAACGCCTGACATTCTCCAGGCGACATCCTGATATCTGACGAGCTGGGCTACCTGTACTTCCGGGACCGCACGGGCGACACGTTCCGGTGGCGCGGCGAGAACGTCAGCACCACCGAGGTGGAGGCCGCCATCTCCAGGGTCGCCGACCATAGGGATGCCGTCGTCTACGGCGTTTTGGTGAGTCTTAGCTACATTCATACTTTCATCTCTTCCAAAAGACGTCCAATGCTGCACGAAGGCCCTCCCCCAAGGATCTCCACAAAAAACGTGGCCACGGAAGTGGAGGCCGCCATCTCCAGGGTTGCAGACCGTAGGGACGCCGTCGTCTACGGCAACGTACTGGTGAATCTACGTACATTCACTCACTGGACTGCGTTATGTAATCATGAATTAAGCGAGGGATGATGCCTGGGTAAAGAAAAAATCAGTCAAAAATATTAGACACGTAAGTTTTGTTTTGTCAAATTAATAAAAAAATACTTAGTTAAACCGCATTAAAGTTGGAGAGTTGTGGTAACTACGTTACAAGTAGGTATGACGTCACACGCTTTTTCAACTCAATATTTCTCCGTAATTTATAGATTACGTGAAAAAAGATAAAATACGTGTTCAATATTTTTAATAATCTACCTGATAGACGAAGTAAAAGAAAGTTGTCATCATTTCTATTGCAGATCGATTACTACTTTCTTTTTCTTTATTTTGTCGCTTAATTCGTTATCACACGCAGATCCATTCGGCTCATTCAAAAGACGTCCAATGCCGCAAGGCCCTCGCCCAAGGATTTCCACAAAGATCAGTCTGGTTCTGTACTAGATGGTCGGTCCACCTCGTGGGCAGCCAGCCCCCGCTGCTGCTTCCTGTGCGTGATCTGCGGTACTCTACAAACTTTTGAGCGCTCGTGGCAGGGCGGAGGCGGTGACTATTTAAAATTAATTTGTGTAAAGTCCATTTGTTTAAGTATTAAACTAAAAGAATGTAAGGTTAGGTGTTCCTGATCAATCATAGTGTTTTTAGAAAAAGCCCTCTCTTTCAGAATAACTCTTCGCTGAAATTCAGTTGGTTTGAATTAGAAGAGTATAGTCCCCAAACGCGGTAGGTCGAATAGTACGACACGATTCCTGTACTGTACTATTGTGGATAAATCAATATATTACAGGAAGTATTCGTCCAGGTCCTTGAGAAAATCTTATACCTAACCTTTTAAAGATCAACTTCCGAAAAATTTTAGATGATTTGATTATTTTATTGGAATAGGCAAAGAAAAAACTTGTTCAAAATATCTGTCGTGCAGTACTTACTATCTTTACTTTTTTCTGTTTCAAATATATTCCTTGTTTATAAAGACTATATTGTGTAAATATGTGTGGTCCGCTGTATAACCTCCTAGTTATGTTAAATATGTTTTCAGCGCTTATGTATTTATTGCAATTTTATTGTAATTATGAGTCACGCGTTTACTTGTGTTTTATTTATAACTGAAGTCGTTGGCCTGTACATATACAGTTACTTTATCCTTTGTTTTCAAAGCTTCAAATAATAATAATATAACCGACCGCACGTCAAGGGTAATAACACAGTAATAGTTACAACTTTGGACTTGTTGTTCGGTAGTAGACTTATAGTACCTATAGTAGACTTGATATTCGTAATGTAAGTGAATGGATTGTCCACATGTCAGTCTAGTGGCCGGATTAACTGGTTGTCAAGCAGACAAGTAACCTCTGACTTGATTAACCACTATTTGTGATAGTAGCCAGAACCACTTCTTAACGTGTCATTTGAAGCACGGAAGACGCCGAAATAAAAACTGCTTGTCCATCTGTTACTTAACGGTAATAGCCTCCGCGGATAGTTCGTTCGGTTCTCATTACGGAGGTCCCAGTTTCGAATCCCGGTGAGGACAATATGGTCAATTTTTTTTTTTAATTGCTTTGTGTTTTAATTAAACAAAAGATAGTCTATTAAATCACCTGCTAAAAATAGTAGACTGGTAAATCATCTGATTGCCTGAAAAGTAAAATGAATCCATGCTACAAAAGGCACTTATAGCCGTTAGTCTTGTTGGATTAGCGATGTCGAAAACCTTTGCCAGCTCTGTAACAGGGAACATGCATAAAGAAAATATTAGAATATTTCATAGTTCATCTGAAACTATACAAAAATAGAATACTGACAGTCAAAACAGAAATCGAAATTGATCGAAAAACAAACTAGATACAACATTATTAAACAAATATATCTGTCCCACTTTACGAAAACAAAATTTTATATGGCGGACGTATGGCCGGCGACACATATGACGTCACATATGTCGTCGGACCTCTCTTTCTAACCATCAACTTTGAAGCCTTATAACTTTGTTTCTGAGCAAGATATTTGGAAAATATTTTTTATGTGTTTAGCTGGAACTTGAAATATTTCGATTAATAAATTTAAAAAAAATGTGCATGTTCCCTATACCAGGATTTGTGAGGTCGGTTGCTTAACTATTGCAATGCAACTAAAGTAGATAATTTTAATTTAACCGACCTTATTAGCTATACTAAAGTGGTAATATAGCAGGACGCGGACTTTGTGCGTGTTCTTATTAACACAAACACTTCCCTTAAGCCCGTCACAGACGGAGCTATAATATATATTATAGCACGAGGCAGCCAGCTCTCTCATCACCATTCACTTTGTGTGCAAAGCGGGGGTCAAGCAGAATGGCCGGTCACTGATTGATTCGCCATTTTGTTTGACCCCCGCTTTGCGTGAAAGTGAATGGCGACGAGAGAGCTGGCTGCTTCGTGCTATAATATATATTATAGCTGCCGTGTGTGATGCCCTTTATCTGTGTGACATATTTAGCTGTGATTGTCGATAGCTTTATTAATTACATCAATAGCATTAAGATTTCAATTTGTTATTACACGTCAATACCCGACTGATAAGTTACCAAGTGACTGACCGATAGCGGAGTGTTTGCTATATGCATTACTATCCATTCTTTTGAGTACTTCAGAATCGTATGGAAAGAATAAAAAATAAAAACTGTATCAATAGCATTTAAACTGTACGGTGTTTCCGTTCAAGTTTATTTTTCTTCATCGTGTGGGTTATAAGGTCGACAACCGACCTCACAAACCCTGTTGTCAGTGTTATAGAGCCGTCAAAGGCTACTAAGGACTGGCTCTCATTGCACGCTTTTAAATTATTGTTTTGATAGAAGGAACAAAATCATGTATTCGAAGTTAAATTATATAGGTACAATTATGGCTTGTAGTAAACTAATCGCAGCGAATAGAGTATCGGACTACTTTTTTTTATTTTATAAATCCAAACTTCTTAGTTTCTGCTATCGAACAATAAAAAATTTTTGCTCTATCTTTAAAATTGACCGAGTTATAAGGGTTTGAAATTTTTGCCAGCACAGTATACATACAATTGCATCGCGTTGTGGTAGGTAAGCTTAAGTATGTCTTCTTTGTATGTAATTTTGTTGTGTGTACTGTTTGTTGGCAAATAAATGAGTTATCTATCTATCTATCAAATTCAAGATTAGACAGAGAGGCACACACCCACTTGTGACGTTATTTGTTAGTAACGCCATATAATCTCCATACCAAAAATCGTTTTTGAAAGAGACAGACATATTGAAACTTAAAAAAATCACTGTAAATTCGTTTTTCATCTGATTGTGTTTCTTCGCGAATCGTCTGCTACTAATCTATATTTTAAAAATAATTCATGAAATATGGTAAATTTAGGAACAGTCCGATACCCTGTTGTAGTAAATGCATGACGATCATTAGACCGTATAATCACAGGACAACAGTAGTCGTCATCTTACAATAGGGGGTCGGACGGTTCACCATATTTTATGAATTATTTTTAAAATATAGACGATTCGCGAAGAAAAAAACAGAATCGGTTGAAAAACGAATTTACAATTATTTTTTAAAATTTCAATATTTCTGTCTCTTTCAAAACCGATTTTTTGTATGGAGATTATATGGCGTTACTAACAAATGACGTCACAAGTGGGTATATGCCTCTCTGTCTAATCTTGAATTTCAAACCTTTATAACTCGGTAAATTTTAAAGATAGAGCATAAATTCTTTTAGTGTTCGATAGCAGAAACTGAGAAGTATGGATATATAAATAAAAAATAAAAAAGTCCGATCCCCTATTTAAAATAAAAAATATTCCTATGATCTCGATTTAAGAAGTTTAAATGCCTATCTTCGAAAATTTCGTGTATCGGGATTAGACGATTAAATACTGCAGGACGTCAACCTGCCCTACAATAATTAATTTCCGTGATTGTACATAGAAACTAACAAGTCTTCAACTATTAATTTATGTCGTATTATGGTTAAATTGAAAAAAGCTTAAACCCAATTTATTAAGATTTTTTGACTCTGTGAATCATCCCTACACAATCATACATGCAAATGTTCTCTTTGTCTGCGTTAATAAAACTTTTTTGGCGCTTAGCCAAGGTACCACCAAACAGTTTCGGGGTGAAAGATACGAGGACTGTGGCGGCTTTTAGTCTAGAAATCGAGTTTAACCATTTACGATTCGCTCTTGGATTTATAGATTGTACGCTAAACGCGTTTTCATTTTGCTTCTTATGTATCCTAGTTTGTTCTACTTTTATAAGCTTTATCCCATTTTTATGTTGTATCTTTTCTAAGTTTTCTCAGCTCATTTTCTTGTCGAGTGAGGTTTTCACAGTAATTAATTTATTTGAAGCTTTGTATTTTAATCAGTAATGGCTTAGCGTATATATAATTTAAAACTTTCTCGGTCATTATCATAACATTTATGAGACTAATAATATCGCGATAAGCCCGTAAAATGTCTCATAAATGTTATGGCTTAGCGTATGTTACGAAGCACAGGATATTGTTTCAGTCGATAACGTTCACTTTTCTACGACCTACAGCAATGTTGCGGTTCTCGTTATCACAAGGAAAACGAAGCTACTTCTAATTTTATTTAGTCTGTGCGGATGCTTATGATACTTATGTTTAATTCCCTTTTAGATGCGGTGTGGCGTCCTAATAGTCAAATCAGTTTTTTTTTTAAATTAACTTTCAGAACAAGGAAAATGCTGTAGTCATGCCGTGCTAGGATCGTTTTTGTACTTTTTTTGTTTGATTTCTAATCTAAACCATATAATCACACTAATATTATGAATGTGAAAATATAGTTGGATGTTTGTTCCGCTTTCACGCCTTAACTTATAAATTGATTTGGATGAAATTATGAAATAGATATAGTTTGTACCCTGGATTAACACATAGGATACATTTTACGGGAAAAAATCTTATTCCCACGGGAAAGTCTTACATAAGCGAGCGTAGCCGCGGGCGAACAGCTAGTCCTAAATAAAGATCAGTCACACACAGGTCACAAGAATGTCCAATTTTTATTAATGGTTTACTGAGTACCACATATTTTGAGCTTTGTAAATCTCCCAAACAATTTGAGTTATTTAATACCTTGGTTTTAAAACGCGCGTAACTTGACGTTACTTGCGATTACGTCATCAATCTCATTGTTCAAGAGCGCGTGTATCAAAGCCGTGACGTCATCGCTACCCACGGGCAAAAGGGCGCGTGTTTTATAATCAGGTATATGAAAATCTCTGTACCATCGTAATTTCTTGTCGGATTTCGATACAATCCACCTTACAATCCACACGAAGAAAACGATTGACAAATAAGGTTTGTTGCAGGTGCCAAACACGGAAGGTCGCGCGGGCATGTGCGGTATAGTGGATGCTAATGGAACATTGGACCTGGATCGACTCGTGAAAGACCTGGCGCGAGACCTGCCTGCATACGCGATGCCTATCTTTCTCCGGGTCATGAGCAGTATGGACATGACAGGTTAGCCTTCACTGTCATTTAAATTGGCTTAGTTTCAAGGTCACATTCTGCTTCTTTGCATGTCGATGGCAAATTTAATACTTTTTTATTAAGTTGCGAGGCCACTAGGATGCTGGAATGTGTAGCATATATCTAGGCTTTGCTGCAGGTGACAGGGCACGTGGAGCAAGTTGCTAGGGAGTCATTATTTGCACTTCTTTGACACCCAACCCTTCTAAATCTTTTAAACGCCATATTCAAGCTAACATTAATTTGAGTAATTTTAAATAATATAAACTTATATTATTATTGTTATTATAAACTTGGTTAACCTTAGTACCTTATTATGATATGACTTATGAGTTAATAGAGGCTAGTCACTTGACCTCTCACCTTAGTTCCTAAGTAGTCTGTGGTCATTAAAACTATTTGTTTGAGGATAATTATGTAGGTTATCATATTTGTTTAACAACACTTAACATGCACTTATTATTGTTTGTATTCGGCAGGTACATTTAAAATGAGGAAGACTGATCTACAAAAGGAAGGTTTCGACCCCTCTTTGATGAAGAAAGACAAACTTTACTACCTAGACTTGAAACAAGGCAAATATCTTCCACTCGGACCTGAGGAGTATCAGAAAATTTTAAACGGAAAGATAAGACTGTAATTTGAAGTATGGAAGTTTATTATATGAATAGAAGTCTATTTTAATAGAAAATAGAAGAATATTTTTAACTGGAATGAACAGGTAGGTTTTGGAAAAATATTTTAAACTTAAGGTACAGATAGACATGCTCTTAAAATATCATACTTATGAGCATTGTTATCAGCTTATATACGTCCCATCTGAGGAGCTCGAGCTTACCATGTATCAGATCAGGCCGTAGCCGGTTGCATGGCCCAGCGTGGGTTAGTCCACTTCGCACAAACCCTTAGAATTTCTTTGCAGGTGTGCTGTATTGGTTTTCTTCATCGTAAGGGCGTCGAAATTCTATAGGTAAATAAAACACATTGGCCGGTCCACTTCGCCACCGACGACGCTCAACTTATTTATTATTTAGTACAGTAAAATTTGAAATATCCGACAATGGTAGGGTGCAGAGTCAATAAATTACACATAATTCTTACTTACAAACAGTATAGTAATGTTCAGCATGATGGCATAGTAGGCCAGTCATATCGTACAAATAAAAAGGCTGAAATAGACATAATTGCGGTAAACTTGCTCTTTTGGTATTAATCCAGATTTGCAGCAGTCTGAAATTCTCGAAAGCTGAGTAGTTGCTGCAAAATCACCAAAAACAACATTGGAAGGCTCTGACGATAAAGGTCACTACTACTTTTTTGAAGTGTACAAAATTCCTGACAGTTTGAGGTCACACGATACAGGGTTCCCAATATTTTCTATTTTCCCCAAAATGTTGAAAATTGGAAATGTCTAATTTGTGACCTACACAATATTCTCAAACTGTCAGGAATTTTGTACACTTTAAAAAAGTAATAGTGACCTTTGTCGTCAGAGCCTTCCAATGTCGTTTTTGGTGGTTTTTCAGCAACTACTCAGCGAGCGAGAATTTCAGACTGCTGCAAATCTGGATTAATACTATCCAGGTGGACCCAAACAACATACCAAAAGAGCAAGTTTACCGCAATTATGTCTATTTCGAATGTAAAACAGTTGTCCATTATGCCAAATTATACGAACCTAGTAAACGACTGGTTACTTGCGAATACTATACAATATACCCGTAGTTATTATAGTCACGTAAACTTACCAAGATATTGTAATTTGAGCCACACGAACAGTACTTCCATCTTTGCAACTAGATCTGAAGTTGTAGATTTTTTAAATAATTAGTTCTTTAAGGTTAATTTAACAATAAAGGCGTTAAAACAAACAAGCAATAAATAAAATAAAATGCGTGGTAGCTCCTTTTTAAAGCTATAGAATTATAAATTAAATATTTTTAATTTGGAATACGCTGTCGTTTCGGATAAATATAACTGTATTATAATAATTTGTTTATTATGGTATCTATGCTTCGGCCAATATTTCATTGAGTAGTCAGTTATCTTTCAAATCTAAACACTGTGTATATTATTGACTACTCAGTATGAATACATAAAGAAAAAACAAAAAAAAAACTTCGTAAAACAGGCCAGGTGTATAAGAAACCGTGGAGAAAAATGTGAAATCACACCAAAACTGCATAACGTGACTACGTGAATATGCGCGGATCTGAACCCGTTGTGTTTCTATTATTTATTTATTTATTTAATCATAATTTATTGCACATAATAGATAACGAAAAAAAACAATTATATGATCTGAGATCACTACTTATGCATTTTTGGTGATACTATTTATGCAGTTTTGGTGCGATTTCACGTTTTGCTCCACGGTTTTTTTTTTCTTTATGCATTCACACTGAGTAGTCAATATTATACACAAAGTGTTAAGATTTTAAAGATAACTGACTATTCAATGAAATATTGGCCGAAGCATAGATACCATAATAAATAAATTATTATAATACAGTTATCTGTTGTTGTAAAATATCTCTTCGTGCTTACAATAAGTGAAATCAAATTTCACATTTTATTTTCATCTGAACTGCGGAAACTATTGTGATAAATGTTGAATCTTGATATTAGTGTTTAAATATTGTACTTAAAATTTGTAATGTTACATAAAATTAGTACTGTCGTGTCACAAAATAAATGGTAGAAGGTGTTTTTATTTGTTGAAATCTTTTATATAGGATACTTGTAGTAGGTGTAAGATTACACTATTATAAATACATATATTTAAATAATGATATCGAATTAAAATCATGCAGGTATTTTCTTCCTTATGTCGGGACTTTGTGCATAATAAACTTGTATTTAGTAGGAATTTCTGTTAATATTTCATAACGTAGACTCAGGAGCTTTTTTGATTCGATTTGTATTATTTTTTTCATGAATAAAGCATTTATTCACTTACCTTTTCTGTAAAAGTCTGCTGTGTAATAATGACATTCCTGTAAATTAATTGTTCCGTGTAAAATAAATAAGGGATTGGCGTAAATAAATATTTTTGTAAAAATACTTAGTTTTAATATTAATTAGAATTATTGCCCAGAAGCTTAGCGTAGCTTAAAGTAGTGTAGAGTTATTCAACATTTTATAGTTAGCGTGGTTTCGTAAATTAATTATATCTATAACAACATCCTTTCGTGTTTTTTAAACAAAAACACATTTACTTTATAAAAAAAATAACCGAACTATCGATAAACCCTGACCTTTCGTGTAAGTAATGAATTAGGTCTCCGAAGGTCAAACAATACAACTAGCTCCGACATCCTATAATTCGCAAAAGCCGGCCGACGACGACAGCCTTGCTTGCACCTGCGTTATTGTAAATGCAGGGGCGCCCCTTCTTTTTTCTGTAGGACTCGCATACTAGGGTCACTTTACCGGTCGCACAATTTACTGTTACAAGTCGTGTGTGATTATCCATTACGATATACAGCCGAATTAGTCGAGGTTTTATATCATTTATATGATGTTCGAATAAAATCTCTCTGCTCGCGTGTTTATGACATTAGAAAGAGATTCGAATTTGGAACTATCAACAAAAAATTTCAGTAAATGTCAGGCGAAACAATATCAGCGTAAAATTGTAGCTGTCGCAGATAGGTTTTGTGTTTTTATACAAGTTTACATGAGTTAGAGCCGGTGGTTCGGCGGAGCGAAGGATCAGCTGTTGTGGGCGCATGTGCGAGTGCGCGGGGCGAGGGGGAGCCGCAGCCGCCGGTCGCCGCGCCACGCAGCACGCTCCAGTCGAAGCGTCCGCCGCGCGCCGCCGCCGCCGCGCCAGCCGCGTCCTTCGCGCATTCCCACGGAACTGTTTAGTGTCGATGGTCGCGCGGGCCCGCGCGCTCTAGTGTAGTGCTCGCTAGTGCTCGCCCCACTGGGCTACGCGCCAACATGGACGCGCTACTGGCCGCGCTCGCCGCGCTCATGGCTCTGGCCGCCGCGATGGCTGCTGTGCTCAGCACGCTCTCCAAGGCGGCGATATTCGCTCTGCTCGCCGTCGCCCCCTGCATCTACCGCTACAGGAAGCGCATCTACGTTATCATCAAAACCCTCCCCCGGGATGCCAAGTAAGTCACCACCTTTTTGTTTACCTCTACGCATTTCTATATACGCATCCTTTCTCAAGGTCTCATATTTATGTACGTCGCACTTATTGTAGTTACGCATGAGTCCCATCGATTGCCAGATGCTTATTTTCCGCTTCGTTATGCCTATTTTCCTGTTGGGGCTTAATCTTATACGATGGACGAAATTATCCTATATGTATTATTTGTTTTTCAGCCAACAACTTAAGTTACTAAAAAGTTTATTGATTGCCGTGTCTTAATTTAATGTTGTAAATTGTTTCTTGTTGAAATCCTATTTTAAGCGAGGGAATGAAAATGGCATTGTTTTATTGTCCATTAAAAACCCATAACATTGCATCAAACGGCTGAAAGACTTTCCGACCTCTTGAAAACATGGTGCTATATTTATGTTTACACTTATTTGTATTGGATAATGAACCTGTTTATTTATGTAGCTGTGCATAGTTGGCATAATTCTGAATGTTATCTTTACCAAAGTGTGTAGTGAGATATTTACGGAATGTGTAAGAATAACCAGACACAGATGTACTAGGTAGCTTAGGTCCTATAAGGTGTCTTTTATTACAACAATTATTCATTATATCCAACAGCTCCGACGTCTCCTGAATAAATTAACTGTTTAATCGGCAGTCAAATTAAAATTTTGGCTCGATCGATGAGCCTTCCATAATCGCAACTACTTCTAGCCCTTAATACATTGGAATTAGGTACCTTTAATTTTTACTTTCAGTATTGGCGAAGAAAGGAGAACATACTAGATTTAAAAAATATTAAATTATGACTTCTACAAAACCTTTCGGGAAGTCGTGGCCTATTTCATAGGAATACTAGCGGTCCGCCTGCTCGCGTTGTGATATTTTCCCGAGACTTTTTCCCGTAAAAAGTATCATATGTTAACACATAGGAATAACTTTCAGGGTACAAACTATCTCTATTCCAAACATCCCAATCCGTTTAGTAGTTTTTGCGTGAAAGAGTAACAAACATCCATCCATATAAACGAATTATCTCTTTAGCCTAGAAGAGTAACTACGCTTCCAACTTGACCCCACCTAATGAATACCAAAGAAGCAAAACTATACCATACGACATTCGAATACGCGGTACAATGATATTTTATATGACTCGGTTTGTATTTTTTTAGAACGTCGAAAGTAAGCTTCAATGTACAGCAGCGACATCATCTACCTGTCTGTCGTCGTCGTCGTCTGTCAAAATTAATTAGGTGCCATGTTTTAGCGGGCTTTGTCAGACGGTTCTCTTCTAAACTATAGATAATTCGTTGATCCATACTTACAAATATTCGCGTTTATAATATTAGTAAGGATCAATAATCGGAGTTCGATAAACATGATATAATAATACTGTGAATTATCGGTGAAAATTAGACAATCCCACAATTTTCTTGGCTGAGCTTTATGCAGCTCGCATGATATCAGCAATACTGTACGAGGAGGGATCAAAAAGTAGTGAGAATGAAATAGAATATAATGACTATTGATAACTTAATAATTTATTTTTCTACATAGTCTCCGAGTCTCGAGTCTCTCTACACACCGAGTCCAGCGCTTTTCCAAGGCTTCAATCCCTTTAAAAAAAAAGTTTTGTCTTGGTCCTGCAAAAAGCTCTCCACGGCATCCATCACCTCGTTATCGTCTTCGTACCTGTTTCCCCTTAAGTATTCTTTCAATTTGGGAAACAGATAAAAATCGCTAGGCGCCAGATCTGGTGAATAAGGTTTGGTCAACCAATTTGAAGCCAGCTTGCTGAATGGCAGCCATCGCAACTGCCGACCTGTGCGCGGGTGCGTTGTCGTGATGAAACAGCACGCCCCTTCGAAGTTTCCCTCTCCTTTTCTCTTTGATGGCATTCCTCAACTTGGGAATTAAAGCTGCATAATATTGGCCTGTAATAGTGGTTCCACGCTCCAGGTAATCAATCAACAATATCCCTTCTGAGTCCCAAAATATTGAGGCCATAACCTTGCCAACCGATGCCACGGCACGAAACTTCTTCGGGGTCGGTGATGATGGCCGTTTCCATTGCGAAGATTGCTGCTTTGTCTCAGGATCAAAATGATGGACCCATGCTTCGTCCATTGTTACGAAACGAGACAAAAAGTTCTCAGAATCTTCTTGAAACTTGTCCAACAATATCTTCGAAATGTCAAGTCGATTTTGTTTCTGACTGTCGGTTAACATTCTCGGCACCCATCTTGCGGAAACTTTTCTCATATTCAAAGATTGTTTCAATATGGATTGAATACTTCCATATGAAATGCCCGTTTCTTGAATTAAGTATCGGATGGTAACTCTTCGATCGCTCAATACAATTTTCTCGACTTTCGCAACATTTTCTTGGGTGACTGATGGACGACCGTCGATGGACGGCCGCAACGATGTTCGTCTTCCGTGCTCGTTCTCCCTACTCGAAATTGAGAAGCCCACCTTGCGACAGTAGAATACGGCGGAGCAGACTCTCCTAATGTTGCCTCCAAATCGCAATGAGTCGTTAACTTTTTTAAACAGAGGTATTTAATAACGGCTCGCACTTCGTTTTTCTCCATTTTCGAGAACACGTTCCGACACGAAGCAAACAAATGACTTCTTTATTAATATTACAAATATGTATCTGAGCTATGCCTGCCAGTATTTTCTTTTCTTACCAAGGAGTATGTCGTTCTCACTACTTTTTGATCCCTCCTTGTACAAGTAATTATCTAGACATAAATAATAGTCAATTACTTGACGAAAAAAATTTTTAATGACATTATCAAAGATTTATGTAGGCAGGTGTAGGTAGGTGGTGTGGTGGTGGTGTGGAACCGCTAGACTGCTACTAACTAGCTACCTATATAAAATTAAGCCGAAGGGTATACGGAAGAGTATAAGTACATTTGATAGCCTACACAACAACATATGCCTGCGAAAAAATTTAATCGCGTACGCTCCCTGGAAACTAGCAAAAATAACAAATTGAAGCTTTTCACTCAAACCGGTTTATCTCTTTCGGGTTTAGTGGAAGTTAAATTTGTTGCACAGAAAGGGCCAATATCACAATAAAATATGACAATATCATGCAGACCTTTGCTTCAGAAACATATAGATTATTTTTTTTAGAATTTGATATGGAATTTCATAAGCAACCAAAAAATTGCGGATAAATATATTTTATCTGCAATTTTTTTTATTTATTTATACTTATAGTAAAATTATGTGGGTGACGTGCGAGTCGGCTCAACGCACTCTGCATAATTAATGTCGTCTAAAAATGGAGAGTTCAAGAATCGATCGATCATTGTACTGGATGACGACGTGACGAATGACGATTTTGTAATAGATTTTATCTAAAAATTGAAACCAAAATCCTCGACCTACAAAATTACGATAAAAACTCAATTTCGTAACCAAAGTAAAATCTCAGTTTTCGCGATAAAATACGTCCAATCAAATTGAAACGAGTACTACTGCTTGCTCTTAGAAGTACTGCCTTCGTGAAATTGAAGTTTGACCGTTGTCAATAAGCCAGCGAACTTTTGAGTTGTCGCGTGGTTTAAAATAACCGTAGTGTACCGATAAGTAGGCCAAGAGAAACGTGCAGAAAATAACTATTGCTACAATTAACGTCCATAAAAATGATACTGAATAAAAACACCTCGGATTGTACTGTCTCTTTCTCTTCCTGGCTAAAGGTTTATAAATTATTGACGTAAAGTTCCGTTCTTCGGCTTCAAAGGCCTTTTATTCATAAAATATTTAAAAAGTAGGCACTGCAGCAAGTATTTAATAATATTTAAAGAAATCGTTAACGTGTTTCTTTTATAAAGCCTGTTGTACGAGTAGGTACGAGTATGTAATGATCGCTCTATTGGTCTTCGAATTCTAATCAAAGTCAAATATTATCTTCGTTCCGGAACATTACATACAACTATGTCGTCACTGTCCATGAGTAGTGGCCTCTGAATTTTCTCTACACGGCATGGTTTTAATAAGGCTTGCAGACGGCTATGGTCGTTTCCGATGACAGCCCGCTGGGTCAACGCACCTTCGTCTGGGGCGCTCCACCGCACTGCACGTTTCGTAGCGCACTCGCCGTCTTCCGCACTGCCTCGTGACGTCGGTTAGGGTTACCAGATATTGCCATAAATAGCTAGAAAATATACTCTGGAGATTTTAGCTGTACTGGAAATATTCCTGCCTACGAGATTAATCATTATTCGCTCCGAAATATTTTTTTTCACAACACACCAAAATACTATTTTGCATGCAATTTAAATGATTATGTGCTGTTATGTTAGTATTCTTATCGACGACGGCTACTCTTTACACTGCTATTTAAATTTTATTGTTAGCAGAAAGTATCTAGATGTTAGATATGGCAACCCAATAACAAAAGTAACGGCGTTGTGGTGTAATCAAGCAGTTTGTAAGCACTCTTACAAACTGCTTCATAAAGCGCAGAATATGCAGCTAAACAGAATTTCATTGCATTTTTATAAGCAAACTCTTCATGCGAAGCCTGCTGGATCGATAAAGTTCTAAACGTTCTCAGCAGGCCTTGGTCATGAACTCAACTCATGACTCGTCATGATAAATAAAACCAATTACTAGATTTTATAAAGAAACTGAATTTGGACTTCGGATGAAGGCACCATTTTATGACTTACAACTCTTTGTAGTTTTGTCTTAATTCCTTCCTTCCTTTAGAAATGTAGATAGACTACCTACGAAGACTCTATCGCTTAGAATAAAAATTATATAATTCCGCAGAGTACTGCGTAAATAATTCTTAAAAAAAAATCAAATGACAGAACTGAACTGACAATGAAAATTGAATAATTCTTTATACTGCTTCAAATAAATTTTCACTTTTGTATTATATACCTACACAATCCACGTTCTTTGATTTTATATCAATGCATCTGAATATCATAGATAGACTTATTATTATTGATCTTTTGCTTATTTCGTTTCATCTCCATTGGTTTATGTTAATAACATTGGCTGGCGAATCTCTAACGAGTCAGTCGGTATGGCGTGTCCTAGATTGAGGTACTTACTGCATACTTCTGTATCACTCAACATCCTGTATACTGAAAAGGGTCATAGCTGGGTGACCTGAATAAAAAATACGTTCCTGCGCCTTGGCAGCGGACCTATACCAATATGGGTGGGATTGGGTATGGTAAACTTAGTTGAGCGATAAAAGAAAAGTACTATCGCAACAGACACTTCGGAAACAGGCGCATGCCTGGCTTTTATCGATATCGCAATATCAGCATGTATCCTGTGACTGCAGCGCCGCGGTCATGAGGTGACCCTGACACGCCGGCTATCGTAAATGTCGCATGTGCCATCGATCGCACCACCTACTCCCAACCACGCCGCCATGCCGCCAGCCATGGCGAGACACGTAAACACCACGGCACACTACGGGCCAATTAACTCTGTTTCGTTTGATCGAGTTCGATTAAGCTAGCTTTTTTCAGGTAGATTTTTTTAGGTTGTGATTTTTCTATACTTTGTCTTGATAAAGCTTTGCATTCTTCTTTTATAGTCAATACCAAGATTGGTGTCTGAAAATATATATTTTCTATGGTGACTCATACACTTAAACAATGAGGATCTATTTATTATCTATAAAATAGTACCTGTTTATTTACCGAAATTCTCGCTTCAGTAAACAGCTACGCTCCTCAGTTATCTATAACTAGCGGCCCGCCCCGGCTTCGCAGGGATAGATTAACACATTTTTAACCAACTTCAAAATGAAGGAGGCTCTCAGTTAGTGTTTCAGCATTTTTTTTAAATTCCTTCTCTAAGGGGGAAGTAGGAATTAGATGTTTAATCATAACGGTTTAATTCGCAGCTAATACCGCGTAGTACTTCCTGTTTTAAACCTTGTACTTCGAGCTATTTTTAACTGCAGATGTGGCATCAAGGTTACAACGGAAGAACGCTGCGTTCGACGACTCCATGATTCGGAATTATACTTGCATTGATGCACCGGACAATGCAAACGAAACAAACAATGTTTAGATAAGCATTATTATAATGTCTAATTATAAATGTACGTGTATACCCTACTTTGGAATTGAAGGTAGCAGTATTTGAATGTTAAAACTGTGACTAAATTCATTTGTGGAGAAACCTTTTGTGTCCTGTTTGTTTCAGCATCTTTTGCGTCACAAAGAAGAGATTTATTAGGCTAGTCAGGTCTTTGTCAGATCTTAGACGATGTAGTTTGAATGTTCCATTGTCTATGAAGGCGAGCCCCGCGCTATTTTTGATGTGAACCTTACTCGCGACGTGCCAGTACTCGCGAAACGCACGCTTTAACTAGGATTAACTCTTGAATGAACTTTTACAAGCGCTTCGTGCTCATTAAAAGCGATTATCTTTATTTGGGTTCAAAATGCGATTTAAAATAAGATCATCAAGCAAGCGTAAACTTCTATTTCTTTCGTGAAAAAATCTTCGCATTAATGAAATATTTTATTTGAGTAAATATTACTTCAAAATGCGTGTTTATAAATAATACAATAAAATAAAAAAACATATGCAAGTATCATCAATTAAACAATTTGCATTTTTTTTTTTGTCATCAATATCAATTAAAAAATATATGGGCATCCTGCCTATTGCATCTAGAGATAATAATATTCTCTCGGAACTTGACGTCTTGAAATTAGCAATGTAATAGCCTGTTGTTACAATATATTTGTAAGAACCAGGTTATCATTACTAGCACACTACTAGGTACGTCAATAATGTACAGCTATGTCTACTAGTTATGCACGCACTGTTGTTACTGTGGTACGTTTACGGCGGAGATAAATAAGTATTATGTACGTACAATGAATTATGACTATGTAGTTCGTTGATTATGTGGTATTAATGCGTACCTTTTACGACTAGAATGGTTTGCGATTGATCATGTCTATGTATAATTATATGGAAATGCAGGAACATTGCTTCTAGATCTCTGCCTCATTCTTATTGTTAAAACAGTTTAATCTAAGTAAAAGCCGGCTAAATGTTCTTTGTCATACCTTTGAGCATTAGCCCTAAACATAGCGCATCTTTTGGGGATGTAAAATATTGACTTAATACATCAAATTTTATTTCACAACAATTAAATATTTATTTATAAATTATATCCTTCTCGTTTGAAGGTCTCTCTTCATTGAATTATCGGCTTATGGCGGGCTGGTGGCGCGGCGTCAGGATGGTCGCGTGACTAGCCGCATTGCTGAAGCGAAATGGCTTCTCCCGCGCTATGCACCACTAACCAACCCGCACTTGGATTTAGTGTAAAGAGATATCATACGATTTCTAAGATAGTTACACTGCAATTAAATGTTTTCTTACTGTTAACACAAAAAGCGACCATCAAACTAAGTATTTACTTACAAAAATATATTTGACTAGCAAAACATAAAATTTTGTTATTGTTAGTTACGTAAATTGTTATGTTACTGCAAATAATTTAATTCGGTAATCAGTTTTTTGTGCTAACAGTAATACAACATTTTATTTTATTGTAAAATAAGATCTCGCAAACTGAAAACCTGCACGAAAATCTTGTGCTAATTTCTTGACTAATTTGGAATACATCGTAAGTTGAAATATCTTACGTTTTAGTCAATGTTATATGAACTCACGGACAAACTACCTGAACATAATTATTATCCCCTCTACCGACTACTACTTACAACTGGATATTTTAATAGAACTAAGAGTAATGACCCGTATTACTACTGCACTTACGACTATTTTACTTCAAATTACGATTAACGTCATTTCTCAGCGAGGATCTTAGTGAGCCCTTCGTGCCGTTTTTGTATCCATTGTGGTAAAATAAAGCAAAAACTTACAACAACATGAACGTACTATGGACCTCTTTTAAATATAGTTCAGAAGTTATCCTGGAAAAGAAAGAGCAAGAGAGACCACATAAAAAAAGTGGTAAAAGATAATCCAGGTTTTACTGCAAATACTTACCAGATTTTCAATTTGCATTGATTCAGGCCAGCAATTCTGAAACAGAATATCGATCCTACAATTAAGCCTTATAGAAACCTAGCATATGACGTGATACGAACTCGTTAAATATAAAATAATGTAATGAAACCTACCCGTATTGACCAATACGGCATACACCATACACGTGCGTGCCCTGGGAAAATTCTTGGTTGTTGCCACGTGACTGAGTCGTATAGGTTTTCTTCTTGATAATGCCAATCTATTATTATTTTTCCGATTCAAGAAATTCTCTTGAAAGTGAGACAAATCTGTGAAATCGATATGAACGACGCAAACCACTGCTTTTGTATATACGCGGTAGTCTGAGGGCTCATAGCTTATGTATGGCTTTAAAACGTGGTCAAATATCGTTGCTTAATTCTAAAACAGTTCACGTTTAAAAAATTCATCTGCGCAATCTCGTTTTGAGGATAAATGGGTATTAATGTACTCCTCCTGCTAAACATTTCTAAATCACTTATGGTTAAAATCTTTCTATTGTATGTTCTAATTTTTCATTCTGATCCCGTCATCATTCTTCCTTTTGTCTGTAGGTTCTTATGGCGCTACGCGAACGCTATGGTGCGGTCGAAGCGATGGGGCCGTCACAACTTGACGGTGGCGGATCTCTTCACCCAGCGCGCTCTGAAGCAGCCTGATGCTCCATGCTTTATTGTGGTCGGCGACCGCACCTGGACCTTCCGGGAGGTAAGAGATGCTTCTTATCCTTAAGGTTCATGAGGTTGGATGCTTCCAGTAAGGAATATCAGGCAAGGCCAATATGTTGATGGCGACAAATCGTCATACATAATATGTGCTGATATCAGTATTGCGGTAATAGAAACTTAAAACTCATGGAAATAATTATAAAACGTCGTCGGTAGCAGGCTCTGCGTGGTACTCGTATAATACAACCTCCGTTTTTTGTACGAATTTGCTCGTCCGCAGGCTGTAGTAATTGCCAAGTTACACCAACCGGCCCCCGAGAGCTCTTTGTCATATTTTTTTTTTCTTTAATTAGGGTTTAATGTAGGCAGTGGACGAAAACGAAAGCATCTACCTTTACACTACCTAATATAATATAATAGCATTAAAAATTGATAAAAATAACAAACACTTATATAATACTAGCCTTGAAAATAAAAACCTCATTCAGTCCTGATTTTTGTAAATATTAGTCCTGATTTAGTATTTAAAAACATTGAATTTGAAATTAATGTCGCTATTTAAAATGCGATCATGGTATCAATTCGATTGTTTTTTTTATGTTTTGATTATTATCATTAATTGCAGCCTATACCTATACACATGAACATTGAATAATTTTATTTTTACAACAATGCTGTCATGGATGGTTTGTCTGATTTAATTTTAATGTGAGTTTTAGGTAAACCTATCATTATAATTTTTGATCGGATTGGATAAGCACTACTTTTTCGTATTAAATCTGGTTTAGTATTGGTCTGATAGTAAATAAGAGGATATTTACTGATGATGATTACTTACGTACATATAATCTTTTGCGCTATTTTTCTTTGAAAAAAAAAACAGGCACACAATCACTTCTCAAGTGTCTTTCCGAAGCAGGTAAAAACTCTACACTAGACAAAGTCCACAGTAACAAGTCTTCATGTTTCATTCTAATTCGGAGTCAATTCCGGCCCTCATCTCATATTTTGTCCTTCCTCTAAGTGAACTCATACGTAACCAAAATCAAAACAGTTCTCTTTATAGTATTTTACTATCATTTTATGACGATAAAATTGGCACGTTCACTAAGAAATGTATATAAAGAAAAAACAATTTATTGCACACAAAAGAAACATAATAACAATGCAACATATTAGTTGAGAGCACAAAGGCGGTGTTACCGCTTGTAGCTATCTCTTCCAGACAACCTACGTACAGGTAATACGCAACTATCTTAGTGGGGTTGTTGGGCTGAACAACCCCACTAAGATAGCTAATAGCTATATATATCTGTGGCTTTGCAAAGGTCTGCGTGTGTGCAGGTGTGAGGACTCGCAAAGTAAACAACTACAACGACTTTGCAGATGGCTGCGAAATCCAACCAAGTGTCTCGCGTAATGCAAGAGCACCTGGGCTTGAAGCGTGGCGACGTGGTGTGCGTGTTCATGCCCAACTGCGCGGAGTACGTGTGGACGTGGTTGGGAATGGCCAAGCTGGGAGCCGTCTCGGCGCTGATCAACAGCAACCTGCGCCACAAGCCGCTGCTGCACTGCATCCAGGTCGCCAAGGCCAAAGCCATTGTGTTCTCTGAACAGCTAGCTGGCGGTGAGCACTTAGCTGTTATAATGGTTATTGTGACCGTATCTGTGTACTGTACACTAATATCACAGATAACTAAATAGTGCTAGGGTACTAATATGTCCTTACTGCCTCCGTGGCCGGGCAGTAGAGCGCTCTGTTCTCATTACGGAAGTTCTGGGTTCGAATCCCTGGGACACTAGTCACACATAAATAACTATGAGATTGTCCCCGGTTTGGTGATAGAGGTTACGACGTTACTGTACACTTCCAGGCCGAAAAGTAGCCTGGCTACTGCTATAATAATTCCCTGTATTGGGAACATTCAACTAAAAATAAATAAATTCATTACATACATAATGTAATAGATATTTTTGCAGCAGTCGGGTCGGTATAATTGACCGAGCGAGCGAAGCGTCTCTGTTTCAGCTTGGCCAAATTTGCTTTTGTATATCCATCTGTTTGTTTGTTTGTGGTTTGTTTGTTTGTTTCACTATACAGGTAGCGTTTCTCAACCGATTCTCGTGAAATTTTGTGAGCAGGTTCGATAAATTAATCAAAATTTTTGTCAGTCAGTTTTTGGAAAAAATGACGGAGTTATGGGTGTTGCCAGCTTACAAGGTCGAGGCTGTTTTCCTCTACAGGTCACATTTCTTAACCAATAAAATAAAATAAGATACGACAAAATAAAATAAATAAAATATAATAAAGTTGAAGTAAATAAAAATATACTAAAATAAAATAAAGTTTGTTTGTCGAGAAAAAAGTTTTTTGAAAAGATATATACAGACTCGCGAGGTCTACAGCTCACAGAGCCGCTAGTAATAGTGCGTTGCTTAAAAATAAACATCAAACACGAACTTCTAGACAGTTGTAGTCCCATGGTTGGTTATTAACAATTAGTCAAGAATGATAATAAAATGGATTGAATAAACAATGACCTGAATGCCTGCATGAGGTATGTGAGTTCTGATGAGTACGCCACTGTCATAAACATTCTCATAATAAGTCTCACATATGTTTATTTATTATTATAAAGTAAAGTAGTACTTTTAATGTTTTCCGTTTTGAATTCTCTTACTAAATTGAATTGATTTGAGGCTTTTTACTGGGTAGGTAGGACTTCGTAAGCTGCAAAGCAAGTTTAACTGTTGGGACACTTCTCTCACTTTTGGAGGCAAAGGCTAGGTTGCTTACACACATAGCAAAGTGATAAGATCGCTGTTGTTACTCACGATTAATTGATGCCTACAAAAAATGCTTTAGTAAGTTTAGAAAGAAATATAGCAACGGTTTATGAGCGGTTAGCGCTCATAGGTACATTACCTGGGTAAACATTATAACGCATTATAACGTTTTGGCACCCACGCAAAATAATGTGCGTTCTTCAGAACTGTCACTTTATTGACTATTAAAATCAATATTTATTATTGCTCTATACCAACTACAAAGATGCATTTAAAACAAACCTACACATTATATTCAATAATCTCCAACACTGCGTTTCGAGATGCGCTGTATAGTAATCGATTACAGCACCTCTAATCGCGTACCTATTCTGTCAGCGTAATAATTACTGTCAGCGGGAGAAACCCAAAAATTTTTTTGCTTTTCTGATCGCTGACGGCGCTTAGTCTGATTCGGAATGAACCCCAAATAACCATTATATACCATTGACGTAGAAAGTAACCATTTTCTTTTTTTTTTACATAGCCATCGAAGAAATTCGCAGCCAGATCTCGGAAGAGTTGAAGCTATTCCAGCTGTACGGGCAGTGCGCGCCCGGGGTCATTGACATGGGTGCTGCGATGGACCAGCATCCCCCGGAGTACCCGCTGGTCTCCGACAAGCCTGGCTATAAAGACACCTTGCTCTACATCTACACCTCTGGCACTACGGGCATGCCCAAGGCTGCTGTTATGCCTAACTCCAAGTAAGTTACAACTTCCTGGCAGGAGAACAAAGCTAAGTAAATAAATCCACTGCGTTCCGAAACGCGCTAAAATCGATTAAAGCACCCGTAATCGCGTTCCGAATTACTGTCAGCTGTCAAAACTCATACTTTTTTTGCTTTTCTGATCGCTGACAGCGCTGAAAGTCTGATTCGGAATGCGCCCCCTGTTGGCTAACTAACCGTGTGTAATAATCAGGAACCATCTAGATTTTCATCTCCTACTTCATTCTTTTTTACATTATGTAAGGAACATGCTTTTAGACACACTTACTGATTTGCTGACTCTATTCATGCTAGCTTTCCAATTTATTTTTCTGAAAGTTTTTTTATAAGTGATGATATTTCCAGAATAGGTAGGAGAAAATAGTACTCTTTTGTTGCTTGTCTAGCAGGAAGTTCTACCGTTCTTTTGTTCCGTCTCTAAGGAGCAAAGGCTGTACGAATATTTGAATAAAAAATGGCAGCAGTACCCATTACGTCAAGATCTCTATTTCACGTTCCATTGAATCTGTTAATTACTTCCAAGATCCCAACTAAAGCTAACGATTGGTAGTGACGTTTGAGATATTGTAGTGAAGTTTTAGGATATTTCGGAAGGGATTCTTAGAAGAGATATAAAGTGAGGTATATCTTGTTGCTAAAAATAGAAAAGTATTTACTGCTTTATGATAACGTGGTTATTTTTATAAATAATATCTTTACCGAATGTATATATTATATAGCTGTTTTGTACTTTTATCGATTAAAATTTCAACTAATTCAAACGTAGCGTCTCATTACTGACTCTGCTTTTGAAAAAGAGTAGGAATCTTTCCAAACAATAATTTTATATATTTCTTTTTTGTCTGATAGGGGTTAGAGATAATAAAGGTTAAAAAAGATCTAGTGGTCAAGAAACGTAGCTTCATAACCAAATACCTTACTTACGTCCTTCGAAGGGCACGTTAGGTCGTTGGTCCCCCCCCTCGCCCCCGGCTATTATCTCCAGAAGTAGCCGTTACATGATATGTCAGAGGTCTTTGGCGGCTCAATAACTCAAACCTGGTTTTGAGGATTCTCATCGACTTCACAACCCACACGGCATGACGAAGAACTCCCGTCTGTAATGACCTTTAATCTTACCAATAAAACATCCTATATCCAGGTACTTACTAGTGGTGGTAGCGACAGTCCACATGCTAGGGCTGAAGTCTTCGGACTGCATGTACAACCCGCTACCGCTGTACCACACGGCCGGCGGCGTGGTCGGCACGTGCGCCGCGCTCGTCGACGGCATCCCGTCCGTGCTGCGCGCCAAGTTCTCCGCCTCCAACTACTGGAGCGACTGCATCAAACACGACGCCACGGTAAGTGTTCATACAAACGAAACCGCATTTCTTCACGAAACGCCACGGTAAACATCCCCGCCAAGTTCTCCGCTTCTAATTACTGGAGCGACTGCATCAAACATGACGCCATGGTAAGCGTTTAGAATCTAAATTTAGACGGACCTGCAATATAAGATCGATGGAACTTCATGGAACATCCCTTCTTGCGTCGGCGTCGGTTGTCCCCAATGCTGAGGGTCGTGGCCTCTCCAAATAACTTTCTCATGGACTATCTTGCGGCTTCTCGGAGGCGTGAATGGCATCGCTCACTGAGGTGTTTAGGGCAGAGTGGATCTGGGTCCATCAGACGAGCGCACTGGGCTTCTGACTCTGGTCTCGTCCCATCCGATGGAACTTACACTCTCATTAAATTACTATTTCAAATGAAATTAAACACACAAACGAAAATGGTCCTCAACTCTTTCCCAATAAGTCACAATATTTCGGGTAGTCTGACAAGTACTCTATTGTGTAAAAATATCGACATGATTTATTGTATTCGGATAATTTCATACTACCTTGTTTGAAAAACCGTTCGACTCGTCACCAGATTCGCTTCACTTGTAGAATCCAGTTATTATGCATACGACCAGATTATGTAAATTTAGACGACACAGCCAAAAATAAAATAAAAAGTTGTTGCATTGAGTTGACGAGTAAGTGCTTATATTAGGCAGTAAATATGCAGGAGCTGCGAGACATTTGCAGCAAAAACAAAACGTTCCGTCTCGTCCAGATGCCGATTGAAATGTCGCAGTTGAATAGTTTTGAGCTCAGCAAAGCTCTGCTCTCTCGTCGTGCAGCTATTGCTAGCTCTAGCCACCTCTAGCTTAACGCACGTCGCACATGCATACAGCTAGACACGAATATTACTAATACCGCCCCTACTGCTGCGGAATAAAGGCACAGGTAAAGGTCCAGTCGCATATGCTGATTACTGAACATTTCTCAACTAATCATCTCGTGTGATATAATGAATAAGAAAGTCTGTTTGTTGGTTTGACCTTCTTTCAAGCAGAAACGCATCGAGGCCTCTCTTTGTGTTAGAGTTGGACAGTATATAATGTGCCGGAGAGTAATATGTAAATAAATTAACGACAAACAACCTAAAAACTTAGCAGATGAAAAATCAATTTTGTGATGTTGCTACGAGGAACATAGGCTGGCTTATCGTCACGTGGCAAGTCGAAACTTGCAGCCCAGAATGTGGCCACTTGGACGGCGGATTGTGTGGCGTCCATTAAATCTTTCTGCGTGCAGGTGACAGGGCACGCAGGACATGATGTCAGGTGGGCCATCATCGTCTGTACCTCCCCGCACACGCAGCTCAAATCAGTGTTATTCGAGAATCCCCACCTAGACAATGCCATCTTTCCTCCAGCCGACTTGAATCCGAAGTCTATTTAAAGACTTCCAGATTGGCCACGACAACTGATGTCCGGGTGGAAGATTCTCAGATGGTGTGACAAAGGAGCTAGGAAGGGAGACTGCTGCGCCAGAGGTTGCATTTTTTAAATGCAATAAATATGTTAAAAAATAAATAAAAACAATAAAAACAAAACTCCTTTTTAATATATTGCATTCTAAAATCTACTTAAATCGATACGAGAGTAACACATAGGTATATTACAACTCTGTACTCTAACGTTTTGATGTGTTTTACCGTCCAAGGTAGTGGGTACTACGAATATATGACGTGTAATGTAAAAGAAGCTAGAGTAGATTTCAGCATGAATGGGAAATGAATATTTATATCGAAGAAAAATTCAGCATGAATGGGAAATGAATATTTATATCAACACATCTAATTCTGTATTTGTGTTCTTTGTCTGTATTGTGTTTGTACGAGTATAGTTGGGTTGCTCAAGGTATAATGTATTTCTATTTTTTTTATATTATATTAATAAATAAATAAATATCTAAAGAATATAATATATTGAACACGGCGACGTTGAAATCGGATTAACTAAATAGGTTTCCAGGTAATCCGGTTTAACTATAAGACTGACGGTAGAATTACCCTTTCATGACCCGGTCAAGGAATATATTATGCATTTTTAAATTGTTTACATTAGATATTATGTCCGTCTTGACTGCTCGAGCCTGCCCTAAATTACGGTGCTCGGCCTTAGTCCGGCTTGGTGTTCTCCTTCACCGTACGAGTATCGAATTATAATTTGTAATTCGAAAACTACAACCACGAACCATTGGTATTCGAAGTACTGAGTTCAATTTTCGCGGTCTGGTGGTAGATACCGATACCGAATTGCTAATCAATAAATAATCTTCTTCTTCATCTTCAACAATTGACCTCACAAACCCTGGTGTCAGTACGAGTATTATAGAGCGAGCAAATACTTACTGCAAGACAAAAAAAAAATATATGTTTTTATAATATATGCTTCGATGAATAATTTTATACTTGGTTAATAAATCGTGTGATCAATACCGCAGGTGGCGCAGTACATCGGCGAGATGTGTCGCTACCTGCTCGCGCAGCCTGCGCGGCCAACCGATGCGCAGCACCGCGTGCGCATCATGGTCGGCAACGGCATGCGCCCCGCCATCTGGCAGCAGATCGTCGACAGGTAACACTAGCACTGGACATACGCTTCTTCTGATAGAGTTGTAAGCCGATGCCCTTACAAACCCCCTGGTTGACGAGATTAAGCGTTCAAAGACCATTCATATTGTCAAAGGCCAGCCATATTGTAGCCTAAATGTAATGATCATATCATCGTATTATTAGATTCGTGGTTGTAGAGATTTTGTATTAAACCCAGGTGCGGATTTTGTCAAACAACCTCACTTTGTAAGAAAGCTTTAATTTGGTTAAGATATTGCAGGCTAATACTTACATCAGGTTGCACGAAAAGTAAGATGATTTCCTTCATGTCCACGAAAATAACTTTCAATACATAAAAAATACATGATTAAATGTCGAAAAAATGCATAGATTCCACAGGAATGTTGTACGAAATGTACCTATTTTGTAGCTTTGTGTAAAAAATGTGATTGTTTCAAAGAAAAAAAAAACAATTTCCAAATATTTACAAATTAAAAATTCAAATCAAGCTTGGGCTAGATAGCGACGACAGAAGGGAATCACGCGATCTACATTTTCGACATTTTATTGTTTTTTAATTTCCATTTGAATACAATCGAAATAGGTCTATGCCTCGTCATTGGTCTGGAGAAGGCCCGAAATATCCGCGCTGTTGAATTTCATGAATTCTGATAGATTAATTTTGTTTGTTTAGGTTCAAAGTGGCCCAGATAAATGAAATATACGGCGCCACGGAGGGCAACGCCAATATCAGTAAGTTACATTAGATGTTTGCTTATTAGCTTAATACATTGTTAGTAAGAATGATAACTTTGGACTTTGAGATTGCGATTGTACTGTTTTTATTGCCGTTAGGTAATTATAGATTTTTCTGGTTTTGACCGTTGATCTCGATGACCTGACTGTTAGTAAACAGCGCGTTTTATCTCAATACCTACAACCATTAATTATGTCACATGAGATAAATAACCGTATTGTATTGTCGAAAATGTAGGGTATTATTAGAAGATAAATTGGCAATGATAAGTAGTTTAATTAAGACTTTATTGCTTATTCTAAAGTCCCTTTCAATGGAATCCGGCAATAATGTAAACAAAACATTTGAATATCAATTTTGATCATATTCACATTTCAAGGAACCATACATTGTTCTTACAATTATTTCGCCCCCTATTAACTTCTAATTACGAAAATTTCAATAATTTGTAAAACTACCATTTAATTTTTTACTCATCAAAGTCTTGTTTATCTTTGGAAAGTTAGTGTTGTACATCGCTTTTAATAACTAAACTTTAATATTAAACTATAACTTTAATAATGATGGCTAAACTCGAAGTTGCGGATTGTGTTATTTTTGCAAAGGCAAAAGAATATTGTATCCAGAGCAAAAAACAGGTAAATATTAAAAAATAAGTTTGTTACTTGACTCACTGTGATTGTCCTGTGTGAGTGGGTATTGTTCCGAATTCTGTGCGTTTTTTCTGTTTCCTCTAATTATCGACGACTTTGCTTTTTGTATTTTGGTTTTTTACATTTTCTTGGCGATTTGGTTGGACTTATTCTTGGAGCGACGACTTCTGCGTGAAATCACGGATTTTGTTTACGATTGGATCTCTTTCTCAAGAAACAAGGTGGTTCTACCACGATTTGAATTACTTCATAATTATTTTTGATTAATTAAAATACTTAGGTTGAAGCAATGAACAGTGAACTATATCTCAATGATCAATGCTCAATCACTCACTTTGACATCAGTTTTGGTACAACACTATGATCATAGACAACTGTATTATTGCCGGATTCCATTGAAAAGGACTTTATATGAGCTGTTGATGATGATGCCGACTTCTCGCTATCAAGTTAAGGCGGGGTTATGTGGAAATAGAGCCCATAGTCGCTACTTTGACGATCAAATACCAGCATTTCTATTGATTTTATAAAGGTAAAAAAATATATGCTAACAGAATATATCCTTAATTAAATTTTAAATCGAGTAGAATTTTTAAATACATTATAATAATTTAGAAATAAAAAGCAGCAAAATATTTTTTTGACGTCCTAGATCTCGTAACTTAAAGCGATAACCATAGTTTTTTTTTCGTAAATATAACTTGCCAATTACTGACTTAGATTTTAAATCGATCACATTTTTCATAAACTCTGCCGATTTCTGTTAATAAGCAAAAGAGTTCAAGAAAAATGAGTTTTTCGCACGATTCCTGTGCAGTGTCGGACGTAACCACCGTGAAGCATCGCACGCTAATATGAACGTTATTTCAGTAATGCGTCGGTTGAACTTTCAACTAAACCGCGTTGAGTTGCTAATTTTTGCAATAACCCGGCCTTAAACGTCGGGTTGAATGAAAGACTATTGCAAGCTTGGGTGAAGCTCATGTATCGTGTCACAGCTACAGGGTAGTACTATACTAATTCTATGCCTATCAAACTATTGGCGAAATACATGTATGATGCTTGGACCACTAGTCATAATCTTCCTAAACAAAAGACGTCAGCTAACATTTCAATGGTTTACTTTGAATGAGGCGGTGTAGAGTTTGTAATATAGTTATTCCAACCCGCACTACTTCTTTGTTGCGGTTCTTGTACCCCGAAATTGTCTGGAAATTACTACTTGACCAATAAGGCCGCCCCAATTGACTTCTGGATATTTTGTTCAGTTTTGTGTTATTCCTTTTTGTACCTTTGGTGTCAATAAAGAAATGTACTGCTTTGTACGGTGCCTGACGTATGTTTGCCTGGTTGCAGTAAACGTTGACAACACGGTGGGTGCGGTGGGCTTCCTGCCGAAGCTGGTGCCGACCAGCCTGCACCCCATCGCGCTGGTGCGCTCCGACGAGAGCGGCAACCTCATCCGCGGACCCGATGGCTACTGCATCCGCTGCCAGCCCAGTACGTACGAGTATCTATTTATACAGCTTTTATCCAATGGCTGGATGCGGGCAGCGCAGGACCGGTCGTTCTTTTGGCTGAGATGATGACAGATTTTATAACACACTAGCGGGCCGTCCGTAAAAAGTATCTATGTGTTAATCCAGGTTGCAAACTATCTCCATTCCTAACTTCATCCAATTCCGTTCTGTAGTTAAGGCGTGAAAGCGAAACAAACATCTAAACATCCAAATATATTTTCAATATTAGTGATTAGACTAATGGGGCTAAAAACGGAACTAAAAGGCGACACTGTTGAGTGTTCCTAAAGATGTTAATTGGTTAAACGAATGTCAGATGTTTTTTTTTGACGTTTTACTGTCCAATCGCACACATTTAGCCAATTAAGTTTTCATTTAAATTGACACATGACATTGGGCGAACAAAAATGGTAAGTACAATTTAGAAGAAGCAGTAGTAACTACTTCTACTATCTGTTCTACTATCAGTATCATCAAACAGCCTTTGTGACCGAGCGGTATCGCTACGCAGGTTGCAGGTTCGAATCACAGGGGACACAATGTGAGACTGCCCGGTTTAGTTGGGACAATAATTCATACATGAGGGTTTGTGACGTCGATCGTCAACCTTACAACCCAAAGAAGATGAAGTGTCATCAAACGGTCTTAGAAATAATAATAAGTAATAAGATATATAAATAATTAATATGTGGGACATCTTCACACACGGCCATCTGATCCCAAACTAAGCAGAGCTTGTACTATGGGTACCAGACAGCTGATATACATTACATAAATAGATAAATACATACTCGTACATATATAGATAAACAACAACCAGACACAAGGCAAACACAAGTGCTCATCACACAAATGTTTGCCCTGGGCGGGATTCGAACCCGCGACCCTGTGCGTCGGAGGCAGATACACTACCACCTGGGTTACGGAGCCGTCAATATGGCGATGTAGAGACTGAAAACGTTTGTCTTTTTCATTCTAAACAATACTCTATTGCACTACTTCAGACTTACTAATGGGGGATTTTCCGACAGCCAATTAAAAAAAATAGTTCATAAAACTTCGGTAGATGGCGTTGACGATTCGTGGATCCGAAGAAATCCGGGGGAAAGACTCCCAGGGCCATAAAAGGATTAAAATAAAAGAACCCACGAAGTACACCTGGCGCCATCTATCGTCTTAATTAGAACTATTATTTTTATTTTTTATAGAGCTGTCAGAAAATCTCTCATTACTACGTGCTCCTACTCTGCCTTCAACTGAATAATTACACATTCGTCGACTAACCTAATTTGAAACTGTTCTCTTTTACAGACGAGCCGGGCATGTTCATCGGACTGATAGCGCAAGGAAATGCGTCGAGAGAGTATTATGGATACGTCGATAAGGTAATTTCTAATTCTTATAAAATCAAGATAATGTTAAGACAACGATTTTTAAAACCAAGAGATGGCCTATTTCTCGCTCCTCATTTTGCCTTGCTCTTGGAACTACCAACAATAAATACTACTATATAATTTAACTTTACGAGATCTATTTTTTATGCAGAAAAGTCCTCGTTGAAACTATTGGTAGTGTTTTTAGAATCACCTGACAAACATACACATAACCCTGCCTGCACCCGAGACACGCTGAAATCGATTTTAGCGCACCGTACCGAATTACTGCCCGCGCAGCGCAGCGGGCGAAACCCGTACAATTTTGTTTTTCTGGTCGCATACGTTGCTCACAGTTTGATTCGGAACACACCCTTCATAAATAAGTAATTAATTTAAATCACGATTTGTTTGTTTCCCCTTCAGACGGACAGCAACAAAAAATTGATGCGTGACGTGTTCTGCAAGGGCGACGCGGCGTTCGTGAGCGGCGACATTCTGGTCGCCGATGAGCTCGGGTACCTCTTCTTCCGCGACCGCACCGGCGACACCTACAAGTGGAAGGGGGAGAACGTCGCCACGGCTGAAGTGGAAGACGCCATGAGTCCTGCCCTCTACCAGAAGGCTTGCGTCGTCTATGGCGTTTCGGTGAGTTCATAGTCTTAGATCATGATGATTCTTCCGACCGTTTTCGGCCATGGCGACCACTTCGATATTCCGGTCGCCGACGAGCTCGGGTACCTTTTCTTCCGCGACCATACCGGCGACACCTACAAGTGGAAAGGAGAGAATGTTGCCACGGCTGAAGACTGAAGTGGAAGACGCCATGAGTCCTGCCCTCAACCAGAAGGCTTGCGTCGTCTATGGCGTTTCGGTGAGTCTGTTGGTCACAATGTTACTCGGAGCAATATTTGCTGTCACTACAACTGCTTGGCTTCTGTCTGTCTGAGCGTTGTGCTCTCGTTCGAATACCAGTGAGGATACTATCAAACAACATCACTGCGACTGACCGTATTGGTTAGAACATCGCAGGTTGTTCGAGAAGTAAAATAATTCCGTCCTTCGGAAGACACGTTGGTCCTGGAATTAGTAGTTTCATGACGCATGTCAGAAACCTCTGGCGGCTGATGATATTATGTCAAGATCCGCTCCGTAATACTTAACTCAATTCCTTTCGTCTCTGCTAACACTGTTCTCATATACGTCCCTATAGAAGGGCTCGAGTCTACCCTGAATTAGGGTGACCTCAGTCGACTACACTAGCCCAGTGCAGGCTGGTTAACTTCACACACTGACATCAAGGTTTGTGAGGTCGATTGTCGGCCTTACAACCCACATGATGAAGAAGTCTTTTGATTAACTTCGTAGGTGTCTACAGGTTTCCTTTGGTTCAATGTTTTCCTTCACCGTGAGAGTATTATCAATGAATTCTAAATATCACGTATCGAACTCGCGTCTCCCGGATGGAAAGCAGTAGCCTAGCCACTACTCTACCAACGCTTGGGAAATGATTCGTGTTTTTGATTAACCCACTCGCGCGCATGTTAGCTATCTAAAACGAATATGAGATGTTTATTTGAAACAGTATGAAAGTCTTTTGTTTGTGTCTAGATCCCGCAGACGGAAGGCCGCGCGGGCATGGCGGCCATCGTGGACCCTGCGCGCGCGCTGGACCTGAACAAGCTGGCGCGAGACCTCGACGACTCGCTACCTTCCTACGCACGCCCGCTCTTTCTGCGCATACTTAATGACATCGACATCACTGGTGAGTGGTCACTGTGTTGTGAGTGGGCGCCGTTGGTGGTGAGGGGTCACCGTCGGTGGTGAGTGGGTGCCATCGGTGGTGTGGGCGCCGCCATCGGTGATGAGTGGGCGTCGTCGGTGGTGAGTGGGCGCCGTCGGTGGTGAGTAGGCGCCGTCGGTGGTGAGTGGGCGTCGTCGGTGGTGAGTGGGCGCCGCCGTCGGTGGTGAGTGGGCGTCGTCGGTGGTGAGTGGGCGTCGTCGATGGTGAGTGGGCGTCGTCGATGGTGAGTGGGCGCCGTTGGTGGTGAGTGGACGCCGTCGGTGGTGAGTGGGCGCCGCCGTCGGTGGTGAGTGGGCGCCGTCGGTGGTGAGGGTTCGCCGTCGCTGATTACTTTTTATATTTCTAACCCGAGTGTTTTATTCCAGGCACGTTCAAGCTTAAGAAACTGCAGTACCAGAAGGAAGGCTTCGACCCCGATGTGATTAAAGACCCGTTGTACTTCCGCCAGGGCTCCAGCTTCGTGCCGGTCAGCTCGCAGCTCTTCACCGACATCTGCAGCGGACGCGTCAAGCTATAAGACACGCCATCTGTTGGCAGAGTCGAGCAGTAAGCGGACATTAAGCGAGCTACCGCGTTTACAACGTGTTAGCAGAATAACTCAAACCCCTCTCGGGTGAATGAACAACTTTTGTTCCACAACATACTAAAATTCGCAAAATAAAAAAGTATGATCAGTTTGTATGAATTTATTTTTTATTTGTGGAGCTTCTAGAACTAAAGTTCAGTTTCATGGGCTGACCCAAGAGGGTTTGCGTTATTTATTACTGACACGTTGTATGTCCAGCCAGTACTGACTACCTCAATAAGGCAGACGGCAACAGCGCACGAGCATATAAACTTTGTTTTCAAAAGCAGTAAAATCATACTGTCAAGAATTTTCGAGGTTAATTATTTATTTCATATACTCAAGTATATTGCATTCGCTGTATTCGATACGTCCATTGCCTAGAGGTTGGCAGTTCTGAGTATTCAGCCCCTCGGGGTTTGAACCGACTCTAAATGATGTTATTTAAGCCATTTAATTATACGCTGTGTAAACACAGTATAGTGATCTGATTACTGCTCAGCTCTCACAATCGGATTCGAAAATCAAATTCGTCACCTAGTATGGAAAGTTCAATGCTACCCTCATTATTGCAGAAACAGAAAAAAAAGTATCTGAAAGTATAAACTTGGTATTTTAGGTGCTAAGTACCTGGACCAAATTCTTGGCTCACATGTAGATAAAAATATACTTACCCTCTTAAACTTAAAAACGTAGAAAAGTCGTGTTTGTACAAAGAATTCTTATCTATATATTTTTTCGCTGCACTATCTGATGTGGTTTCGTTAAACTTTTTTTAGTTCTTTTTTATTTTTGTTAGATAATTTACATATTTTTAACACGTATTTTTTTATTGTAAGATTTTGCCGCGAATTTCCATTTTAGTTTTCCAATAAATGAGGTTTATTAATTTTATTTATTTATTTATTTATTTAACCATTTTGTTCCAACACAGAGTGTTCCAATGGCGCTTCATACGCTAAAAATAATTCTTTTTACAGATGCGACTTATTACAGTTCAATTACTAGGTAGCGACTTTGTTATATTAATGAGAAATAAGTTTAGGGGGAAGGGTAATATTTCTTATTACAAATTGAAGGTGGTTGCGTATGCGGGAGAGAGCACAGGAAAGCTATAAGCGTCTGTAAATTTTGGTAGGTGGTAATTCGCTGTGTTATAGTGGCGGTCTAAGACCTGTCTGTAAATGTGTAGCATAAATAAACATGTCTAATGTTGTGATGAAAAATTGTCGATCTCGCGGTGGAGCGCTCACTTTAATCTTGTAATAAACTCTTACAAAATGCGATTTGGTTGGGTTTGTTAGAGGATTAGAGTGTGCTGTTTTGTAACGCCGATATTAATTGACGATCAACTCCTATCTGTTCGTAGGGTGTATATTGTTAACTCCCACTCGTTCGTAATTGAAGCATTTTGTATCATCTTAGTCATTATTCTATTTTAATCAACAATCGCTTAGGATCTTTATGCAGATTTGCGAATATTAAACATAATCGCCTTTCATTAGAATACTAAAGCCAATAATTCCCATGATGCAAAAATATAGTAAATACATTTTCTACTCTAGACAAATAATCTAGAACAAAATATTCCTATTTAATTAGAAAAAAATAAACGTAGGAAACATTCCACCATCTAGTCTCATAAGGAGTTTCTTTTTATCTGCACTTAAATTAGGAAATGTTTGATTTCCTAATAATTTTTTTCTCTGGTTATTTAGGCACTATGTTTTTATGGAAAGTTATGAATCTTTACTTGCAAATAATATTTATGAATGTGAAGGATAACGAACAGGGGCCGAGCAGACTTTCCATATAGATTATTGTGCCTTGTGATGGAAACCGCACTGTAGATTAGGGAAATACTTAGAACGCTGTTGAATAATTGCTCCTAAAATTATAATGTAAGTTGTAAATAAATGCATGTAAAACGTACCCATAAGTGTTTTATTGAAGGTTTACATTTAGTTCCGGGCCGAGGTCGCGGTCCACCTGCAGGTGATCCACGGAAATTATAACAAACTTTTGACGGGTGCATCCCATTTGTTCCCCAACTCCGTAGTTCTCCATATTGTCGTTATGTACGTACCCCATTAGTTCTATAACTTTTTGTGGCTAGTAAAATTAACCGGGGAGAGTCGGATTGATGACTATCTTGCCATATGATTAATTATCGTTTCAACATTATAAATTTCAATTTTTTTTTAAACCAAAAAAAAAAAATTGTAAATAATATAAAAGTTTTTTTTATATATCTATACTAATTTGTAACGAATAAACTCTACTGAACTTATTTTAAAAATTCTTTCACCATAAAGAATGCTACATTATCCCTGAGTAACATAGGCTATATTGATTGCTAGAAAAAAAAAATAGGGATCCTTGCAAAAACTTCAGTAACGTGAACCAAGGTGTAAAAAAAATTGCTTAATGTTAGGTACCTAGATGTTGGGTATGTGTAGGGTAGGATGTTATGTGTAGGGTAGGATGTTATGTGTAGGGTAGATGTTGGGTAGGTTAGGTGTAGGGTGGGTGGACGTAGGGTAGATGTTGGGTAGGTGTAGGGTAGATGTTGGTAAGGTAGAGTAGGGTAGAGGTAGGATAAAAAATGGCCGGACAATATTTTTCATTTGATTTGAGTAGGTAGTAGTTAGAGTCCATAATGTAAAGAATAGGATTTTTGTTTTTGATATTGATCTACCCGCGCGAAGCCGGGGCGGACCGCTCGCTGGTATATCTATAATAGTGTGTATAATTTTATAGATCCCGTTATCAATTTGTTTGGGGGCAAGTGGTGATGTGGACAAAATGGGATGCACACCGTCCACCTTAAACCTACACCAGTAACTTTAAATACCAACCGTCTCAGAATACTATGGGTCCGAAAGAATAGAAGAATACACCTGACACTACCAGGTACCTAGGTTATTTATCAACACCTCTTCTATTCTAAGTGACGAAAGTGGGACAACCGCTCTGGACCAGCCAGCATGGCTACTGATGACATTAACTACTACGAGGCTGCTATTTATGTATCCGGAATAACAAAAAATAACAAACATCTATAACCAAATATACTTTTATTGCTTTTCAAAATATTCCCCGAGATGATCGATGCATTTTTTCATACGTTGAAACCAACTTTCGTAGCATTTTTTCCACTCTGTATCGGGTATCTCCAAAACGTGCATTTTGAAAGCATCAACGGCTTCTTCCCGGGTCGAAAATCGGTGTCCAATCATTTCTTTTTAAATATTGTTTATGTAAGTGGCCAGTTCCGGATACATAAATAGCAGCCCTTGTAGTCTTGGACGAGCTACTAGTACTCGTATAACCTGGTGAACGAACCCCTATTTACAATAGAACTAGATTGAGCATGGATCCCACCCGAGTGATAATTTTTTCAAAATGTAGTTTTGGCATGTTAAAGGCCCAAACGCACACTGTTTCCTTCTATTTTTTCTATTATTGGTTCTTTCTTTTTCGACGCATAAAACCAGTTACGCAAAACACCATCGAGCAAAAACTCGCTGAGGGGCCATTATATTCTTATTTATTTAACCATTTATTGCGTAGATTTATTGCACATAAGAAAGAGGCTATAAGTGAGATTATAAGAGGCTTAAAAGTAAAACAAATGTACGTCCAAGATTGGGTTCGGCGAGGGTTAAGATAGATCTGTTTATGGAGTATGCACATAACGAACGCGTGTTAAAGTTGCGTCGCCCAGCCGAGGACGATATTAACTCCGTTCCTTGGCCATACGCAGTGTTTACTTCTGTCTTTTTTTTGTAATTCTACAAAGACTCGGCCACGTCCACTTACCTTCACCTATTGCTCAATACTGCCAGCTATATCCACAAATAAGTATCTTTATTTCCTTTTCGTTATTTCCCGTACCTATTTTTTTATACGTCCTACTTACCTACGTACCTATTTTTTTATGCACCTCCTCAAGCGTGAAACCTTTTAACGATTGCCTAAACAAATGAACGATATCCGGATAAGTTTTTAAAATCATGTTAATGTAAGATACGCATTCGATCAACATTTTATATTTACAATTCTATTTGAAGAACAGGCGTGTTTGCTTCGATAGAATGTTGTTAAAAATTATCAATTTATATAATTTAGGTTTTCTTACGCTTTTACAGGTAGTGGTTAGCCAAGTTATATACGATGCGTATTTTGGGAAACCTCTAACAGATAACAGGCGGGATTTGTTAAATCAGGCAAATGCGACCGGGTAAGTCTAGCTTTCTATAACTTTACGCTTAGTCACGCACGGGCTTAGTTATGTTAGGAGTTAGTCAAGTTCAGGGCCCCGTTTCACGAAGCAACAAATTACTAGTAACAAGTTACAATTTGATATACATTGCGTAGCCAATTCGCCTGAACTGTAAGCCCTTATCGTTTTCTCTAATCGTCTACGCAATGTACGTCGAATTGTACTTGTAATTTGTAACTTGTAGCTTCGTGAAACGGCCCCCAGGTCATGATTTTGCAACAGTACAAAATATTTTTTTAGAATTATCAACCTAGTACTGAGGATCGATAGAGGCTAATAGACCGAGGCCCGAGTTCTTGGATGAAAATGTTCGTCTATTCCAGGCCATGTACATTAGAAGTCCAACCGTGCAAAAAAGATGAAGGCAGACGTGTGGATGGCACCTGTGTGAACCCGCGGTACCCATCGCGAGGAGGCACCGCCACACCGCTGCTAAGAATGTTACCTGCTAGGTTTGGAATCGGTGAGGGATACCGCTATTTTATCCAAATTTCCGTACCTATATGGCAAATAAAAAACTACAATGATTACTTATTTTAACAATACGAATATTCTTTATTTATTTTTATTTTGTACCCCAAAAACCTATCCAGAACAATTTATTATTATTACATCTGTGTCGTAGCACTGGAACAGATATGCTGCGGCGTAGCAGACATTAGTGTATGAAATGATAAACTCTGGAACACTAAAATCAAACTCTTGAATCTAGGAAATTCTCTTCGGCCGGCGCAAAGTGGCTCCGATCTCCCGTCTGCAAGAGTTATTCGCACCAAGATCCTCACGGAAGGCTACGTAGAGGAGCATCAGTTCAGCACGTTACTCACACACGTATTCGTCTTCTCATTCATTGATCACGTGGACTTAAATTATTTAGGTAAGTAACATTATTAAGTACCTCATCAACAGCTCATATATGTTCCCACCGAGGCGCTGCTCGAGCCTACCCTGAATTAGGGTGATTAGACCTTAGTCAACCGCGCTGGCCCAGTGCGGGTTGGTCAAATTCACACATAACCTATGAATTTCTTCGCAGGAGTGTGCAGGTTTCATCACGATGTTTTCCTTCACCGTAAGAGCGTCGAATAAACGTACATATGAATTCGAAATTCGAAATTCGTAAACACATTGGTACGCGTTGGGGATTGAACCCGCTTCTCCCGGACGGGAGGCAGCGGTCCTGGCCACTAGTCCACCGACGCTCTAAGATTAACCGGCGACAGCTAAGATTGGCGATTAAGTACCTAAATACAAACAAATAATTGCAATAAGATTGATATGTTTGCTGATAAAAGTGATATGCGTGATGTGTCTTTCGCAAATACAGAGTATGTTGAAATATTAATTATGAAATTGATTGGGCTAATTAATAGTATTTCGATGACGTTTTTATTTTTTTGTCAGCTGGTTTCACCACAGTAAGTGACTGTTGTGCTGGCAACACTCCAAACCGCGTGAACCCTCGGTGCATTCCGATCCCGGTGCCTGAAGATGACCCTGCTCTGCGGCGTAGTGGGATTCGGTGCATGAACGTGTCACGATTCATCACCTATCAAGACAGAGGGTGCATCCCAAATACGTTGCCATCTGAAAGAGTAAGGATAGTGGGTCAAATAATTTCAATACCTCTGCAGAACCAACGAAATATCCAAAAATATTGAAGTCCCGCCTCATTTTTGGCTCCAACAAACCTCTCATCAGCTTACCTTAACTGAAAGTAGTATTTGTAAAAATAATTACTTAATTCATCTTTCAGTACTCCAGTGTACCCCCATTTCTCGACCTGTCTGTAATCTACGGGAACACTGAGGAACGGAATAAGGAGATCAGAGCCAACCAGGGTGGACTCCTCTTGGCAGAGGAAACCGACGGGAAGGAGCATCCCCCTACAACCGCCCCGTGGTGTTATAGGAACCAAAGGCCAAGGGAAAATAAATGCTATGATTTCGGTATATATTCTAGAATGAAGTGCCCTAAAAAGATGGACAAGCATAAATATATATTACTTTTTTTTATTATTAATTCGTTCAATTTTTAACCTCGACCGGAATAGGACCTGGTTATATTTCGACTGCTCGACACGTAAACTTTCAAAAACAGGCCTGCCAAAATAGAGTTACGACAAATTTGACGGCTCCGTAGCCCAGGTGGTAGTGTATCTGCCTCCGACGCACAGGGTCGCGGGTTCGATTCCCGACCAGGGCAAACATTTGTGAGATGAGCACTTGTGTTTGCCTTGTATCTGGTTGTTGTTTATCTATATAAGTATGTATTTATCTATTTAAGTAATGTATATCAGCTGTCTGGTACCCATAGTACAAGCTCTGCTTAGTTTGGGATCAGATGGCCGTGTGTGAAGATGTCCCCACATATTTATTATTTATTTATAAATAACCAACGGGATACTTGGATCCACCGCCAGGTTCCACCGGTGGTCGTCCCGTAACCAGCCAAAGCTAATTTTTAACACCACCGAACGTTCTCAGTATTCATTTTATTATTATTCGATCTTGTTTTTTAACTTTCAGCGAAATAGTTTTACCGACAAGTATAAAATAATAGTAATAGTTTTAGTTGAAACGGAATTTCGGCCTATCTCTAGTATCAACTTCAACTCCTGTTTTAGGTGACAGTTACAACGGCAACACTCTAGCCGGCGTGTACTTGACCGCTTTGTGGTTCTTCCGGGAACACAACCGGCTAGCCCGCAACCTCGCCAGGGTCAACCCATGCTGGACCGACAACCAGCTGTTCCAGACGGCGAGGCAGGTCAACATAGCGCAGTGGCAGTACATTATGTACTACGAGATCATCAGCGCTTTGATCGGTACGACGTCTTCATCTCTACATACATAGTATAAAACAAAGTCGCTTAACGCGTCTGTCTGTATACCCGCTAACTCCTCCTAAACCACGCAATGGATTTTGATGTGATTTTCATCAATGGACTACGTGATTCATGAAGGAGGATTATTATACCTACATTATTTTATAATTAAATTTTAATATACAAGAGACGTGGGGACGTATATATGAGCTGTTGATGATGATAGTAGAGAAAATTAAATATTTTTCAATCATGTCGTAAAAATACTATTTTTGGGCGCTTACATAGCGTACTCTGGCTAATCACCCGTACGAAGCCGGGGCTAGCTACTTACAGTTTGTAAAAAGATCGAATTTCTCCAGGAACAAACTGTAGTTCTTCTTTCTAATTTTTTTATGCGGCAAATTTTCAAGCAAGTGCAACCTGTTGCAGGCAAACATAACGCTATGCGAGCTGGTATTCTTTACCAGACCGTGGGCTACGTGGACGATTTCGACGACCGGCTCAAGCCGGGTGTATACCACGAATACGTCACTGGTTGCCGCTGGTTCCACACGCTACAAGATGGCCGCACTGAGTGAGAATCTCTCTATAATCCCTTGCATTTAAATATAAGCATATATTTTTTGAAATCATCGAAATATTCCAGTGTGATATTGTAAGCCCACCAGCCCCCGCTGCATGACGACAGTCGATAAAATAAGTCGCGCGACATTAAAGTGACCGCCAATAGTATACAAGTTTATATCGCGCGAAGATCAGAACTGCATACGTTACTATTGGCGGTTACGTTTTATGTCACGCGGTTTATTTGATCTACGGTCGTCTTGCAGCGGGGGTAGGCAGGTGCCACCGGGCTATCTCATCTAGTTTTAGACAGTGCATGCATAAGTGTTATTACGCACATAAATCACGCATATGCAATACATACATAAATTCACGCCCCTATCTCCTAAAGTAAATATGTAGAGCTTCACTTGGCTCCCAAGGACCACACAAAGAAACACGCTTACATAACCACTAACTTTCATTTTAAATAGATCCATCGTAATTTTGTAGCAAAACTAATAAGTTTTACTGCTATCAGTTTATATAGCAACAGAGGAAAGTACCTCGGCACGAGAACCACAGTGGACGACGAGTTCAGGAGCGGCATTCTAGAAGTAAACAACACGGAGGCAGACCTCACGCAGGGAGCCTTTCGCCAACCAGCGGCGCACATTGACTGGAACTTGGACTACGATGTGAGTTCACTCAGTGCTTTCACATAATCCCAAGTAACAACAACAACAAGCTCTCGACGAAAGATTCATTATTTCAACAATTACGATAAAATAGATGTTAGTTAGTAAACAACTTTTTAATATAATAATAGATTTTTTTAGAAGTTCACGTCCTGTCTTCACCAAAGATTTTTTAGCGTACTTCAATGCCAAGCATCAATCAATCAGATAAAGATAATTAAAATATTATACATTTCGCTGAATTATGAAGGATAATTACGTGGGGCATACTGAAAGTCTCTGGATCTGGCCACTTACAACAAAAGAATGAAAAACAATTATGGAATTTGAAAATGGAACTTTTTGGGAACATGTTACCTTTTAATTTGCGAGACTGTCATTGTGACGTCATTTCGAAAATTGTGTGTCGCTATCAAAATTACAACGAAAATTAACGAAAATGTTTCGTTCAATGATTTTCGTTGTGGCTTAAGTCAACAAGAGAGTTGCCAGAGACTTCAATTGGTATTCCTGGTTTGGAGAATTTCAACGTGGACGTGATCATTTCCATGACCGGCGACTGCGGTTACATACTCTAATTGACACCGTACGACAACTTATTGAAACTGACAAAAAAGTTACTTGCCAGCAAATTAGCTAAGTGCAAAACATTTTACATGTGCATCTGAAGGTTCAGAAGCTTTGCACTCGATGGTTACCGCATGACTCAACGAAGGACCAGAAACGACTGCGTGTCTGTAAAATAATAAAAAGGTTTAACTGAGAACAGTCATTGGCTGTCTATAATATCGTGACAGGTGACAAAACCTGGGTGTACTGCTTTGAACCCGAAAGAAAAAGCCACTCGGCAAAGAGGGTCTTTCTTTTGAAGATTTGGCGATGAGAGTTGTCGAAGCATCGGTAAAAAAATGGTTGCTTCTTTTTTCGGCAAATCAGGACATTACACTACAGTATCGCTTGAAGAGGACAGTGGCTTGCTTGCCCAGAGTCATAGAAAAAGTTCGCCAAAAGCGTCCTCAAAGTAATGTTCTCCTTCACCACGATAACGCATCCTAGTATCCTCACATTCCGCTAAGGTGACAAAAGCCTATTGGAAGGCTTCAAATGTGGAACTAATGACGCATCCGCCTTACAGGCTGGACCTCGCACCCTGCGACTTCTTTTTGTTTCAAAAAATTAAAGACAAACTTCGAGGCACACGTTTTACGAGCCCTGAATCGGCGGTGAATGCGTTCCATGAAGCCATTGAAGAGGTCCGTAAGGAAGACTGGTCCAACTGCCTCGTACAGTGGTTTTAGCGAATGCAAAATGCATTAATTGCGAGGGAATATATTTTGATTCCTTCAAGCTCCTGGAATGGCAAGGACTAGGCATCCATATCAACGGCGAATACATCACTCACCTTCGATTTGCCGACGATATAGTAGTCATGGCTGAGACGCTTGAAGATCTTGGAAAAATGCTCAGTGACCTCAATAGAGTTTCTCCAAGTGGGTCTTAAAATGAATATGGACAAAACGAAGGTCATGTTTAACGTCCATGTTGCACCCACCGCACTAACTGCTGGAAAGTCTACTCTCGAAGTTGTTGACGAATATATATACCTGGGACAGGCAGTCCGATTAGGCAAGTCCAATTTTGAGAGAGATCAGTAGACGGATCCAACTAGGTTGGGCAGTGTTCGGTAAGTAACACAACGTCTTCTCGTTCAAAATCCCTCAGTGCCTGAAGACTAAGGTGTACAACCAGTGTGTGTTACCAGTGATGACTTACGGCTCTGAGACGTGGTGCTTCACAAAAGGACTCTTTCAGAGGCTCAGTGTCGCGCAGCGAGCTATGGAGAGAGCTATGCTTGGTATTTCTCTACGAGATCGAGTCAGAAATGAGGAGATCCGTAGAAGAACCAAAGTTGCTGACATAGCCCGTAGGATAAGCAAGCTGAAGTGGCAATGGGCAGGCCACATAGCGCGAAGATCGGATGGCCGATGGGGCAAGAAAGTCCTTGAATGGAGACCACGTACTGGCAAGCGCAGTGTGGGACGGCCACCTACGAGATGGACCGACGACCTGGTGAGGATCGCTGGGTCTCGTTGGATGCAGGTGGCTATGGACCGGTCGCGCTGGAGTGCGATTGGAGAGGCCTATGTTCAGCAGTAGACTTTAACAGGCTGAAATGATGATGATGATGATGATGATATTTTGAAAAACAATGAGTGTATCGTAAGTCTATATCTAGTCTTATTTATCAGAATCCAGAAACTTTCAGTACGCCCTAAGTATGATCGCTGGAAAGATAAGGGAAGAAATGTAAATCTGTCAGATAGCCAATTTCAAACTAAAATTAAAAATATTTTATATTCTAAGGCCTACTTTACGATAAATGATTACTTAGATGATAAAAACGTTTGGTCAACTGTTGCTCCGAATCAGCGGAGGAGTAGATTGTAATTATTATGACTTATGTATGATTCTTTATAATATATTATATTTAAAATAAAAGTACAAAAGATACGATTCCTGTGGAGTTTCTTCTGGCCGTTCTTCTCCACTGCGAGCCTACACTAGTAGTGAACGTGCCATCCATGATAGCTTTGATGTCGAAAATGATTTGTAAAAATCTTAATTCGAATAAAATATTTTTATTTGAATATGAAGACTGTGCCGATCAGTGGAAAACACAGATATTACTATTATTACTGTTAGATAGATATTGATTATATTATTGATATTACTGTTATTATTATTATTATTATATTTTTCTTAGATGGCCGAACGGATCTTCGGGGGCACCCAAGCCGCGGGGGATGTGAGCGCGATAGACATGCAGCGTGGACGAGACGCAGGATTTCCCCCGTACAACGAATACAGGAAGATCTGCGGCCTGTCCGAGGCACACGACTGGGACGATTTCAAAGACACCATCTGGCCTGATGTAAGTTTCACCATTTACTCACCGTAGGTTCGCTAATAAATATTACAGCACTCTCATTTTTTTGTTGGCCTCTGCAACTCTGCACTGCTACGGTTGCTAAGCCGTAGCAAAGGCTACGAAGTAAACAGCGCGCTCACACATCTTTGCTGTATTTTCACTGCGTGTTCCAATGTGCCTTAACACTACTAATGTAAGTAATGTATGTTGTAATGTAGGTAATGTACGATGCCTGCTACGCACCTATTACGTAGGTGGAGCGTGCTAAGGGCGTTTGCGCACTCATCCGTATCCGATCCGGTTTTCATTCGTATTTGAGACGATATTGCATGATGTTGTCGTAGTGATGTGAAAGCTGACTGATGAGCAGTTGACTGTACTCGAGTATAGATTTCGGGTACTTATAAAATTCGAATACTAGGTTGATCTTTTTTAATTATATCTACTTATGTAATGTAGATCCCGCAATAAAGTCGCTCATGTTACTCGTATAGTTCGTTTCACGTAAATAGAATCCTGGAGTCTCTCTCGAGTGTGCATTCGATTATTTTTGTAACGAGTACCAAAATACTTGTTTATCAAAAAATAGTCAATTTGGCACATCACTAGCAGCGCGAGCTTTCCCCTCCCCGTACCTCACTCTTCATCCGTAAAAAAATCGTGTAGTGCGCAAGCGTACGTACAATTTGTATGGCGGCCACTTCGACTCTGTTTTGATCCGTAAAAAAACCGATGCGGAGTGAGAATTTACGGATCGAAAACGAACCGGATACGTATGGGTGCGTAAGCGTCCATACAATTACTAGGATGGCCAAACCGGATCAGAAACGGATTAAACGGATTCTTAAATCGAATGAGAATCAGATACGGATGAGTGCAAACGCCCTAAGACTGCCGTGCGGATTGCGGATAACCCCACCTCGTAGGTGCGCTGTTACCAAATTCCTCGAACGTATACGGCGCACCTACCGAGGCGGGTGGGGGTGCGCACTGCGCATGGCTGTATTATTGCGTTTTTTTTTTTCAGCAGCCAAAGTGTTTTGAATGGTAAATTCGAAACTATTTCGGTTACTTTTCTTACCAAAAATTAATTGCTAAGTAAAATGGGCAGAAAGTGGAGCAACTGAAGCGGCAGTACGAGAACGTGGATGACGTGGACCTGATGGCTGCCATATACAGCGAGAAGCTGCTGCCTGGCTCGTATGTGGGTCCCACACTCTTCTGCATCATGACGCGAAACCTGGTCGAGATGCGGCGCTCAGACAGACACTTCTTCGAGCACGGGGACCATCCTGCAGCACTCAATTTGCGTACGTACTGAGAAGAGTAATAAAATAAATGTGGTCAATTAGTCGAAATACGAATTAACGAACTCTTGCCGTAGTTGGTGAATTTTGACTGAAGAATCCTCTTGTTTAACCCACATGTTTATTTTGATTTAATTGCCATCAAAACAATTTTTTGTCCCGAGGTACCTAAGCCGACAATAGCAAAGAAATATTTAAAACTACAAAGGCCTAACCTAAGCCTGTTGCTTAGGCTTAGGTTAGGTTAGGTTATCCATCAAGAATTCCATTTTGTTGCAACTTGCAACTTTCGGCTCTGTGAAAATAGTCCTACTTCAAGATCTCTAGTGGCGTGGATTAGAGTCAACATTAGCAACATGGTGTATGTTAGACTAAACTATAGACTTATTTTGCAGGTCAACTAAACGAAGTTAGGAAGACTAGCATAGCGAGAATATTATGCGACAACGGAGACAAGGTCGACAGGATTCAACCACAAGCTGCTTATATCGCAGGAGTTGGGTAAGATGAAAGTTTTACATTTATATCGTTGATATTGATGGAGCATCACTGTAGATTAACAACAAATTGAAAACATAAAATAGGAACTTCAAACAAGAGATTTTGAAAGAAGTAGATTTAGTTTTATTTTTATTTATATGACTGCATTAGCAGTCTTGCAACATACAACTGTCCTTTCAGGAATGAAAAGGTGTCTTGTAAGAAGATCCCAGGAATGAACTTGAAGAGATGGCGGGATCCCTTGTGCGAACCCACGCGCGAGAAGCTAGGCGGGACGTATGAAAAGGAAAGTGTTTCTGACAACATTGGGAAGTGGGTGCCCCGGAACTTTTGGTCAGCGTTCAATAACATAGACAAGAAGAATCGAGACAGTTACTTTGTGTACCCTTGGTCAGGCCTCTATTGGTCTAAATAAGGGACATCCTAATGTTAGTGCTTGCCTGTATGTGCAAATATTATGATCAATTAGTTTATTTTAAGAAAATAAAAATTTATTATCATTACGTGATTGTTTTTGTACCTATACCTTGATTTTTAATTCCGTGGAATTCTGACAGATGGAGTATTGCCAGGCAGAAAACAGGTTAGCAAAATTACAGGTATCACATTTTGATAAATAAAAAAAACACTGTGAATTATTTTAAAGTCATAATAGATGCAACCTTCATTTTATCTCATTTTTTCATTTGTTGAATGACTATAATATTTTTAAGTTGTAATCTGTTTAATTTACTACATTCAATGTGGGAGAATATTAAATAAGGCCGGGTATCATTTTCAAATAACCGCAGGTTGCAAACAGTTGGTTAATATTTCTATTTCTAATGCAAAAAGGCTTTTATAAATGCATGGAACCAAAAAATGAAGGTGTTTTTAATCTAACATGTTAGCAATGCTATTAAAATAACAAATCTTCCATGCAAACTTCACTTTAATTTCGTATTGTATGGCTACAGATAAAAAACACAGCATAAACTATACAATATTTAAATAGAGTTTGCACAAGCCACTTGAATTGTTATTTTAATTGCATTGTATGTAAATTATGATATGCCTGTATTGTTATAATAGTGATAACAGAAATGTACATGTGAAAAAAGGTTTGCGACAAGTGACCTGAGATATGTCAGAATTCCACGGAATTAAAAATCAAGGTATACTTAAAAATGTTTTCATAAGATCGATAGTTTTTTTTATTTTGATAGTTATTTCGAACCTTTATGACATTGGTTTAATTATCTTATTTAATTTCCATTGTCCACGTTAACGAACAAAGGAAAAAATAGGCATTTTTAGATTCGTACGCGATATCTTTTTTGTGCTTGCAGATATTTAAGAAGAAATAGATAATTACATCTGTAGGTATGTTGTGTTTTTAGCACATAAATCGATGCGAACGAGGAAAAATTGGTTGTATTTAAATAAAAGTACCAATGGTTCACACCATATTTTGTATTCGATAGTAGAATGTATTTATTATAAATTAACAATGAAATTAATAATCATTAAACTGTTTTCAAATAAGGCGTATACATCTAAAAATAATTATATTCCTTTTACGTCTGCACATAAACCGATTTGCTTTGTTCTTGATTTGACTAAACATTAAGACGCGTTGTTTAAAATTAATTAAACATTAAATAAACTCTGTCGAAAAATGTACAAATACTTTACATAATCTAAGATAAAGCTACGCATATTTCACATCATATTTAGATCAGACTAGACTAATTAATAACGCTTCGCTTCGACAGATCATGTACAAACGTGTATCTACAAAACTACAAAATGGTGTCTTACGCTCTTTTGTCTTTCATAACAGTTTTAAATGAAGCCCAACAATAAATACATGGATCTTAGCCATATTGCCGGTTTTTCTTTTCAGGAACATTACACGTCTAAACGTGTTTTAGTGCCCGCCTTAAAAACTCCATACATTTTACAGGTTTTATTACTGCTTAATGTTACAAAAAAAGAACTATTCAGACCTATTCAGATCTGGACGCACATTGAAGCTAATGCAATTAATTGCACCAGAATTACCCAAAAGAACACCAAAATATTTCGCATTAATGTCATTTAAAACTGTTATGTAAAATGTTTACAATACATGGACATTGGCCTCGATTCGGGATGTCATGCTCTAATTCTAATTTTAAAATCCAGCTATCCTTTTCTTTTTTATGACCAATTAAAGAGAGGTAATGAACGAATGATAACTTAAAATAAGGGCATAGCTATCAGATTAAGAGATTCACATGTTCAGAGAGTCGCATGTTTTAAGTGCTCTCTAAAATTGTGCAATCGACACGGCCATAAGGTTCATATTCGATGTTTTACAGCTCTAATATTAGGATGGCCATCTCCTGTCCCTTTTCAATCTTTAAAAGGTAAAAAGGACGGACTAACTTAAATTAAGGATTAGAGCGTGATATCCCGAATCTAGGCCATTGTATAACTAGAGATGTTTATAAAGCACATTTGCACAAATTCAGCAGCCATATACAAACATGAGAGGCTATTTACATAATAATATTTTGTGGCAGTGTCATTTAAGGTTGATATTTACGAATTATTTTGGCCTAAATTAGTTAATTATCCTGATTCTAAATAGTACTTCAAATTGGTAGTCTAATCTATACTATTGTCATATAAGATCAATAATTTTGGAATGCTAATCAAATTACAATTTACACATTATTCATACAACTTTCAAACAATGACTAGCGACTATTAAGGCAATTGTAATATATTATATTTTGTCATAATAAATAAAATTTTCTTTGATAAAATAATAGAAAAATAAAGGTATCTGTAATACTTATTGCACATAATACTAATTTTCAATCATAATTAGAAATAGTATATACATTCTAAAAAATAAACTACCTTATTAAATCATGTATGTCTTCCACGTGAAGTTCAATGTATTTTCAAAAAAAAAAACGTAAGTACATTATATTTAAACAACGTAAATAGTATTCCATTTTCTGAGATAAAACTATAACCACAACTCAGAAACTAATTAGGTATGAATTATATCAGAGTACATAATAAAATAAATATGTATCTATTTAAGTCACAAAATAAGCAAAATATAGTCAAACATTTCAACCATTTCTGCTGGCTGTAGCATATTCAAAAGAATACAAAATAGCATAGGAAAGGCAAACCTTTATGAAATACAGGTCTCACAACACAGAATACGAAAAGTCTACCAGAAATTGATAGAAAGAAAAAAATCTTTACAAAGGAGGAAATGAAGACATTTTTCTTAGTTTATATTTAAGGAATATACTTTTTTAATGTCATTGAAGACTTGTACCGCGAAGGTAAAGAGCAGCATTTTAAACTCAAATGAAATAAACCACTAATAACCGAGACTCACGTTTTAAAGCTTACTGTGTAGCAAGCAACTATCTGCTGGCGACTTGTTATTTTTTTATCAGCTGCCTTTGATCTCTCGGTGTGTTCCAGCAAAATCGACATATTGTGCCTAAATCCCAAACAAATTTACAACATTCAATTCCACAAGCCAAGCCCACGGGGAACCTGGTATGTCTCTTACTTTCTATCTCAACTATTTGTCAGTTCGTTCTGCTTTCACTTCTAAACGGCTGAACTAATTTGGATGAAACTTGGTAGGTAGATAGATTAGGCACGTTTACGTATAGGCTACGTTTTACCGCGAAAAAAAAACTTATTCCCAGGGAAAAAAATAAACAACTTGGATGTAGGACAGCTAGTAAACCTTAGTAAACAAACAGCCCATTTGCTGCGTTTTCATCATCTCAGCCGAAAGACGTCCTCTGCTCGCATCCAGTGCTTGCCGCGACCTTCACCAGATCGTCGGTCCACCTTGTGGCGGGCCTACCCACGAAGCGTCCGTCGGTTCTCGGTGCAATGTGCCCCGCCCACTGCCACCTTCTGGCTATTTCAGCAACTTTGGTTTGCCTGCTAATCTCATCATTCCTGATTCGATCTCGCAGGAAAACTCCATTGCCCTTTGGGTGCCATTTTATGAGGCCCATTTTAAGCGACCACGTCTCTGATCCGTATGTAATGGTAACTGGCAACACACACTGGTTAAAGACATTCGTCTTGAGTCACTGCGATATTTGGGACGATAAGATGTTACGTAATTTCCCGAATAACACAGCAGGTTATACCGCGGAAAAAAATAACTTCTCTCAAAGAACAACACAAACAACGAGGACTATGAGTTTCGGGAGAACAGCTAGTAAGACGTGGGAAAGAAACCGCATAACCGCGTAAATCAAAATAAAATAAATAAGGCTGGTCTAGCGTCACGTGTGGCAGCGGGGGCTGGTTTAGCGTCACGTATGGGGTAGCTGGAGCAGCGGGGGCTGGTCTAGTGTCACGTGTGGGGCAACTGGGGCAGTGCGTCAGCTGGTCTAGCGTCACGTGTGAGGCAGCTGGGGCAGCGGGAGTTGGTCTAGCGTCACGTGTGGGGCAGCTGGGGCAGCGGGAGTTGGTCTAGCGTCACGTGTGAGGCAGCGGGGGTTGGTCTAGCGTCACGTATGGGGCAGCGGGAGTTGGTCTAGCGTCACGTGTGAGGCAGCGGGGGTTGGTCTAGCGTCACGTGTGGGGCAGCTGGGGCAGCGGGAGTTGGTCTAGCGTCACGTGTGAGGCAGCGGGGGTTGGTCTAGCGTCACGTGTGGGGCAGCTGGGGCAGCGGGAGTTGGTCTAGCGTCACGTGTGGGGCAGCGGGCATTGGTCTAGTGTCACATGTGGGGCAGTGGGAGTTGGTCTAGCGTCACGTGTGGGGCAACTGGGGCAGTGCGTCAGCTGGTCTAGCGTCACGTGTGGGGCAGCTGGGGCAGCGGGAGTTGGTCTAGCATCACGTGTGGGGCAGCGGGGGTTGGTCTAGTGTCACGTGTGGGGCAGCGGGAGTTGGTCTAGCGTCACGTATGGGGCAACTGGGGCAGTGCGTCAGCTGGTCTAGCGTCACGTGTGGGGCAGCTGGGGCAGCGGGAGTTGGTCTAGCGTCACGTGTGGGGCAGCGGGGGTTGGTCTAGCGTCACGTTTGGGGCAGCTGGGGCAGCGGGAGTTGGTCTAGCGTCACGTGTGGGGCAGCGGGGGTTTGTCTAGTGTCACGTGTGGGGCAGCGGGAGTTGGTCTAGCGTCACGTGTGGGGCAACTGGGGCAGTGCGTCAGCTGGTCTAGCGTCACGTGTGGGGCAGCTGGGGCAGCGAGAGTTGGTCTAGCGTCACGTGTGGGGCAGCGGGGGTTGGTCTAGCGTCACGTGTGGGGCAGCGGGAGTTGGTCTAGCATCACGTGTGGGGCAGCGGGGGTTGGTCTAGCGTCACGTGTGGGGCAGCGGGGGTTAATCTAGCGTCACGTGTGAGGCAGCTGGGGCAGCCAGGCGTCGAGGCCGGAGCGCGAGGGCAGTGCGGCGCACAGTAACGCCTCCTCGTGCGCCGTGAGTTGCAGCTAGGCCGTCACTTGGTCTAGCGTCACGTGTGGGGCAGCCAGGCGGCGAGGCCGGAGCGCGGGGGCAGTGCGGCGCGCAGTAGCGCCTCCTCGTGAGCGGTAAGCCTTAGCAAGACGGCCAGCGCGCGCGTCAGCTGCCGCGCTTCCAGTTCACGCGCCGTCAGGAAACGCAGCACCACGTGCTTCAAGTATCTGCGCAAAAACATGTTCACTTGTTAGATAGCAGATCGTAAACAGACACCGACTCGACTTAAGAGGTATTGAGAGAACAGACTCTGGAGACAGGGCAGGACAGGAGATGCTGTAAATTTTAATTATTTTGAATGAATCATAACCTAAAATAAGGGCGTAGCTGTCAGATTAAGATATTTAAAAGACGATAAGAACGGATGAACTTAAATTAAGGATTAGAGCGTGGCAGTGAGAACAGGGTATTTTTTATCTATTAATCCAAACTTAATTGTTCGCCCTATTTAAAAAAATACCGATTTATTAAGGTTTAAAATTCAAGATTATATAGAGAGACAAATATATCTATATACTAGTGACGTCACTAAGTCAGTAGCTCCATACATTTTCCATACAGAAAAGTGTTTTAGAAAGAGACAGACATATTTAAACTTTAAAAAATCACTGCAAATTGTTTTTTTTTTTGTTTTTTTCTTCGCGAATCGTCTGCATCTATATTTTTATGTTAATTCATAAAATATAGTAAATTCAGGAACAGTGAAGCTCACAACTTCACATTATAAGTCGAAAGTAGAAAATATACGGTTTTCGGCTACAAAAAAAAAAAATATATATTCTATTCTATTCTGTTTAAACGTCCTTGGTTTTCGGTCTACTTTCACAGGTGGTACTCTGTGCAACTTGTCATTCAACAACATGCTCAGATTAATAACCAGACTTGCTTTGCTTTATATGACGTCATGCTCCTCCACTATTGAATCCGGACTCGTTTTCATAATGACCAACTGTGTAAGGGTAGTATCCTTACATTGAGAAGTTACTGTTATTGTGTGAGTTTATCATGGAACGGGATGTAAGAAGTAAAACGTGTCCGTACCCAATGATATTGTTTATTGTACTAAAAAACTGTAATAAGTAAATTGCCTACCTAATACCTACGTCATACATATTAATTTTGCAACAATGTGTATAGCTAGTATAGCTACTTTAATAATTGAATCGTGTGATTTTAAAACAACACATGTCACATATGTTTTTAAAACAACATTTGTCCATTTTTTAAAGAAATAATTCACACTTACCTATTGATTATATTAGAAAAATAAATTTTAGTTTGTTTACTCATAATAAAGCAATATTTTTCACTAAGATGTTACTACAGTAAAGATTTGTATTTTAATAATAATCAGTTTTTGTCTGTCCTGTAAAGTAGTCATTACAGGACATGTGTTGTTTTAAAATCACACGATTCAATTATGTCGAGTTGGCTCGTACCAACTGACTCGACGAAGTTCCTCCCTCAGTTCCCCTCACAGGTGTCTTTGGATAGTTTACTATATAGTCATACCTTCTACTGATGTCTTGTTCTTCCACGGAGGTCAAGTCGGATTTACTGCTCTGAAGTTCACGCTGTAGAGTCTTCTTCATGTCCGATATCCGGTTATCTAGAGTCTTTATTTTCTGTGAGGGAAAGAAAAATCATTTAAATAATGCCAAAGATTTAGCTGGTGCTTGTTCTCTTCTTAAAGACACGTATTTTAACACGACCGCCCAAAAAAATAGTATAATGAGTTCAGGGTTAATGTATGTATGTATGTTAGTGTTTCTGTATTCCACCATAACTTAATGCCTAAAGGTGGTTCTTAATCTTTTAGTCCTGGGGGACCATTTGTCAAAATTTCCGTTATACCGTGGACTACCAAGTCTGAGTCTGAGTCAAGATTTGGAGGTAAAATTCAGTAAATAAATGTAATTAAATAAAGGGTTCTTTTAGATTTCAACAAATAAAAAATGTATAAAATTACTATAACCAGTTTATTTTGTGTTACGCACTCGGGTAATGCTGTGTCGACTCTTGTCACTTATTTATTGGCGTGGCTCGCGGACCACTTGAGATGCTTCCAAGGACCACCAGTTAAGAACCACTACCTAACCTAACCTAACCTTAGGACAGATTTGAATATATCGGGTACGGTTAGAATCCTTACTTCAGCCCGAGTGACACTGGCTTTGACAGGGCAGTCGTGTTTTTAATCCATGTGTCGTCAATAAAGATGTCGACACCTTCTATGAAAAAACAACGTAACTTAAGATACGTGACTTGAGATACAAAATGACTTTAGTTAATATTATTCCTTATCATAATTTTATTTACTCTTAATTTTCTGTCCAAGAGCAGTCTCTAAGTACATTAGAACTGAAGTTAGCATTAGTCAAAACATCTAACTATAGGTAAAACGTATTTTTTTCTCTTTAAACTGCTGTACTGATTAGTGGCTAAAATTGAGTTACATTGTTGTTCATAGGAGGTGTCGATGTGTTTACCTTATTTTTATCACAGATTTCAGTTTCTAAGTCTTGTATGGTGTTTTTGAGTGAGTTTTCGCTCTCAGTCATGTCGTGTATCCGCCGCTGCAGTTGTTCTAGTTCAGTCTTGCGCGCTGCTTCATGTTCTTTTATTAACATACACTCGGCTTGGTTCTGCAATCAATACAGATTAACTAACAACACATTCGTAACATAACTGTTACTTATTCTGTTACTGTTACTTATTCTTGCGAATGTGTTTGTCGATTTGTTATTTTATTGTACACTCATCAAATCGATGTGATTTACATGACATAGAGCAATTTTGTACCACGAGAAAAATATTATTCCTAAGAGAAAATTATAAATAACGCGGGCGTTATAGCTCGGACGTACAGTTAGCATAAATAAATAAAGACTAACAAGTTAGATTTAAAGTTTTTTTACGAAAACTAAAATGAAAGAAGAAAATATAAACGCAAAGAAATATATTTTTTATGTAATTTTACAAACAAGAAATGTTAAAAGTATATCGGAATAAACAAAAATAAACAGCCACTCATTATAAAACCTACCTCTTTGTGTTGGGCTATCAAGTTTTCCAACTCCGCTACTTTGGCTTTTAGTTCTGTAATCTCAGTTTCTTGGTAACGCACGTTGCATCGGCTCATTTCTATACTCTGGGACATGTGCGCGTTGCGAAGAAATGCCTCGTCTTTTTCCCGTTTCTCTCTGAAATTCATATGTTTTTTATTAACTCCGTATACTATCCCCTGGCCTATCACAAGCGGATCGTCAAAATTCACACAAATAAACTTTGAATTTATTTGAAATCGTATGCAGTTTTTCTCACGTTGTTTTCCTTCCCTTTTCAATAAGCAGCAGGGATCCTAGTCAACCAGCGCAAACAAAATAACGTAACAAAAAAGATTAATATAACAAACCTCACTTGTACAATAAAATACGATAAGAACAAAAACATAAAGTTAACAACTACATAACCGTAGGATTACAACGATTACCAGCAGCGACGAAAACGAACAGTAATCTATCTACCACGATAGCTGTAGATTACAAATAATAAAAGTATTTACCTACATTTTGACCAGGGACTGGAACCCTTACCCTTCGTACTCTTATTACGCTATAATTATAACGTTTGCAAATCCACCAGGGTAACCCTATCAAGGAATCTGATAAATATAAATTTGTTTTAATTATCATTTTGTAAATACTTAAAACCCAAACGACTGAAGTTTTCAACGGGTAGTCCGGTCCCTGATTTTGACAGTGTATATTTATATGGTACTATCATTACTAATATTTTAACTGTTTGTTTGTTCGTCCTTTCATTCAATTTTGCCATTTTTCATAGCAAGCATGAAAACCACGCAAACGAGTCGCCGCCGGTGGAAGCTAGTAATAATAGAGCATGACAATGTAAAATAAATGATTTTGTAAATTATTTGCTCACTTGTCATATTTCCTTTGCATGTCGATATAGTCGTGTTGCATGTCCGTGACCATCGAGTTGAGGTGGTTCAGCTCGGCCTTCTGTTCGTCCTGCGTCCTGTTCGACTCGTCCAGCTTCCCCCTCAGGATCTGCACCAGCGCCCGCTCGTTCTCCAAAGCGCCTACGAGCTCTTTGTTTTCCTCTACCAAGGATGCTATCTTGCTTTCTAAATCCATTGTCTTCTCCTGAAACCGTTGGAACTTCACAATTTGCTGCCTTTACTAGAAGATTTAAGCCTGATGCCCAGTATTTTTTCATGTGTGAGTTGTTACATAAAAATAAAGATATTTTTTTGTGCTCTGCCTGGCAGTGAACAAATCAAAGTTTAAAATTGCCTAATAATTTAGTAAAATTATTTGATCAAATGCTTTACTACGTTCTAAAGACTAGCGAGAAAAATCCACAACCGGTGTTGTTAATATCCAATGCAAGATAGTTTCGCCTGTGGTTCGCATTGTGACCTTATCGGTAAGAGGTGTTTTGCCAAAGTCAAGGTTACATTCAAATGTTTCAAAAAAAATTAAATGGACCAGTTTATCCACATTAAAACTAGTCGAACCAGTACAAGATAAAATAAAAGAATCAAAGATGGATCCATTAAAAATCAACATTAAAAACTAGGTACCTGCTTCAGCATTCGTTGTCTGTTTCTACTAAACTCAATTGACCAAAACACACATGCGAAAGTGCAACAAGCCACAAGCTACTGAACTGGGAACTTTGTCACCACTACTGGTCCAGTTTGAGCGAGCTGTGCTGGTAAACCGGCCACTTATTTTGTTTCGAAACATCTTACGTCACACCCGACCAGCGTGTTACCGCGTTATACATGCAATCGACTTGATACGATGCAGACGGAGGCATAAGCGAATGGTGGGCAATTAAGCGTATTCTATTTACAAAATATTAGGTAGGAAATAAATAATAGTACTAGCCTATAAGTAAGGTATACGAGCAAGCACATCCAAATCAAGATACATCACTCTGGGAAAACCGGTTTAAAAGTGCAAGTCATATAAACGTCGATACTTAGTGGTAATGATATAGAAATTAACGCATACGAAATAAAGTATTTTTGAATAGCACTTATTTCCTTTTGTATGCTACTTCATACATAACATCTAGAACGATTTTAAATGCATTTCCATTGTATCAAAAACACTTTATCGTTTTTATGACCTACGTCACACTTGATAATAAAAAAATAACACCAGTTACTTACCCTTAAAAATATTTACAACGCCAAAACACAGATCTAAATAAAATTCATCTAGTCTCTATTTAGGTTCGTATTTTATTAGTCACAAGTGGAGAAGCGTTAAACATCGTCATGCGAACTACGGAGCGAACGCGTACTGCTACGTTAATCAAGCAATTAAAATTGTACACCATGCCAAATCTTGGTGAAGTGAAATAAAAATATGAAATAAACGAAAAAACATAATTTATTATAAAAAATATCTCTTTACATAGAAACAGGAAATAAAGATTCTGGAATACGAAAATAATATTAACAGTGTTTGTACTTATGTTAACTTTAAGTACAAATAATAAAGATAAGTACTAGGTTTAAACTTACTTGGATGGAATGTTGTTAAATATCACAATAAGAATGATTGTTTTTAATAGCAGGACTTGCACGCGCACCTGTGTCATCAAACCACTGACGCTCCGGCATAGCGCAGCGAATATGATTTATCTTATCAGAATAGCACGTGATTCGATTCTACGTACAACACCTTTAAATATTATCTACTACTTTGTTAACCATATTGTACGAGATAAAAGATCATTTCATAACTACGAGTACAAAGACCCCCAAAGCATCGCATCGTGAGGTTTAGTGAACACTCTGAAAACATGATTATTCACACCACTAGTGAGACTGTGCCACACTCCTTACATAAGTCGCATATGAAGCAGCGCAGAAATGTTAAATTATATGCTGCTTCTTTATTTATTTATTTATTTATATCGATAATTATAATTTCTTCACTAACCGTCATTTAAATACAAAAATAAAATTATCATAATTTAAAAAAGGAACTGCAATAAAAATATTGTACGATTTCAAACTAAATTTGAACTAATCATAAAAATAATGCTCAGACTAAAATTATAACATCAATGCGTTTTAACTAAATGGATATAAGTAAAGCAACCATTTATTTTTATAATTACTTAATGACTAATGATTTAAAATTATCGTTGTTTGCTTACAATAGTTAAAACTACTCACAGTAAAAATTGCACGTAACTAATAATAATGAAAATAAAAAAAAAATACCAATTTGCAGACGACACTTGATAACACAGCACCAAAGTTAATAGGTACGGGTATGTATTTGCAGAAAATAATGAAGCTTGAAAACAGTACAGTAGTTTTGATAAACTGGTTACGGAATCTCCAACCCAATGTAGAATTTAAATCGGAAACTTTTGCCACAAATTACATTTAGCGTTAGTGAATGAGTTGTTTGTTTACTTAATTATGTCATTCATAGTCGTCCGTCCATCTGTGGAAATGACCATACATCCAAATTGCTTGTTCTTGTTTGTTGCGATAAAGTATTCCCATCTGCCTGAATAAATATACTTGTATTATGATAAAATAACATCATTTCACATTTTTGCCTGTGGAATCCAAAGCAGGCGTTTCAAAATGACCGTAAAGTGGATTCGTCATTTGCAAACCTAAAACCGTTAACTGACTGTGTAAACTCAGGACATTTTTAAGAAAATAAATATATTCGATACCTACACGATTTTTACGTTGTGACACATTTTATAAATGGTTGAACGGTTTTGCACGCGCGATGTATGTAGGATAACACGTGGATGGAATAAAACAGCAAACAAAATTGTTCAGTTTCATTAAGTTATCGCGATTAAATCCCTAATGCACCTAGAGCAGTCCAGTCATGCCGTTTCCTGTACTATGAGGACTTCATTGAGGCCAATAAAAAGACGATAAAAAAAATATCCGCTAAAGTTTAAAGTTCTGGTAAACCAATTTAAAAATGCCGGTAGGAGCTATTCCTAATTTAAAAAAATTGGTACTGCGTGATCAGTGGTCGCCTGCGCGTCACGACTAGACTACATTACACGTCTGCTAGTGGCAGCTACGTATGAGCTATATGGAGTAGAGGCTGGCACTCACGCCGGCGTGGCTGGCGCTGCTGCGGAGTCCCTTCACTTCCATCGCGAGGGAGTGCACCTCCCCGTTTAGCCGCACCACCTACATACCATTCCACCCGTTACTACACGTCCAGAGAAGGATGAGTCCTCTTAGGATGGGGCTTACATAATGAGAAAACCTGAGACTAAATGGCACCACGAACTACTGTACCCAAATAGGTGCTATTGGATAAAAGATAGTCTAAAAATTCTGACATGTGTTCAATCAATTAAAACCTTTTAGGTACCCGCCGTTTGTTGTGGCGGCATTTAATTGCATTTTTCTCCTTACTGTGAGCCTATAGGGCAGTTGACTGTATTGTGTATAAACAAAATATTAGAAATCATATTAAAAATATACATAAACATTTAAGTACAATTAAAATCTTAAGAAACTTACGTCTTGATTAGATTTTTCATTTATAACTGTTTTAACTTATAAAAGAAAATCAGTTGATTAGTCAATCACTTGTTTTGTTTGTCTTTAAATAAATTAGTTAATTTCGGCTTTATGGGCCGGTAGTATTCATTATTATTATTATTATTATTATTAGTCAGTCAATTACCCTACGTTGGTGGCAGCTCTTATAATAATCGCTTATTTTATCACTATATTAAAAAAATACTACAATACTAAAAGATTTTTGTGTGAGATTAACAAGAGCCTACGCTAGCCAAACGTTTGTATTCAGATCACTAAGTCTCACGTCTATATTTTTGCAATAATACTCGTATATATGTATGGTTAATTAACTAACTAGCCTAGTCGTTAAAATAGCCAACAACATCTAACATGGACGTGGAACATATTTATAGCAAATTAAAAATGCAAAGAAAGTAAAGTTATTTATCAACTTGTTAGGATTGATTTTGTTATAGGTATAGATCTAGATGATTCAGTTAAGAAACAATTTGAATTTAATCGAACGCATCAGGTTAATCAATGGACTAATGAATAAGCTAGGATTTGAGTATATCGTTGACTAATAACGATGTCAGCAATACATACCTTAGCTTCGCTATTGGCTAGCTGTTGTTTAGTTTTCTCGAGGTCGGCGGTCAACTGTAGCAGTGTATCTTGCATCTCTTTCTTCTCGGTTTCGACGCGCCGCCTCTCCGCCCCCTCCTCCCCCGCTTGCCGCGACAGCCGCGCCACCTAGTACAACTCCGTATTTCACAATATTGGCGCGGTAAATGCCAATCGATAACAGTCCTTACATATGACTGTAATGTGTTTAAGGTTCTTGTATGTATGTATGTATATGTATGTATGTATGTATGTATGCGAGTTTCTTTATTCCACCGTAACTTCTGAATGCTGGAATAGATTTAGATGTGTGGGGTATCGTTTAAATCTTTACATCAGTCCGAGAGACACTGGCTATATTTTTTTTAGCACGGCAATCGTGTTTTATAGCTTTGGTTTTATTTCAAATAAGATATGCAAGTGGTTTTGTTTCACGTGCAGTTTCCGAAGCGCTTTTAACAACGTTTCTTAGATTAAAATATGTACAAATTAGTATTTACATAATGAATGAGGTGAGAGGAAGAACACTTGTTAAGTTCAAGAGATCCACCACAAATTAATAGACAGGGCAGACATATTTTACAAAGTGCGTTTTTTAGAAGAGAAAGTTCGTCATGCTTTGGTAAATCGTCATGCAGTATACACACACACGCTTCGTGCTAGACCATTTTACCAATATAAAGTTACCTTTAGACCTAATTTTTAACCCTTTCCAACATATTTCGCAAAACAAAATATATGAGTAAATTCTTCGATGCCATCAAAAACATAACTTGTAAAAAAACCAAGTCTCGCACGCAACTTAGTCTACGGTAAAAAGTTGTGAGATCCATGTAATACCAAGTCGCTTAATTTATTCAGTCACTTAAGAGTCCTTCTGTCTTAAGTTATTACGTAATTAGCTCACCTAACAACATCTTATAGTGACCAGATCAATATTAAAAATCTCTTATGTTTTAAATAAATACATAGATTGAGCTACACCTAAGAAGGGGGGTCGAAAATGGCCCGAACTGCTTCGAGAAAAGGATGGTACGGCCGTGCCGCTTTTTTGCTCGACTCGGCGGGGGCACTGCCGTACCCCCAGATATACGAATTTGAACAAAATCTACGTATATAAATATGGGTTTTAAATCTTACAAACTTAAACTTTTACTGTAATTTTGAATTTAAGGTTGCATTTGCTTAGTTTGATTTGACAAATATATGGTAAATTTGACCCTTTGGTTTATAGAAAAAAAAAGGCAGACAAACCTTAACTTTATGTATTCGAGCATTATCGGCTTTCTAAAATTAAGAAACAAGTTTTGATTTCTGTCATCTACATAAAGACCTCATTGGGATAGAACGTGTATGTCACCTGTGTCTCCAGCGCAGCTATCTGCCCGCTCCAGGAAGTCTTGACGTCGGCCAGCGCCATCTTGGCCTCTTGCAGCTGTCTCGTCAGTACGGCTCGCTCTCGACACACCCTGTCGTACTGCTCGCAGCCCGAGGGCTGTAGCTCTCGTTTATCTGGTAATCAATATAAACATAAATGTTTTTTTAATTCTGGAGCGTAACATTCGCCTTAATAAGATATCCAGAATAACAGTATTTCTAGTGAAAATATATGTTATTACTTGATTGGTCTGGTGATTTGTTGCTGACCTAGAATAAGCAAATGTTCTACCTCCGTGTGTGTTCTGTATTTCAAAATCTGTATTTTTCCTTCAAGTTCGTGCTTGTGTACCGCCATTGCTTCAGATCAAGTCCTTTTTTCCTAACTAACCATCTCAACTCGCCGCGCTCCCGACAGCTCATCCCCCTACAACTCACCGTCCTCGTGTGAGTGGTGTCGCGGGTGAAGGGGAGGCAGCGCGACCTTCACTAGCGCCAGCTCGTTGGGCTCCGCCCCGCTCAGCCGCTCCCGACAACTCCACCATTCACCCTACTACACCTTGGCCACAACATACAACCATCGCCTAAAGGCCTTGTACTCGATTTACTAGTAAAATTCGCGCGATGCTACTATAGGGTTATCAACCAACGGCCACGATGCTCGCAACTCGCCCTCCAACCTGTCACAATGTGGGGCGCGGGCGGGGTGATGAAGCGCCGATTGGCTGGAGGGGATGAGTGGCTGTTCTGTTTAATTCTGTGACCCTACACTCACCGTCGTCGTGCGAGTGATGTCGCGGGTGGAGGGGAGGCAGCGCGGCCTTCACTAGCGCCAGCTCGTCGGCCGCGTCCCTCAGCTCGCCCTCCGCCCCGCTCAGCCGCGCGGTGAGCTCGGAGCGCTCCCGGGACCACTCGCGACGAGACTGCTCGAGTTCTTCCTGCAATATTTTACTGTATTATTTTAATGACCACCACTTCGCTGGCTTGGAGACGTAGAAAGTATAAGGAAGAATTGCACAGTTAAAAAGCATACATGAGTGGACTGGGCGGAAAGCGACCTATTGGTCGACCTAGATATCACTAGCATAACGAAGAAGTCGAGAATTGTCCTCAAGAAGCGCAAGACCAGTCAGGGCAGTCGGCGTTGATCTTTTTGGGTCATTGAGCCATCGTAGTATTTTCATTCGCAATTCGGGGCAAGACATTGACCCAGGTTTCAGGCTCTAATTTTTATTTTAATGACCTTTTTATTGACCTTTTTAATGATCTTTTGATTTCCGAGTATTGAAGAGAGGTGATGAACAAATGCTATATTTTAACAAGGGGATAGATCTGCTGTCAAGTGAAAATTGTGTAAGTCTGATATCTTTATGTCCACTCTATAGTTTTGCAATCTACACGTCCTTGATGTATCTTTCATCTCTAAAAAGGATGGTCAAATTAAGGATCAAAGCGTAACTTTCCAGATTAGCTCCATTTTTAAGTTTACAGAGCGCTAGCCATTCACCTCATATTTACAAATGATAATAAAACACTTGAATAGACTCACTTACAAATACAACTCAATAGCACAATTACCTGCCTGTTAACAGGCTTGTGGAAAGTAGTTGAAACACATGACTGAACAGTACAAAAACATTTCAGGGTTAACTTATCATAAAACAGTTCCAAGACCTTAGCATTTAACACAAAAAAGATGAATGAATGTTAAATTAATCTAGATTTATAATATAACAAATGCAGTTACCGTAAGAACATCAAGCTTGTCCTGTGCTCTCTCAGCGCCCGCGAGTCTCGTCCTCAGTTCATTCAACTGTTTGACTGCTGCATCCCGTTCTGAGATAGCTTTAACTGCCTCCGCTTGCGCTGTACGAGCCACTGCTTGGGCTGCTGCCGCCTCTTCACCTGTACCAAAAGATAAAATAATCAAATTAAAAAGAAGAAATTACTTATAACAAGAGTTTAAATAAGTGCCAATGACATGTGCTAATCTAGCAAACAGTATATTAGCTAAGTATAATGTAGTAATGTCCGCATTAGGAAATAGTGGTATTAGATTGAATGTTATCCTACCCTGCACGGAGGCCAAAGACAGTTTCAACTCTTCAATCTTCTTCTCCCAGCAGATATCCCTTTCTTGTAACTGAGCTTCCAGCTGTGAGGTGTACTGTTGGTGAAGAGCTGCCTGGTCCACTCGACCACCAGTGCGGTCTGAGAGATATGACTCCATCTGAGGTGATATCGACTAAAATATAAAATAAATTGAGATAAAATATAAATAAAATTAAAAAAATACAACCATTCAAGCATTTTGAAAACTCATTAATTAGTGTATTTTTATTTATTCCCTTGTTCATTACAATTAGACAATAGAAAGAATATAACTAAACAAATAATATAGCTGAATAAAGAATAAAACATGTTTTTTAATACTAAAAAATATTTCTAGTGTAACAATAACGAGTAGAACTGCATAAAACAGTAAGATGTTAAATATATTGTTGTTATTTTATCTACTTACATCAGATGTAGTTTCTCCTTGACCACCCGAACTTGATGGACTTGCTGTGGACTGAAAAGACAATGCACAAAATAAGTATACAATATCGCGAGTCCGAAGGGCGACAACCAAGCTGGGAATTAGGGGTGAAATAGTTCTTTTAAAAAGAGCAGGTCACCCGTCTGCGCTCCGTCGCAGGCGTCCCCCACTAGCTAGATATACATACATACAAGTATACAATATAATACAATTATACTTTATTGACACCAAAAAGTTACAGAAACATGGTAGGTACATATAAGTGGTAGGTAGAAGAGTCAAGAGGTGGTGTTATGGCTAAAGTAGCAATCTCTAAGTATAAATAGAAAACTAGGTGTTTATAATAAAGACAAAGGAATGGAATCAAAGTTGTTTCACAGTCAAATCACAGCTATAAACAATGAACGAAGATGAAAAGAAAAAATATTTCATTTAAAATACCTGAATAGCTATATCTAAATGAGTTATTTACTTAGTTGGTTAAACATTAATTTTATTGAGTTTTAATTGAAGTGCACAGACCAAGTTCCAAGAAGAATAATCACTTTGTTACCTACTTTTGCTATATTGACATGATCTTTACAGCCAACAAAATCATAAAACGATGAGAACAAGACTGTCTGTTAGATACAAAATATCAAGCAAGATAATATATCAAGCTTACCGAATCATCTCGAAGAGTAATTCGGCCCAAGAAGGCACCACTTCGCCAGCTGCTTGTAAGTTTACTGATGTCGCTTCCAGTCTCCTCTTTAATTTTGCTCTTCAAGCTTGCAAACATTGTAATACGCACAGTAAAAACTGACTGTTAGGTAATTACATTGGGACCTATCCGGTAGGTATGCAAATTAACGCGATAAAGTTCGATAACTTGCGAATAATCAAGCTAAATGGACCGGGTGTACACCATACAATTTGCGAGAAAAAACCTTATCTAATTATAATAATTCAAATATTATTGTCTACACTTTGAGAAAATATAATAGTCAAAATCATTTGCAATACACATTAAATTGAACTCTGAGGCAAAAATATTTTTACACCAAAAGAAAGAAGTCGACGCAAAATGGATTATGACCATTGCGTTCCTTTCCCTTGTTGACAAAGAGTACTGGCTTTGGTTGACAACAGGATAGATAGACAAAATAAAACATTTGAAAGACAAGAACAACAATACTATGTTATTTTCTAATTACAGAGGATATTCTGCGTGAATTGAAACATTTCACTTGACAGTAGAATACGAAAGTTGCCATAACTTTGTTCTTGTTTGAACCACAACAGGTTTGAACCTCATTGGTTTGAACAGAACATTAAAGAAGAAATTGTATTATCTATGTACAAAAACAGCTTTATGTTCTGTTCTTAGGTTCTGGGCCCCGTTTCACGAAGCAACAAGTTACTAGTCATCATCATCATAAGGCCTCATTCATCTTATCAGATGATTTAAGCAGCGTCAGTTTTGGAGGCAACGTCGCTCGTGGCTGAATAATCCGATCCTTGAGCGGCACGTTCGTGCGCACTTGCGGCATGTAAACTGCGAGTCCGGGGGAACCTCTCCGCGAGTGTGCCTTTTCGCACGTTTTTGGGCTAGATCTTCAAACCAGGCATCATCATGGGTTTTGCAACCCTCGGTGATTGTTTTCCTCCACTCATCGCGGTTGGATGCGAGATCTTCCCACAGAAGGTGATCGATGTTAAATGCGATCATATCACGTTTGGCGCAATCTTTATCGAAGCATGGGACGTCCTACTCTGCGCTTTACGAAAGCTACTAGGCCCAACAATACCCGCCTGGGCAAGCAAGTACTGTTCATACGGTGCACATACCGTAGCCGTCTCTGTTTGAGAAGAGCGGTGATGCTGGGAAGCTGTGCGATTTCCAGCACTCTCTCATTTGTTACCCTATCCTTCCAAGTTATGTTGAGAATGCTCCGAAGACAGCGCATGTGAAAGGCATTCAGTCGACGTTCCTGCTTGGCATACGACGTCCAGGTTTCAGCTTCGTACAAGAGTATACTCAGGACGCAAGTTTGATAAACTATCATCATGGTCCTTACTGTAAGGTGTTTGTTATTCCATACTCTCGTACGCAGCCTGCCGAACGTTGTGGCCGCCCTGCCGATGCGGATATCGATCTCACCATCAAGGGAGAGATTGCTCGACACGGTCGACCCCAAGTAACAGAACTTGTCAACTACCTCTAAAGGAGCACCGTTCAGCAAGATGGTTGGCTGACAGGTGTAACTCTGCGCTAGAATTACGGTCTTCTTTGCATTGATGGACATGGAGAACAAGGAACAGGCGTCACTGAACTTGTCCAGCAGATTTTGGAGCTCCTGAGGAGTTTTTGCTACAAAGGCTGCGTCGTTGGCAAAGAGCAAGGTGTCAACAAGCAAGTCCTCGCGGCTACGACGGGACTTTAAAGAAGCAATATTAAAAAGATTGCCGTTTGCTCTTGTGTGTAAATGAACGCCTTGCTGCGTGTCACCATAGGCAACTTTAAGCAACAAGGAGAAAAATATGCCGAATTAAGTGGGTGTTAATACGCAACACCCTGGCGTACTCCTCTTCGCATCTCAAATGCTTCAGACGTCTGACCTTTAAAAACCACACTGCCTTTCATATTCTCATGAAAGGATTTTATCAGCTTCAACAACTTTGGGGGACATCCTATTTTCTCAATGTAGAGCCTTCTCTGCTGACTGTGTCGAAGGCCCTATTTAGGTCAACAAACGCAATCACCAGGGGGGTTTTCTGTTCCCGGCTCTTCTCCTGAAGTTGCCGAAGGGTGAAAATCATATCCGTGGTCGAACGCTGGGAGCGAAAACCACACTGTGCCTCAGGATACACGCGCTCGGCGAGGCGTTGCAGTTTTGTCAGTATGACTCTTGCAAACAATTTGCCGACGATGCTTAGTAAGGAAATTCCGCGGTAAGAGTTACAATCGCCGCGGTCACCTTTTCCTTTGTACAAAGTGGAAATGTTAGCATCGCGCATATCCTGAGGAAATCGGCCACTCTCCCAGCATTTTCCCAGGAAATTATTCAGGAGTGGTAGAATGCACTTGAGTTTGAGGATTTCGGTAAGCACTCCGTCTATCCCAGGACTCTTGCCGCATTTTAACTGCTTCACGGCCTCGTGAAGATCCCTCACGGTGGGTAGATCGTCCAGCTCAGTCATGATGGGTAGGTTCGGAATTAAATCCACGGCTACGGGACTGATCTCAGCTGGTCGAGAATAAAGCTCGGAATAGTGCTCTGCCCACCGACTTAGTTGACGGTTACTATCTAAAATAACCGTGCCATCGACTACTTTCAATGGAGCTGTCTTCTTTTGTGAAGGGCCGAGTGCCGTTTTAATCCCCGCATACACACCGCGAAAGTTTCCTGTAGCCGCACAATCTTGGATGCTTCGGCACAACTCCATCCAGTAAGCATTAGCGAGTTGGCGGCAAACGCGCTGCAAGGATGACTTAGCCGAACTTAGTTTATTCCGTGTGATATCGCAGGGATTAATCCGGTAATTTAAAGAAGCCTCGCGCTTAGAGTCAAGTAGAGGTTGAAGCTGGTCCATATTATCAGTTACTCAGTCCGGTGATTTAACCTGATTGTAACCGAAAACCTCACCAGCTGCATTGGTGAGTAGGTTTTTAATAGATTCCCATTCTTCTTCAACGGGTGCGTCCACTTCCCAAGTAGCCACTTGTTTTTGCACTAGTAAGCGAAACGAGTCCATAATGTCAGGATTCCCAGTTTTAGGAAGATCTAATATTTTATTAGATTCCTAATTTAATATTTTATAAAACAATATAATTTGCCGCCTCGTATAAAATGACTGGCGATGTGTAAACCGCACGACGCCAATAATAATAAAAAAAAGGCAACACTGTTCCGCAAGTGGGTGAGCGAAACAAAGTATATAGAAGCACATGCGAGCGAGTGAATACGCGATCGATACCTCGGTCGACAATCAATAGATTTAAAAATGATAGATGTGTGACACCAAAGATGTGTGACACAGAGGTAGGAATCGGTAGGATGACTTCAACGAACTAATGTGGCAATGTGCAAATAGCATTACGCCAATAAAAAAAAAATAAAAAAAAATTCGTTGGATGACTTAGACTAAAGCCGCGTTTCCATTATGCAAGTAACCTGCATGCAAGTTGCATGCAGCCTGAGTAATGGAAACGTAAACTTGCATGCAGGCTGCAAATTGCATGCAGGTAGTTTTGAACTTGTAAACATAATGCTCAACTAACGCTTGTCTGCGCAAGTGATATGCAACTTGCATGCGAGGTTCAAATTAAAGTTTACAATACAAGTAACTTGTACGCAAGTGTGACGTCATACTTGCATGCAAGAACTTGCACACTGGAAACGCGCCTTTAGTTATTGTTGGGCCACTTTATGAAGCGACTTTTGAAGTTTCATGTACTTACCAAAGAACGATAACCTTGTACCAGCGTACAAATAAAAAACAAGAAAAGAAGCACTTTTGAAGCATACTTCTTAGATATAATCAAAGAACTTTAAATTTTACACTACTTTTATGATAAGTTACAGGCCAGCTGCTATGTGAGCGCAACAATTTAAAAAAGTTATAACAAAAATATTAGGCCGACGCGTAAAAGTTATGTCGGCCGTAATATATATTTTTTGAATTCCCAGTGTTGTCACCATCAGTAGTAGCCATAGATGATACACTATATAGACGGTAGTAGCAGTAAATTGAGCGTTGCATATTGCTCGTATGCTTCTTTGCTTTATCGAGATCGACTGAATTTCCCCACAGAGTCAGACCACAGCTTAGGATGGAAAAGACCATGATAAGCGATAAATGCAGCTTCTATTGAAACTGTTCGTCGATGTTTTCTTAGAGCAAACACGAAGCGATTTGACATGGTGCTTCCAGTTGAGGTGTCTATCGATTATGACGCACACAACTTTTCGGTTTCAGTTACCATTTCATTTTTATACGGGGTTATTTATTATTCAGTGCACAAACTTTAATATGTTGTTTAGACCATGAAACTGAACCACTTTCCCCAAGAAACATGGGTCCGGAAATGAAAGAAAATTTTGTACCTCCCATACTAATTACCGAGTTGGCTGCGGCAGTTTGTATGGGAGATCGATTTTTGTTAGTTCCGGACCTATTTTAGTCAAGTTGTTTCATAAGACAAGCGGGTTTTAAGTGAGTTATAAGTGATATAAAAAATATTTTTGAAGTCACCAAAATCGTAGGAAAGTCTACATAGTCAGAACACTTTTTTTTTTCTAAAAACGATTTTTTGTCTCTCTTGTAAAATTATACTAGCTTGACTTATGGTGTTTCTGAAATACCCTACGGCGACGACGACGGTAACTATAGTTTAGCGCACCCGCCCCCTTCGGTGCGTCTTCTCATGCATCACACTCTGAGCCACATAATATATATATAATCCTTCAGAGTCCTCCTTTGTCAACGACGAAAATTTATCATTTGTATCAAGTAATTTCCAATAATCCAGTTTTTTGAGAATATCCTACCTAGTGTGGTGTATCGGTGGTGGGTATCTCATAATAAATCAGTTTGTACCGGACACTCGTTGGTTTCACTCGTCTCCGTCTCGAATATAACATTGGCGCGAGCAGCGGTACATCTTGGCAAAGATGGCGGACAACGCGTGTGTAGCTTTCGGCAACATTAAAGAATTTCGTTTAAATTCGGATGATTCGTGGAGCAGTTACGTGAAACGTGTGAAAGCATTTTTTCTTGTTAATGAGATCAAACCAGCACTGCAAACTTCATATCTAATAACCTTGGTTGGAAACGAAACTTACGATCTAATGACTATATTATGTAGTCCGGACGACCCAGAGGCGAAAAGTTTTGATTGCTTAGTGCAAATTGTCGAAAATCATTTAAATCCGAAACCAAGCGAGATTGCTGAAAGGATGAAGTTAAGAGGTTGTTCACAATCGCCATCCGAATCAGTGAATGAGTATCTACTTAGATTAAAAAAGCTGGCAACAACATGTAATTTCAAGGGTAAGGAGTCACTGGAAGAGAATTTACGCGATCAATTTATTTATGGCCTAAGAAATGAAAAGTATCGTCAGCGTTTATTGACTGAACGTAAACTAACTTTTCAAACGGCCGTAACCATTGCTACGTCCTTGGAGTCAGCGGAAATGGAGGCGAAACTTGGTAGTACTAGCAGCGGCAGCTGCGAACGAGGGTCCGGTGGTGGAGAGGCGTCGGCCGCAGGGGTGTTCGCGGTGCGCGGCGCCGGCGCCGGTGGGGCGCGTGGCTCGCGGGCTGCGCGCGGCCGGTTTGGCTTCCGAGGCGCTGGCGGTGCTCGGCAGAGTGGATCGCAGTGTTTTCGTTGTGGATCGCGGCAGCACACATCGGCTATTTGTGCTTATACGAGTGCGAAGTGTTACGTATGTGATAAAATTGGTCATATAAGTCATATGTGTAAAAATAAAAATAAAAAAGTGTATCAGCTTGAGGGCAGTGATTCTGATAGTGATTTTAATTCACCTACTTTATATCAAATTTCTGAAACTAGCGACTCCGAACACGGACCTTGGTGTTGCAAGGTTAACGTGGAAGGTGTTATGTTATCTATGCAGGTAGATAGCGGTTCCTCGGTAAGTGCTATATCCAAAACTACTTATAATAAGTATTTTAATGATAGACCGTTGTTTGATACGGACAAAAAGTTAACGGTTTACAGTGGGGAAACAATAAAGCCAGTTGGAGTTATGCCGGTTAATGTTTTAAAAAACAACAAAAGTTTTACATCAAAATTATATGTTATTGATAATGGAAATTGTCCCCCAATTTTAGGTAGAAAGTGGATAAAAGAATTAGACTTATTAACATCTCAAATTGCGCATATATCGGAACATTCTTTATTGAACGATTTAAAAAAAAAATATAGTAATGTTTTTGAACCTGGGATCGGAACATTTAACCGTGGCACCATTGCGTTGCGTGTTAGTGCGAACGCGGAACCGGTATGGCGGCGCGCCCGTGTGGTGCCGCACGCGCTGCGCCCGGCGGTGGACGCCGAGCTGGCGCGTTTGCAGGCTGAGGGCATCATCAGTCCTGTGGAGGACGTGGGCGCGTGGGGCACACTCATTGTGCCGGTGCGCAAAAGCTCAGGCGCCGTCCGTATTTGTGGGGATTTTAAAGTTACTATAAATCCGGTATTAAGTGACGATAAGTATCCTTTGCCGAGGGTGGAGGATTTGTTTGCTAGTCTTCGTGGTGGCCAAACTTTTACTAAATTAGATTTAAAAAGCGCGTATCAGCAATTTTTATTGGATGAGGAATCAAAAAAACTTTGTACTATAGTAACACACAAAGGGAATTTCGTTTATAATCGTTTACCGTTCGGCATCAAAACAGCACCAAATAAGTTTCAGAGAATTATGGACAGTTTATTTAATTTAAAACATGTAGCAGTTTTTATCGATGATTTAATTATCACGGGTAAAAATGAAGAGGAGCACATTCAAAACGTAAATAAAGTTTTTCAAATACTAAATGATTGTGGACTTCGTATAACAAAAGAAAAATGTTGTTTCTTTCAAAAACGGGTAACTTATTTGGGTCATGTGATTGATGCCGAAGGTTTGCATACGGAAAATAAGAAAATTGATGCAGTGATAGCAGTGGAGAGGCCACGGGATATTTCACAACTTAGAGCGTTTTTAGGAATGATCAATTATTATGCTAGATTCATTAAAAATATTAGTACAATGCTTGAGCCTCTGTATTCCTTGTTGAAAAAAAGTAATAAGTGGGAATGGACTGAACAGTGTGAAATTGCCTTTAATTCAATCAAAAAGCAATTAAAAGAAACTGACGTGTTAATACATTTTGAACCTAGCTGGCCGTTGGTGTTGTCGTGCGACGCATCGCCGTGCGGCGTGGGCGCGTGGCTCGGACACCAGCTGCCGGACGGCCGGCTCCGCGCCGTGGCGCACGCTAGCCGCACGCTTACGCCAGCGGAGCGGAATTATAGTCAGATCTGTAGGGAAGGACTTGCAATTGTTTTTGGAGTCCAACGCTTTCATGAATATTTATACGGACGGCATTTCACACTGGTTAGCGATTGTAAGCCATTGTGTTCGATATTTGGACCAAAAACAGGAATACCTTTAATGGTGGCTGGAAGATTACAAAGGTGGTCAATCATACTGAGCGAATATAATTATACCATTAAATGTGTTAAATCAAACGAAAACTGTTTAGCTGATTGTTTATCGCGGGTTCCGATTTCAATGGAGAATACTTTTAGACATAATCAGGGGTATAATTATAGTAGCAAAGAATTAAAAAACAAAAATGGAGATTTTTGTAATTTCATTGAGTTAAACTCACCAGTTTCGTTTAAAGAAATTGCTCTGGAAACTATGAAAGATGATGTTTTAAAAATAATAATTAAATACACAATCAATGGTTGGCCGGAATTTAAAAAAATACCTATAGAATGTAAGGATTATTATAACAGAAAAGATTACATAACAATAGAACATGGTTGCCTTTTATTCGGGTACAGAGTAATTGTACCGAAAAAGCTTCAACAAAACTTATTAAAACAGTTACATAGTAGCCATATGGGCATCGTAAAAACAAAATCATTAGCTAGGACTTACATTTATTGGCCGAAAATTGATAAAGATATAGAAATGATGTGCCAAACTTGTGATACTTGTTGTAGGGAACGTGATAATCCGGTAAGAAGTAATTTGGTACCATGGGTGTAGCCAACTATACCATGGTATAGATTACATTTAGACTTTTTGGGACCATTTCAAAGAAAATATTATTTAGTCTTGATTGATTCACATTCGAAATGGATTGAGGTTGCGAGGGTGTCATCAACCGGTTCTGATGTAACGATACGGGAATTACGGGAAATATTTGCTAGATTCGGGGTTCCGAACGAAATTGTAACAGATAATGGGCCACCATTTAATGGGGAGCAGTTTCATTTGTTTTTAAAGAGAAATGGGGTAATACACAAAACAATACCACCAAGACATCCGCGTAGCAATGGTGCGGCGGAAAATGCTGTAGGTTTAATTAAAAAATGTTTAAAAAAGGCAATATACGACGGAACCGCTATCGACGTAGCTTTAAGCAGGTATTTATTAAACTATCGGAATACCGAACATAGCACAACGCACAAAACTCCGAGTGAAATGTTAATTGGTCATAAGTTAAGAACTACTTTAGATTTAGTTAAACCCCAAACAAAGGAAATTGTATTTAAAAAACAAGATAAACAGATAGATATTTATAGTGGGAAGTTTAGAGAATTAAAAAAAGGTGATAAGGTCATGTTTAAAAAATGGAAAAATAACAAAGAAGTTTGGGAACAAGGACAAATAATTGACAAACTAGGACAACTTGTTTATGTGGTAGGATGTGGAAATGAGGAGAAACATAAACGACATATAGAACAGATATTTAAAGTGCCATCTGACCATGACTATGATCCTATTTTTGATACGCAAAATACTGAGGGGGTGGATGATACGAGTATACAAACAGCGCAAAATAGTAACATTGGTAGTAACAAAGTAACATCACTTTCTAATGAGGAGTTACGTGGTGATAATTCTGTTTTGGCTGAGCGTAGTAGTAATACTAATATGTCATTGGAGGAATCATTGTCAAATACTAGGGGGCTCGATTATGATACTGATTTTGTTAATAAGTTACCTCGTAGAAATAGGTGTATGTTAGATTTTGATTAGATTTTAAGTTTTGAATTAAGAGGGGGTATATGTGGTGTATCGGTGGTGGGTATCTCATAATAAATCAGTTTGTACCGGACACTCGTTGGTTTCACTCGTCTCCGTCTCGAATATAACACCTAGGATCTTCGAAAACTCGGAATAAAAACACCTTCAGTGGCGCACTGCGCTTGTTGAAGCAAGTAAGACTTACCTAAATAGGGCACGGTGTTTCTTCGGAAACCTTCTCCGGGCGAGCGCTGCAAGGAGTTTTTTCATCAGAGTTCGCAAGATTCGATTTTTTCAGTTACCCTATTATAATGATATATTGGTGTTAATTCGGCATACGTCCAACTAAACTAAACTTAGTCATGTCACTTTCTATCATTTTTAAGTGAAAAGGGACCGAAGATCATCGGTTTTGTTGTTGTCTTAGACTTCACGACTAACTGTGAAATAAATATTTTTGTATGTTTGTCCGGGCCGGGTTTTGTGCTTCGTGGCAGGCGTAATATCAACTAGCCGTCTTTGTTCCACTATCGATTCAAAACTTATTTTCCGAGTCCCCGGTATCAATAAACACAATCAGTATTCTTCATCACAGATACCTCTCAGATTCTTTTATTATTGATTGTATGTTTTTTTTGTCAATAAAATATATTTGTATTGTACGCATTATTTATTACAGAATACATGACTAGAGCGTCGATCGACGAATGTTTGACTGATGTCGAAATTAAAAAGTATCCTATGTGTTAATTCCAGGGTATAAACTATCTCCATTCCAAATTTCATCCAGTTCAGTACTTTAGGCGTGAAAGCGGAACAAACCATCCAAATATACTTCCACATTTACTTTATTAGTGTGAATATTAGTGTGTTATCATGATCACACACTACAAAAAAGTAGCTGTATGGAAATGATCAGAGCCCAGCGCGTGACGTCACGCCTTGCTTATTTGTTTTGATTTTTTTATACTGCGTTAATCTGATTAGACACGTTTTCGTCTTTGTTATCTGGGAATCGAACAATATATACATTATACAGGGAATAAAGGAGTTTAAATAAAACCGTAAAATTCACATATTCAGTTGTTTATTATCTATACTGTACTCAAAATTGATCCGAAGATCACATCACATAGTAATTTCATAAACAATATTACAATGTCATGTACTTTCTGTGATTGTTCGTGAATAAAAAAATGTTCACAATATTATCAATACTTTGTTCACTGGACCGGTTTACTTCATAGACTGTACCTACTACATAATAATAAGTTACCGTTATTAGGTACTCAAAGAACTTACAGTGTATTTGATGAGAGATATATAATTAATCAATTATTGTGTTGCAGTTCATTTTTTTTGTCAATATATTTACAGTTTTACATTTTTTTTTGTGATTTACAAATAAATTCTTGAATATTTAATTAGGTCATCATTATTCCATTTGGATTTACAATAACAGTACTTTATAGTTAAAAATATCACAAAAATGAAATATATTATGTGTAAGACACACGCAACATTAAAAATACAACAAAATGAAAAATATAAAATCCACTAGAAACCTTGGGCCAGAAGAGTCCCTTCTAAACAGGAAGGATACTTTCGATGTTTTATCTTTCATAACGGCAATTTGATACCATATTATTATCACACTAATTAATTATAAAAGTAATCGATTGTCTTACAATAAATGCGTCAGATCATAAAATTTTGATTATAAAAATTATAGGCAACAAATAATCCATGAAACGATAAATTTTAACAAAAAATAAAATGACAACTTATACATTTACGATTGTATGTGCCGTATTGATAAAAGCGAACTGGCACTGTGCGCTGCGCGGGCGCCGCCGGACGAGCCGCCGCGGCGCCGGCAGCGCGCGGCCGACATAACAAACAACACAACATAAACAAACGAACGGTTCCTACTGAGTTTGACTCCGCTTCCGATATTCACCTTTTATCGATATGGCATTCCTTAAGTTACGACAATAAATATAACACGCTTACACATTAATCACTTCTTTAATTCCGACGCTAGGAATTATTTCATAATATATACCTAAAAATATAATCACGGCACAAGTATCCCTCCGACTAAATTACTAACGTAGTGTCACTTTATCAGGATTTAGAATCAAATATGTATTATGTATCTTAAATATTTCATTATTAATATATCATTATCAAAATATCCACTAAATGGGAGGAATAAATCAAATTATTAATATGTTACTCTAACATTAATCGCATGACTGATCAACAAAAAGGATATGGACTAGGAATAATATTAGGCATTAGGCTTCCATGCCTCCGAGCGGCGCGCCGCCGCCGCCGCGCCGGACGCCGGCGGAGGCGCGCCGCCGCCGCTCTACTGCATACCACCTCCACATACATACCACGAGATAAATTTGATCAAAACATTAATACTGTTTGTGTCCAAAATAACACAGGTAAGCTATTTGTTTATGCTGCACTCACCGAGAGGTAAATCGGACTCGATCGTCGGTTACTATTTGTGCTTCCATATACGAGAATCGATCAATAAAAGAATGATTATCTAGCAAAATCTATCTGGAATAAAAGCCGACGTTCTATCCTAGAATTTAGGTAAATAGCTTGGAAGTATGCCTTCTTCGTTTTAATATTGTCCGATAACTTTCATTGTATTTCGAATGTCTGTCCTATGTCACTCTACGAGTGTCGTGATCTATGCTAAGTGTGAACCGGCGGCGACGCGCCGGCGGCGGCAGCCCGCGCCGGCGCGCTCTCGCCCAGTTGTGCTCCGGCGTCAAAAGTTTCAGTGCCGAAGGAGGGAAGCGGCTACTCTATTGGTGTTTCATTACTGATTCACTTAATCTAATCTAGTGTAAAACTTGTCCTCTAATAAAACATAATTTCATAACGTACAAAAAAGTAACATAATTCTCACAAAATGCTCACGTTAGGAGTGGGGTGATGCAACTTTTGACACCGGCCGCACCCGAGCCCACGCAGGCTTAGGGCGCGGCTCCACCCGTACATTACATCGCTTATATACAACAAAGTCTGCGTGCGCGTCCTAAGGCGGATGCACCGATCTTTACAGGAACTCATATTGTATCTTAAAAAATAATAATGTACAATAGTAATAAAACATTTGAAACCTCACTAACTACTATTCGATGATCTCGGTACGATCTCGATAAAATTACTCAAACGGTTCCGGCGTCTCGAAATCTATTCATATCACAATCGCATGACCGTGCCTGAGAAACATATCCCGCTACTTATGTACACACTCTTTCCCGAAGACTAAACGCACATTCCCGGCGGGAGCGAGTCGAGTCGCGCGGAGGCGGCGCGCTCCCGCCGCTCTAAACTAACCGATATTCACTAAGATATCACCACCTCCGCAAGGGAGCGGGACCGACGCTGCGATCCGGCTGAACCTGCCAAACCCGAGTGTGTCAGAGGCGCGATCGATATGGATAACGCGGGGCGCGGGCGTCGCTGGGCTGAGGGGGGGTGGATGGGTAGGGAGAGGGTGAAGGGTAGGACAGTCGAGGGAGCGGTGAGGTTAGGGGGGGCGGAGGGCCGGCGGCAGTTGAACGGGGATGTGGTAGTAGCGGCAGGCGGCGCGGCGGCACGTGCCGGCGGCGGCGTCGCGGCACACCACCACGCGGCACCCCACCACCTGCAGCCCGCACCCTGGAACACCAGCACAGATACATGTCAAACACACTGCTTCAATCTCCTTACAACTAGATTCAAATCTTGGTAATCCTACTCTATTCACTATTCTCATCAGTTTTGTTAGTTTAATATCTCTTTGAGTCTACTGAACAATGTCAAATGTAAGGAAGTAATCCAATGTAATGTATATGGCCTTATATTACTAAATGAATCTAAGATTAATGTTAAACTACTGGTAAATACACCCAACAAGTTAACGCAGAATGTCGTGTTCACATGCGTGTTCATTAAAAAAAAACTTATTAAGTCAAAACTCTTAAGTTCAGAATTCATAATACTTTACGTGATAACGACATCCTCTAGATAAAATCACAAACAAGAATCTAAAATACTACTCTTATTATGAAGAGGTGCTAAATACAGATTATAACGGCTACCCATATTATTAATAAGTATTAAAAACTGAATATAATGAGCTACATTTACTGAAATAGTATCAAAAGAAGTAAAAAAGGCAAACAATCACTATGATGGAACTAACAATACTCTAAGGTACATAATTAATAACAAACTACAATATTTAGTGCTATGTTAAATGTGTGCGACCATGCAAAAAAATCAAGAGGGAAAAAGGGATACAGTATAAAGATTATGATGGGATCATTTGATACATTATAATTTTGAAACAACTTTCTTGAATTTTATTCATATTTGATTTGTCCAAATTCATGCTTTTCCATTAAGTTGATTGATTTTACTTCTTTATAATTTAGGAATTAGAAATAGCACGTACCTTCACGAATATGAACAAATCTGCAGGTAGGTCTTGTACATCCTTGTCGATTAAAATCTTGGCACACCGGGAGGGTGTCCAGTAACTGTAAACATAATAAGAACATATTACTATTATTGTCGCCGTTATCCTATCTAGTTCACACAGTTGTACCGACAATGTCTTTATTGAATATTGACCATTTACGTCTTCTGCTCGTAAAATTGTCATTAAGTACGTACATGTTGTTTAACGACCAATTTTCAACGAAAATGAAATCAAATTTATGCAGCGTGAAAGCTGATTTTATGATCTTTTAAGATCGCTTCGTAAAATCACTGCACTGTATGTTAACTGTATCAGTTTTATAACATTTTTGTAGCACTTTGTTACGAAATTGCGATACGTATTTACAGTAGGTACTTAGGTAAGTAAACTTGGTACACAACAGTATTCAGTAAGTCATTGGGGAACAACTGTGTGAACGTTTGCCTCGTAACTAGATATATCTACTTCATAAACAGTCGGAAAATGCACTATATAAAAACAACTAAATTATATGGCTCGTTTTATTAGCCAGTTATTAAAAACTATTTTCACTTGGTTCATGTCATGTTTTGTATTATGTAAGATGAAATTAAATGTGTTGTGTTTAGAAAACTCTACATATTATGTAAATATTGAATTAAATTGTTCCGACGGTTTATAAATTTCGTTATGTTAATTGTGTTAATGCTAAATCTATATCATCATCACTTATTGGACATTCATACATCTGACATTGATCATTATTCTCTTTGCACAGCCGTCTGAAAAATACTCGCTACTCGTAAATTAGTCATTGTAATATCAAAGAGCATATTATAATCACATGACTAACATGATTTGTGGTAAGTTAAATCGATTCGCGACGAGTTTAGAACAATAAACTAAGAAATGCGTGTGTAATTTCTCAATCGCTACATAGAAAGGAAGACGGGACACACGGAAGGCGAAATTGCTAAAAATCAAATCTTGTTGCTGCTTCAATATTACAAGAACTTCACAAGATTCGTTGCACAATATGATTGAACCTTCCAAGCATTCTTTCATTTACGTGCGCGCTGAATAGTGTGTGTCACCTTTATATTGTAGTTGTATAAGAGGATTTAATGATGAAACTGAAACTTTACACATCGTTAACAAATTACGAGCCCAGCGTTTGTTATTCTCGTAAACTAGTATCCGAAACCGTCAGAAAGTGTGTTAAAATACGCTGCACTATGCACATAGTAGGTATGAATATATAATATCTAAATGGCATGCAGAACGCTTGAAGTATAATCATTATTGCGCAGCCAATCTTATTTAAGCGTGACTATATTTTACAAAAAAGCTAAAGCATGATGCTAGACAACTTTTACCAGGGCGAGGGCGTTCTATAGGTTTTGTAGCGTCCAAAGTGTACCCATAAATACCAACTTTTGCTATAACAAAGCTTAAAAGAGGCTGTGTGGGATTACGTCATGTGCCTGCGTCGGCTGTGATGATTTTAGACAATCTTCCGGTGTTCTCGGTAGGGGAACAGAGGACGATCATGCTTATCGGTAGGCATGGTTAAAATGTAATAAAAGTAAACTTATACCTTTAGCTTACATGACAGTTCTGGACGTGACATGTTAGTGGTAGTACAAACTGCAACATAATGACCATTAGAGTGCGGTTACTGTACGACAAACAAAAGAGAAACCAAGTATATTATTACATCTACGGTGAACACTGTAAAATAAGCATCAGAGAGGCCTCGACAAGTCGAAAGCGAGGAAATCAAGCCGCGATGGCGAAGCACTTTAAGCATTGTAAAAGAAAGGTCGAAGTGGATAATTGGCGCGTTTACAAGGATACAAATCTAATGACCTTTAAGAACAGCAATTACACTGCTGCTTGAAAATCTAGCTGGATTATGTGAACCGTTACTTCGATCTTTCCTTTCTCACCATTGTCATTTCAACTACCAATTACGCATAGTAAAAAATTTGATTATATAAAAAGCATTAATTTAAAACAAAAAATGAGTGAAAATACAAAAACCCCCATTAGCGGTTGATAGTTGACACTGGCAAGCGGTGGAAATCAATTACTTTCTGCTACCAAGTTGACTGCGTGTTTTATTTATTACAGTTTTAAAAGCGATTTATATACAATAATTTCAATTTTATTTGTCCAGCCAGACGCAGAGTCAACTTGTCAGCAGACGTGCCTTCGTTACGGTTTAATAATTAAAAAAGACACCTTTACTGAAACAGCCGAAGTCAGAAATTAATAAAAGCGTGTTTAGACGCGGTATTTAATGTAGATTAGATAAGGTAAAATTCATGCGAGTTGTAAGCGGCGTGTTTCAGTACAGGCGTAAAAACAGGAAATCACTTATACTGAGGATATTATAGTAAGCTGATTGTATCTTACCGGGTGTAAGCAAGGCAATACTGTAGAGTGACTTCTTCCACATTTGAAAGCAAGTATGTCTCACTATACAAAACTAAAAAAATCATCAACAAGTAAGTTGTAGCATCAACTGTTCATTACAATATAATCGATACAGTTACAGCACAATGACTAAAATGATTGATGTGGGTGATGACATAGACACACATGAATCGCCTGCTAAGCGATGCCATCAAATACCAGACAGGTCGCTCGCTCGCAGCGGGTCCAAGGTTTCAACTGTCTGTCTTAACTTGCAGGGCATGTCCAAGATGGCGACTAAAGGAATATATATTGTTGATTTTTTTACGATTTTACACTTGACCATCTTATTAGCAGAAGAAGGATCGCTTAGAGTGTCGAAGATGTTGATTTTCTCGTTTGAGTGCGTGTTGGCAGATCGAGAAGCTCACTTCACCAAGCGCACCTTGGCCCGCAGTGATTACCGCTAGCGCTAGTGATAGTGAGGCTGGTTTTCACATTATCGGTATTAATAAAGCACTTAGTCTACACAAGCCCGCCTGAAGCGTGGAACTAAAACGGACTACACTCTACAAGCGGAGTGACGAAGCAAGCTCAACTTCTCAATGTTTTTTTATAAATTGTGATTAGTACAAATCCTTCTAGCATGAAAATACTTTTAAATCTAAAGAAGTGTATTAATAGGCAGATTTATGATCATAGTTTAGTTTATTCGTCATACAATAAAAGTACCTAATTAAAAATTATGTACATAAAGTTATGTAATAATTATTTTCGTCATCTATCAAGTTAGGCCATTGTTATTAAAATTATTTCGGTATACAAAAATAGTTGGAAATGTTGTCGATTAGTTTTGAGCTTATGAACCAAATACACAAAGCGGCAGACATAAACATAACTTAGGCTATAGAGTGGAGGCGGTGCGTTTCGAAGGTGAATGCAGTGAGAGCGTACTGGTTAGAGCGGGGCGAGGCACGTGACCTGCGGGGTGGGGAGTGCTCTCGAGCGGTCTACATGTGTGGGCGGTAATGGAGCAATGATTAGTGTTGCCCTACTATCGATAGTTAACTTCAATGCCATATCAATAGCTCTATAGTATCGATAATATCGACAGTTTTGAAAAATCGATAGGTAGTTCAAATACTATCGATAGTTTTGGACAATTGACAGTTCAAATCTTCTATCGATAATTTTAGAAACCGATAGTTCAAAACTACTTCTATCGAAACCCGATATAATAATCGATATTCTTGCTATTGTTCGATTATCGATAGACTATCGATAATTGTCGGGCAACACTAGCGATGATGGTCGCGGGGTGGGGCGGGGAAGCGTGAACACGCGGCACTCGTTACCTGTCCGCGCTCGTCGGTGTACACCACATAGGGCGCGTTGGGCGGCGCGCAGCCTGACCGGCCCAACACAAAAAGCACAAAAGAAATGCAGACGACAGCCGAAGCGGTCATTCGGAAGGCATGTAACAGAAAGCGTCCAAAATAAATAGAAAGAAGTGCGACCGAAAGAAAAAGCGTAGGCGACGCTCGTCGCCACGCAGCACTACTGATGAACACGCCGGCACACTGAGCACACACGAGGAGCCACTAGAATAATGAGAATAATACCTGATGAGCCAAACGTATAGGGTGGTGGGTTCTATTCCATGCGAAAATTAGAAGGCGGCTGTGTTAGGTGCGGGCCTGCGGCTGCAAGCCGGTACTAACCACTAGGTAGTACGGAACGGTACGGGATCGACACATCGGCCAAAGCGCACCCGTGCGACTGCGGAGCTCCTCCGGGAACAAGCGTGTACGTAGCGGGATCGACGGACCAAGCGCTCAACTCTCAGTACGACGATACTCACGATAAACGACGATCGACAAGAGGTAATAAAAAAACGTACAGTCATGCATCCAAGCGTTATTATTTACCGGGATCGTAGATACGAGAAATATACACGCATAAGATAATAACGGTAAGGTGAGTAAAATACACAGTAGAATAGAATAGCGTAAATCTACTGAGACATCGGCGAGGGCGAATCCTCTCGCTTCGTCCTTACAATAATACAATACAAATGTGACAACACGCCTAGCGCTAACCGCCCCGACAGGCCGGAGCGGACACTCAGCCGCACACATATGAGTCTCTACGCGAAGACCCCGCACCCCGCGCCCCTTCCGCCGCGGACCGCCCGCGACCTCTCTATGTCGTTTTCATCTTTTTGTAGGGGTTGACGGCCGCAGCCGCCGCCGCAGCGGCCGCAGCAGCCGAGGGAGGCGTGGGCGGCGGCATCGCGTACATGTAAGGCTGCTGATAGTAAGCCGCGTGCTGCATAGACATCGGCGGCGCAGGCCAACCCCGCGGCATCATGAACGGCGCCCGCATCATCTGGCTCATTTGGCTCATTTGACTCATCTGACTCATCTGACTCATCTGACTCATTTGACTCATCTGATTCATTTGATTCATTTGACTCATCCCCTGCATTTGCATTTGCCCCGCGCGGGCTTTGTTGAACGCCTGCTGCGTGTACGCCTGCACCGCCGCCTGGGCCATCGCAGACTGTTGCGCGGCTAGTGCGAGAGCCGCCGCGTAGTTTTTCTGTGCTACTTCTTTGGCCATCTGGGCGGGGTCGGACGAGGCGGCGGCGGCGACTGCAGCGTGCGCCGCCGCGGCTGCCGCTACGGTGGCTTCGGGCAGCGCGGGGGGCTGTGGCGGCGCGGGCGGGGTGGCAGGTTGCGCAGGGAGCTGCGGCGCGGGCGGGGGGGGCTGCGGCGCGGGCTGGGTCGCGGGCGCGGGAGCGGGCGCGGCTGGGACAGGGGCGGCCGCGGCGGGGGGCGCGGACACCGCCGGCGGCGCCGATGTCGCGGGCGCGGGGTACTCACATGACACGGGCACGAACGGCTGCTGCAGCTGCATCAGCTGTTGGTAAGTTGTCGCCGGCTGGTACACCGGGACGCCGGCCTTGTCCGCGGCGGGTCGCTTGTACGGCATCACTCCGGGGAACGCCTGCAATAACACGGAAGAGAATTAGCATGCGTTTGATAACTGAGACGTTAACACGTAGCGGGAGCGGTTGCCCCGGATACTTACGAAGTTATCATAATAGAAGGATCCGACGCTCTTCATGTCCATCTGAAACGAGAAACAGACGGTTGAGCGGAGGTCGGTGAATGGACACGCGGGTCGCGGCGCGCGGCGGCCGGGCGGGGGCGGCCCGGCAGCAGCGCGGCGCGGGGCGCGCGGGAAGGCGGGTGCGGGGCGGGTGCGGGACGGGGGAGGGACGGGGGGAGAAGCGTGCAAAGCTGGCGGCCGTACCGGTGGCGGCTCGAGCTCGGGGGGCGCCGGCCGCTTCTTGCCCGGCTCCGAAGTCGCGCTCGCTGCTGGCTGCTGCGCTGCGCCGGCCGTCTACGTGAAGCCAAGCGTCGCAGGACGGGACAGAAACAATAACGATGTAGTAGATGCACAGAATACACCTAAAGCTCTGCGTGAGGTGATATTAAAATGCGATAGATAGAACGAAACAAAATAAAAGTAAAGCGCGAGTGCGACGGAAGCGTGGCGCGGCTAACTGAACAGAACAAGCTCGGCGAACAAAAGCGGCGTCGCGAGACCAAGCGGAAGAAGAGAAGCGAGCGCGAGCGAGGCGAGAGCGTGCAGCCTGGTGGCGTACCGCGCCGCGCGCCTGCGCCTTAAGGTGCGCCTGCAGGTGCAGGGGAGGGTGGAAATAGCGGCAGGGGTCGCGGACGCAGCGGCCCTTGACGGCGTCCATGCACACCGTGACACAGCCGTCATCGTGCGCGGCGACGGGCGGCGGCGGGTGAGCGAAGCGGCACTCGGCCTCCGCGCGCTTGCACGCGCCGCGCTGGAACTCCCGGCACACCTGCACCACCACACACTGCACACCCATACGCGCCCGAGTGGTGGCTGGCTGCCCCGCCCCCTACCCCCTTGCGTCGCTACTACACCGCTAGCCCGCTACCACTCCACTCCACACGGATATACTACTTCTACATGGTATAGGTACTACTACATACGCGCCTACATAACCGATCACAAATTATCCCCATTTAATTCGGCGACTGTTCGAAACTGCACGAAATTTTGCGAATATTGTACTATCTTCGAGTATTTTTTTTTTATAAGAGACACCGAGAATTCATTGCTTTGACATACGAGTATATAATATGTATGTCAGAATTTTACAAAACTTTCTCTTAGACTCTATTTTTACATATTAGAACCGGACGCCGCTTCAGTCTTTCAAATTTGAGTATATAATATGTATGTCAGAATTTTACAAAACTTTCTCTTAGACTCTATTTTTACATATTAGAACCGGACGCCGCTTCAGTCTTTCAAAATTTAATTCTTCGCGATATAAATTTACAACCTTCCTACGCATCCGTCGCCTCGCCAAATAATTTATCAAGAGCTTTCCGAATATTGTTTATTATCATCATTAGACTAGACTAGACTGTTAAGCAAATGGCGCCTCTACATTGTAGGCGCAAAGTGGGAATCTGTTCATGAAAGTAAATTGTTTATTCTGAGACCAGAGTGAGTATTGAATAAAGCGCCGACAATGTAGGCCCTTCACCACAGGGTATAAGCGAGTGCTGCTCGCGAAGCACACGCGCGAGCCACATGTGGTAGACCTGGCTAAGTTTCGGGGACCGACACTTAATTATGATGCGCTTCATCACAAAAGTCAAAAGACTGTATCGGGAACTTTATGAAATCGAAGACATTCGAATGTAGAAAGATGTTTCCATTCGTTGATCTGTCCGCCATCACCTAGTCAATAATTTTAAATAAATAGATGTAACGTCAACAAGACTGTATAATATAAATCTAAAATATATACAGATACGAGTACAACGAGCAGAATCACCTCCAGAGTCTTCGAATGATTTCAACTTCAAAATTTAAAATAAAGTGTAGAGTCTGAATAGTCGGTCCCCGCAAAAGTTTGCAACATCGGGAAGCGCTACTCTGATACGGATAGTGAAAAGGTGATGAAAAGAAGGATGTATGTACAGGAGCATGTCTTACCTCGAGGCGGTCGGTGCGCGGCATCTTCTGCTGCAGCACCGGCTGCTGCATGACGCCGAGCGGCGAGGCGGCGGCGGCGGCCGGGTCGTGGCCGAGCATGGCCGGCACCAGCTGGGGCGCATAGTATTGCGCATACGTCGACCCAACGCCTGGGACCCCAGACAAGTATGGCGACGTTGCCTGCCACACAAACAATACACAATCAACACCTGGAGCAATCCTGACAATGCTTCATCTGATTATCCATTTCTACAAGAAGCGCATCGTAAAGCCTAAAACTGCAAGCGTAAAGTGCAAAATAAGAAAGAAGCGATACAAAAAGAAAATACCCAACGCATATTTTATTCCAACAATAATTATCGTTAGCCAAACAAGCATTCGCATGCGTAAATAAACGAATTGAAATATTAAACAAGCATACGGTATCTCCAGTCTAGCTACCCACCGGCCACCACCAGAAGTTGTTAAAGGGCGAGGATTCGGGAACTGGAGAAACGGGAATATCATGGTGAGCGGAGTGCTATGTGCAGACATTAGGCAGAGGAAAGAAAGGGTGAGTGAGGGTGTAGAGAGAACGGTGGCGTGGCGTGTGCGACCCTTCGTGGCGGCTTTACCTGCGGGGCGAGCAGTGCGAGACTGATCGGGTCCAGCGCGGCGAGGTGGCTCGCGGCCGCGCCCGCACCGCTCACGCCGCCCACCTCGACACAAAACCACACAAACACGCTACTCATCGTGCGAGCTCACCAGTGCCCGCCACGGATCCCCGACTACCGTTCACGCTTGCCACCGCCATTATTTTAGCTTCCATCTAAAGCCCATGCCCATAGGAAAGCTCATGTGGAAAACTGGGTAAAGCGTTTTCTTTTTTGTATTTTTCGCTCCGGTACCCGTTCAAAGTGAAGTTGGTGTTCTGTGTATTGTGTGCATTTTAAGGAGAAACAAAAGGTAGTGACAATGCGTGAAGAGAAGCCAGAGAGTCGGGACGCGAAGTTACAGTGTAAATAGTGAAAGAGGACAATAACGTGATTAATTTATTGGTATCACCACTAATACCCAGTTCATAACAGTAACATTGTGAGTAAGTTTGAAGGATAGTCATGCCATTTAACGAACAAATCTTACAAACATGCTTAAGCAGAAGAGCGATCGGCCACCAGCAAGTGGCCAAGTTTAAGTTGTGCCTTAAATTGATATTCTCTTCAAAAGATCGCGTGGTTTATCTTTTATTTTGATTAGTGGCATGTTTCCACCACGCATTTAGCAAAAGTTTAAATTAAAGCGCGGAACTTTATGCAGGCGCGCGCTTTGAAGAAAGTAACTATGTATTAACTTTCAACGTATAGTACATTCCTAGGAAACTCTTATGAAGGAATTAGTTAATTTACTTCGCAAGAAGTACCTAAGTAATTCCAGAGCTAATCGTATGTAAGACTTGCAATTTATTATTTAAGTTTAGCGTCGTAACGAGGCACAACTTAAATGCGGAATACTTATCAAGTACTACGAGTTATTAAGGAACACTTATCATATGGTTTAGCGAGTAAACACCGAAAGCTGTGCGGCGTGCATTTAACGTCCTACCTACGTGTCGAGTGCCGATCGCTCAAAGCATTCACTTGGTACTTTACGGAGACTGACAGAAGCAGGCGGTACTTACCACAGTGGGGACTTGGCCGGGCAGAACCTGCCCTGGCGTTAGACCCATTTGCTGCATTAACGCGTTCTTCAATGCTAGGTGATTCCGACCGTTGATGAGCAGCTGGTCCTTAAGGTGCTGCGGTGGGTGGAAGTACTTGCAGGGCGGCTTCTCCCGGTTACACCGACCCTGGAATTGATAATGGTATACCTTTAGCAAATACTTTCGAGAAATTGTGTGTCACGCACGTAGAGATTGAAAGTAATGTTCGATAAGCCAACACAATATCCAATACGCTATTTCTCCGACATACGTGAAAAATGAAAGAGATAAGAGCTACGCACCCCAGGTAAGCGACACTTGCGGGTTCTGAGAATAGACGAAAATGGCGGACCTCATTCGATATCATTCCGATAAGCAATATGTGTTAGGGAGCGGCGCGGCGCGGGCGGCGGGCGGCCGCGCTCGGGCTCAATACCGGGCAAATGTGCGGAAATCCCTCCATGCATCACAATTGCCGTGAGCCGGGCACGTAGCCACCAGAAATCCTCCACTCGATTTTTCCTTATAACCGCGTCTTAGGCGGTGTCAAATATTTCTGAGGCATCGGGATCCGGGGCGGGTTTTGCTCTGCTCATTTCCGGCGTCAATGAGGCGCGAGATAATTGCCTCTCGAAATCGAAGCCCTCCGCCGCACCCGTCTATGATGATTTATTTACATCCGCGTAATTAACTGTCTCACTACGTGACGGGAAGAGCTTCGCGGACGCTTTATCGTCGCGAGCCGAGCCTCCTTCGCCATATTTTATTCAGCGAAAAAACGGAAAAGCGCTTATCGCAGTTTCAAAGAAAATACGTATACAAACAAATGCCATCTGAATATTCAGCGCTCTGCTGGGAACTCTCACTGATAATGTCCGCGTAACAGCTTACAGTGATTTACTGTTTAGCTTTTTGAACACAATAAACAGTGGGTGCAAATATATATTTTTGGATCGTGAAGTGAAGATCGTTTCGTTATTTGCTTGCAGGCGGCACATTGGGTACAATCAATGTAAAATTACAATTTGAACCCTATCGATTACTGTTACATAAACATCAAAGTGAGAATCTTAGCTGGAGGCAAAATCAGATGCAGGCATGTTCCAAATTTTCTCAGTTATTAAACTTTGGCGATGCGTGCTACAACTAGCTGGTGGAAGCAGTCGGCTGCATTTAGATTAACTTGTTACTAGCAGGCATAATGTTAGTTGGACGGTCCTCTCACAGTTTAAGCTCTGGATAAAGTTATTATTTCCTGTTAGGCGGAGCCGTCTACTTTAACCGAGTTAGCTCCCCGCTTCTGAATTTGAATGGGTGATCACGTTTCATCGTAGATAACTTGGAGAGTCTATCAAACTCATATTTATTAGCAAAGGATTTACGCGTTAGTAACTCTGTATTTTGAAATGTTGAAGGCATGATTTATCGATGGACTGAACGTTTAATAGGTGGTAATTTTATTTGTCGATTTGATCGTGACAGGGGGTGATAAAACTGGTCATTGTCAAATGGAATGGTTCAATTTGGTGTGTTGTTTTTGCGAGGGAGTGGGAGTAGGTTTGTTTGTCGGGATAGTCCGGTATCCGGCGCTGCAGGTGCATGCAGCGATTAGCGTGACGGATGCTCGTGCGGATACAAATGGCCGCGTCGCCGGAGACGGATGGCCGTGCCGAGCCGTAGCGAGCCGCACCGCGCACATTACGATAAAATAATTGCTCTTCGATCACTTGAATTTGCAATCCCCATGGTCCAGATATTTATTGATTTTAAAAACAAACACAAATATTATTTTTCAAGGATGAATCTCTAAAAATGCAGTATTTTTTTTTGTTCCTGACAATGTAATACGGAAGTTGTCAACATTCAATATTTTCAAAGATAACCCGTGATAATCCACAAGGATTAAAACAAATCTGCGGGCTGTTTCAATGTGCCTTATTTGTTCGGGAAGAGGGCACGGGAGGGTCAGCCGGCGGGTGGGCAATAACCTCCCAAAACTAATAACATTTTTGTGATAGTGAAGAGCCAACGGGCTCCGCTTCCCTAGCTGTGTCCTTTATGACACAACAATGCGCACTTGCAATACAATAAGGGGTTAGGCGAGAGCCAGTTTCTTTTCTTTTCGGTGCGATTCAAAAAATTATTTCTGTGGGCCGATCATTTCAAGGGTTCAAGTGAGGATTTCCGCTACGGAACGACTTTGAAGGTGCGTGTAGTCTGCACTGGGACAAAAATTACATAATGAACAGCGGCTCTCGTGGCTCGTTAAGGTGAGAGCAGTAAAGCGGGTGAGTGCACTCTGCAACTGTGCCGTGTATAACGAACAGCTCTCGAGCGGCGCGGCGCCGGAGCCTCCGCCCATGGTGATCGGCACGCGCCGCCGCCCTTGTTAAAGCCAAAACATCGCCACAAACGCCGACACTACACAAATTACATCGCTATGGACTACTTAGACATAGACGTAAGACATAGGTATATTATCATTTACATCCTAATCAATGCATTCATCCGAGCGGCCAGCGAATCAAACAGAATGTTAAGAACGCGTATCGGGCGAGACAAGTGTTCGTTAATCGATCACAAGTTCGATTACGATTGATGGATTGGCGACATGCCTTCGCCGGCGCGTATTCAACCGTACGCGCACGACGATAGTCATCTCGTCTATTTTACTATTGGCCAACCCGACGCGTGCTGGGACAAATCGACACGAGGAAAACAATGGGCTAACGAGCCGATGAATGACACGCTGCCGTCACGCAACGGCCCAAAGCACACTTATACGCACGAAAGTGGGTGCCAGTGCCAAATATATTCGTCTAACAGGGACAGACGGGAATAGACGCGGCCGGTGAGTCGTGCCAATTCTTGCACCGGGTAGGAGCGCGAGGCACGTGGCCGCCCGCCCGCCCAGCTGGGAGTTTACAATTTCGTCTATATGATACTTTTGAACTCTCATCAAGGAGTTTGCCATTTTCAAGATTCAAGATCAATGCAAGTCAGTCTCATCTTTTGTTTGTAAACTTTCAACGCTATGGCAACATTTTCTGTTTGGTAGGATATAGCGAAAAAAATAACAAAAGGTAATTTCGGGAAATCCTTACATATTCATGCATGCATGAGTGCTTCAGGTAAAGGGAGTAGCTGAGTAAAAATCGGAATAGGTCCCGAAGGAATCCCAGGTTTGAATCGCGCAATAGAGGCAGGTAACACGATCACAGGCCAAGATCCGGTCCCGGATGCCGCAAATAATTTTTTTCCGACATCCTATAGCGAGGGAAAGGTGAAATCTAATTTGCAAAATTTTGTGGCTGGGAAGGGAATTAGGTAAGCAAAGTCAATTCTGAAAGTAAGTAGAATTTGAATTTAAAATGATTTATAGAGGCGCAGGGGAGTGGCTAATGAGGCGTCATGCGAGAGGGGCGCGTGTTTACGCCTCGCGCTCGCCAGGTTTTTTTATTGCGGCCTCTGGGCGGCGCCGCGCCTAGAGCTGCGGGCGCGCGGCGCGGACCGGCGGCGGCCGCGATGACGTCACGGCCGCTCGCCTATATTCCCAACCCAAGTTGTCCCCGCACTCAGAATTTCAGAATTTGCAACATATTTTCAAACACACGCTATTACTCATACCCAGACCAAAAATAAATCTATTAGAATAGAAAATACGTAGGGATTACGCACGTGTATAAGCTCGTTTGTAGCACAAAAATTAACGTTAATCTTTGAGAAAATAAAACGTGTCCACTGGTGTTAAAAACGCCGCAAATTTAATCTCAACTTGATCTGTATACGTCATACGTTACACAATGAAGTTCGCGAAGAAAAACAAAGCGATTCCTTTTATAAAAGGTTTAAAGTAAGAGTTATTCAGTGAGGTGAAGTTCCTAACAAGTTTGCTTGGCGGTGCCCGTAGCGTAGCTTGACGCTAAAATATGCATTCGTGCACAGAGTTATCTCGGCCACTTTTGCCGTTGCCGGCGGCGGCGGCGGCGCTCGGTCAGCTCTTGTTTATCCTCACTTTTGTATCGGATGCAGTTTTTGGACGTTGTCTGTTATTAAAACAATTTAATGCTCGGAATTTACAACCGTATATCTTGTTATGATTTGTCTTTAAGCTAGAACAGTTTACAATTCCATTAAGATGATACAATAGGCCACCTGTGCCTTAGATCGGGTTGTTTTGAATACTTGTTAAAGTATACATGATGGAGTAAACGTAATGTTTGAAATGGTCAGAATAGCGGCGGGTTAGCTCGGTAGGTAATAAAGCTGTGGGGCGCTAGGCGAGATTAATGCAACGGAAGCAGGCACGACCTCTCCAGGTGTTTCATTAAACTGCGCGGCGGCGCCTCGGCAGCCTCGCACGCCATTATGAGCTGCAGGCTCGAGGGCCATTCGCTTTAAGAACGCCCGCGCCACTTTGTAACAGCCTTAATGAATCTTGTTACTTATAGGCTCGCGTAAATTGCCTGTTTTACTAACGTGCCGGGAGAAAAATCATTAGGTCAGTGAACGCTTTCACGTACGAAACCTTTCCGCACTGCTATTTCGGTTACTTAGCTCGTTCTCGCAGGTAATTAGGAAAGTCATTTCATTTTATATTATTGCAAGATCTGTGAAAGCATCGAGTGACACTACCGGGAAAAGTGTCAAACGCGATGTCAACAAGATCATATTTTTCTGGAGTAATTGATGAGTGCGGATTGAGTCACTCGGTATTTTTTATAGAACTTTAAACTGAAATACTCCTTATAGTTATTGGTTTACTGGTTGAGCCAAAGTAAACTGTTCATCTTCATTCGTGAGTAATGCAGTGAAGTAAGTGTCAAAGGTGGGAAGGCGGAGTTAGGTGTGCAGTGTGCAGCCCGTATTGAGTAGAAGTACCTCTGGAGTGAGGTGAAGTGGAGTGGATGTGGCGTGGCGTCGTCGCCGGCCCGTCACTCGGCCTGCTAACCAGTTTAGCCGTGCTGCAGAGTAATTAGTCTAAGCAGCTGGAGCGCCGCGCTACGAGCGCCTTGACGTCTCGCCCGACTTACTTTGACTTATTCACAGCCTCTCCACTCACTAGAGCGATTTACTCGCTTCATTATTCAACAAGAACGTATTAGCCATTTTTGGCCTTAGCATCAGTTATCTGCCAGCTCAGGGGAACAATTGCATCGTCTCAACAAAAGTTTCTAGGACGTCTCGCTAACGGTATTTTTACTTTTGTGCTAAGGTTAATAGAAAATGTTGAAAGATATCGAGTTCGTTCAATGCTGAATTGTTACTACTTCCTTCGCCGCGCGTCGTCGTCGTTCCGCGAAAAGATCTAAATAGGCCGAGTGTCTGTTTACTGTAGATAGTGCGACGTAATAAAAAATGAGCTAAGTTATTCGCAGAGCCGCTTTGAAAGCATTCGGAACATTTTTATTAAATCGTAAAAAGAGGGGAGTCGGTAAACAACATCACGGCTGAAGATAAAAGGCGATAACTGCGAGAGGCCTAACTACAAAATAAAGAGCCCTAAGTACGTACGATAAGGGAAGTTTAAGAGGAGTTTTCGGGACGCACGGGTCGGACCGATAAATTGGGCGGCACTTAATTATGATCTCGGGCGGCATCTTGCAGGCGGCTAATGTCCCGGACTCGTTTAATGCGCGAACTTGTAGTCTCAGCTCCGGCGGGCGTGATAAATCTCCATCTGTGCCCTGCCGACTGCCGCCCGGGCCTCCTGCCCGACCTGAGGAGTCTGCCGCCCTACCGCTTACCTCGCCCTTTCGCCACTCGGACTCGGCTGACCTAAACCAACCTGTGGCGGACCTATACTAACATTTAACGAGAATTAGCTTTTGATTTATCTCTTTAATCTTTTTTTAAGGATATTAAACAAAGATTACACTTACTTACAGGTTATTGAAACTTTAAGATTGTGAAACTGAACAACTTTTCCTAAGCAACATAGATTAGTAGACGACCCTTCAAAAATTTAATTTATTTATTTTATAATAGAAGCAATTATTTTTTCATCTGAGTATTTATGTTTTTGAGGGAAGTTGTTTAGTTGCATGGATTGAATTTCTCTTAAAATGTCTTAAACAAATTCAATTCTACAATATAAGTATACTGTGCAAAAAAAGTAAAAGTAACTACACTACGCCTCAGACACCGGGATAGCCGCCCACGTCCCTCTTCGAATAGCTATCATTAAACTCGAGAAGTCACTAAAGACTTTCACATAAATCAATTTTCTAAACACGGGCGAGTTATTTACCGCAATGATTTACGGGGAAACGGGAAAGTGTTCGCTTTACGTTAGCTTTTTACGGTGCGAACGTGGATAATATACGTGAAGTATGATTGTGTATGGGCTCGGTCGGTGTTGCTACATTAGGAAGAGTGCGGATGTTATTGCACCGCGTTAGGTTAATGTCGGAGGCCGAGGCGTTGGGGCGTCGGGGTGACAACTCGCACGGGGCGCTCACTGGTGGGCCCGTAGGGGCGCTATGTCGGCGCCACATTATCTAGGTATAATTAAACCGGGCAAGACGCCGGCGAGACGTTTCGCCGTCCTAACGGCTTTTATGGCGTATGTAACATTGCCGGCACATAAAATAAATGTGCTGCCTCCAGCACCCCGATATAGCCCAGTATTCCCAGATTAATCGCCCAAATGTCTGCTATCACGCAATACGGCTCCTGTTATTCGCATCCCGCACGTAATGACAAAAATATTGGGTTTATTGTCGTTTTTTAATGGAATACTGTATCATGTTATAAATGAGATTTGAGGGCATGAAACAGCAATTTACAGGGAGCTATGCTTTCCGATATTCATTTCCCGGTGAAATGTCTGTTCGACGCTCGTCACAGAAAATATATAATTTAATTGAATTACTTCTGTACGGTGTCTTCCTCACGCGAATGTGTTTATTCATTTAGTGATGAAACGAGAGCACGGCAAATTACCTTTGTGCGGCGAGCGACAAACGTAGGTTTTATTCGAGGTCTGGAGCGGCGGCCGCCTGTCCCGACCCGTCATTTAAATCTTTATACGTCCACATTAGCTTTATAGGCGACGGGAGCTTTCTCCGACGTTAGCGGCGCCTGAGTGCACTTTTATTGAGGATGAAATACCGTAATTGCCACTCAGCGCCAAGCCGTGACTGACGAGTTTTGTACGTGCTAATTGTGCCATCTCGTATGACCTAACTTCTTTTCTTGAAGGTGTTGCATAACAAGCCAAAGACAATTTCCTCAGTGCTGTAAACAGCAAACACCCGAATAGCTCTTCCGCCCAAGATGATTTTCCCTGAAACGAGGTATTCCCTTTAGCCGCGCTAAATTAGGAATTTTCTTCTTTGTGGACAAAATTAAGTATCTACCCCGGACGTAATATGGCAAAACATAATAAGCCTTATATTGAGAATCATGGGCCCTACAAAAACGGAGGTCGACATAAAAAGGGAAATATTCAAAACAATAACCGCTTTTCATATCTCAATCCCCAAACAGCCATAATCTTGACAAATGACGGTTTTTGGAGTGTAGTCGGTCGGCACTACGGGCCGCATTGACAAAGCCCCAAATAAACTGACGCGGACACATAAATAAGCATATTCGATGTTTTATTGAGTGGAGGAAATAGTAAGGAAACAGTTTCCCGCGTCATTACGCGCGGCATCAATCAAAGGACGCCCACTGGTGGCCGGTGGTGGTATGGCGTGGATTTGGAAAACGTAGCCGTGGTGGATCGATTACGGCCGGCTTGTCAGCGCTTCCGGGGCCTTATTTACTGGTGCGGGTTCACGCCATCAAGGATCTGGTCGTAAGACAAGACGAAAAGGAGACACAAATTGAATAAAAGAATGCGTACTCAACAAGAACTCTACAAATCGTTGGATACATTCTTGAATTCTCAGTGAACTCCTTAATTTGCATTCTTTCAGTGTCGTTTTTACTAGCTCAGCTCAAAGTTGTTAAAAATTCTAGCTTAACCACGAGCTGGCACAAGAGACGAGGCCTGACGCATGGTCTCCAATGTAAATTCTGGTTGCCAGGCAACGGAAACCGCAAATATGGCGCAGTATTTTCAGTTTCGCGTGGTCGACGCGGCGCGGCGTGGCAAGGCGCTGGGTACTGGGTATGGTGTGGCAGGGAATGCACGATATCTGCATTGTGGGGCGGCGTCACGGCGCCGACGGGTCTGGCGTCGAGGCGGCGCATACATCAGGCACGCGACTGACCCCCCGCTTCGGCCCCCAACGACCCCTCTCCTCGCCAATTATCACTATCGTTTTTCTATTTTTGACCGAATTTACTCACGTTACCCGGTTACATGTTTTGTTGGTTTTATTATCACAGCGGATTTGATAATTACTTACTACTATAACATGAACGATGACATGCTACATGCTACTGTTGATAGTATGGGGCCCCGCGCCGCTTTACCTACTTTGTGATAGTATCAAGGAAATGTACCTATGATTTGAAGTTTTTCAACACTTCTACGGTACGTGTCATAATAATAACGATGAAAAACTGCTATTGTAACACTGACCGAGTAAGCGGAAGCGAAAGCAATTTAAATTACAAAAGACACTTCATTTTATAAGGAAGTGAGGCAACTCAGACATTCATAAAGGCAATTTAGAACGAATAGCTACCTTAGAGCGTAAAAAGACATAAGAATTGAGTCATAGTTACATGGATAAGTAATGCAAAGTCTACAACTAGTCTACTTAGACGACGCTCTAGTTACATTACGAGTACGATAATGTAGGTAGAACAAGCACTACTAAAGTGATCATAAAATAGTTTACGTCTCATTGCTGCTAATAAAATTAAAGTTTGATGCACTATGTCTTGGCAGTGAATTGCGAAACGTTTCATCGTTTGCAAGTCATGAGTCAGATACTTATAATAATTATATTAATACAACCGACCGCATTGTAAATACCTAGCTGATAAACAGTGGTGTTCACGGTAGCACTTGTTTAGTTTTAAATTAAATTACACGTAATACGATTTGAACATAGTCAAGTGAATTTAATTTAGTTCAAACTTACTATGTTTGAAATAAGTACTATGGGTGTATTTTATTTAAAGCTATAAAATGTAAAATGATGTATACTTGACATGCTACTCTTATCTGTGCACAGTTAACTTTCTAAATATACCCAAGAGTTTTGAAAATACTATACATTTGTACTTAGTTAAGATTTAATTTAGAGATCTTAACTAATGCATTGCAGCTACTTCTAGTAGTGTCTTGCTAAGTAGATAAACCGAAGCAAACGTCTGATCGAGGCCATAATTAACCTTTCTAATTAAAGATGTGAGAAAGTTTTAAAATTTACTGCGACAGCGCAAACGGTTGCGCGAATGTTTTACGGAGACTGCTAAGTCCTTTATAATGAAGAGTTTAAGGTGTATTACGTGGATGAAATGTTAGATCGTTGAACAACGAATTCTTATTACAGCTTGTCATTGCTTAGAACCCTTATAATTGTTAATTTATTTACTGATTTTAATTTGTATTTGCCAACGTTTAACAACCAAGCAATGGAGTTATGGAACCAGCATGCTCTACTTTATGCCTATCAATTTTCTAATAAAGCAATTTCCGTAAAAGCAATCGCCGCCGTCTCGTATGCACGCTTTGATAGTGGACGCGACATATTGTCGATACGTGTTAAGCGGTCGTCCGCTAGGGCGGCGGCGGCGGCAAGCAGCGCATTGCAAGCTGCACCGCCGCGCTCCCCATTATCCTATGCAAATCCGGATTTCCCAAATATCGTGCTCCGCCGCGGGCCACCTCGCTATCGCGGCTATTAATAACGCTCCGTGTTACAAATACGAGCCTGGAGCCGAGCCGTTTAGTCCGCCGACGAAATACACCGGCCGTACGTTACTTCCAATGCTCCGGCGCAAATGAAACTGAAACTACGACCGCCTTCTGCGCTGGAGACAAAGTTGATTTTGGCGCGGAATGATCGCTACCACGGGTGGCCGAATGTAGACTCGCGCCTTGCGGACTGGAACATTTACATATTTTGCTCTTTGCAAATTGTTCCAAACGACGATGCCGAGAAAATTTTAAAGTTTAATATTATAAAGAGAGATAATTAAGGAAGCTTGTGGCCGTTTTGTCGTTATTTTCGAAAGATGGTAGAGTTTTTGTCTAATAACTAGAAGTAAATATTTTTCACAGTACACGATACAAAATAATGTGTACAGTAGGTACGTGCGTTATTAATTTCGAAGGTTCTAGGAACATGAGTAGATAAAACCTGGTTGAAGTTAATTTATTAACGTCGGGGTGACAGAGTGGAGTGAACGGTGTGTATCGCTGTAATCTGCATTAGTGCCAGCTTTTACTAACAGGATCAATAAAAAACTCTTCAATCAATAAGAAAATCGTCAAAAGGTGTAATTAATAATACGACTTTAAAAATAATTCGGTATAGGCATTGGTATAATCCTTACCAAACAAAATCTTAACTCGGATGTTTGATAAGTATTTTAAAAATAAATTTTTAAGTACATATTTAGTCTTTTGATTTTTCCGTGATAAAGGAGCTGGCAACACTGTTAATCTAATAAAACCGGTTAGCGAATGTAGGGAATTATCGTGAGGGTCAAATCGGTTCAGGTCACACTCGCGAGGGTCACAGTTGAAAATTATCCTCTGGGTAGGGGTGCCAACACGTATTCAGTTCAGAAATATTCAGACAACTTTTTATTCTTGATTCATATTTCTTCAATTTCAATTCTTGTTCATAATAGCTTGAGTGATTTTGAAGGAGTCGTATAATTATTTTTTTGGTAAATGCTACAACAAATTATAAATGTTAAATTTGAATGTCGAAATCGGGTATCTGACCTAGGCTTTACTTACTGCCGCTTTAGTCAAAGTCAAAATAATTTATTTCCATAGGATGTTATTACATCACTTAGATCCGTCATTACATTTTTTTGGGTGAGTTCACTAACACAATGGCGGAATCTGTGGAGAAGAGCTCAGTAGTAACTGTTGACCTACATTGTAGCATGATAATTATTCGTTAATACTACAATCAGGGCAAGGTAAACTAAGACCCTTCCCCTAGTTCAATAAGAAATGAAAATAGTTAACATACTTACGTCTATATTGTATGAGTCACATAAAACAGTTTAACGTTTTGAAAGGATTTAAAAAAACATCGTAAATAAAATCCGAGTGAAGTGTGCGACTGACCGTGTGTTGAAAAAAGGTGTAACTCAATAGTGAGTTGATTTTGTCAGGTTATTAAAATAATCGTAGGGGTGAGTTTAAACGCGGGTCGGTCGATGAAAGTAATCTAGTGGGGACGCCAGTTACTTCTTACAACCCTTTCCAAGCGATTACCAGCGATGGACGTTATAATCAGAGCCTAAAACCTGGCTAAGTGAAAATCCAGTTTTATCCCGTTCGAACCGATATTTAAAGTGACGCCGCCGCACTTGAACGACATTGTTTCTATTCATTAAATGACTCCCAATTTGTTTACAATATTAGATACGTATTATTAAAAACACAATTTTAACCGCACTAGACCGTGCTTCTGGACTAAATGCTTTAATCTAATGCATTGTATAATTAATTAACTAAAATAAACTTACAAAAACGAAAAGAAACCGTGGTGTATTTTTGTTTAAAAACATCACGATTTTTTCTCGACTTTATAACCTGGGAATCTACAGAAAGTTATATTATTTATTAATTAAATTTGTATGTCTAGAATATAATACAAAATAGTTAGATACAGAAACACTTAGCTGGATATTGCCGGCCATTAGGCATTAGAAAGCATTTCCTTGTTCCCTTGCATTAATATAAGCCGCGTGTGCGCACTGTTAGGGAGAAAGAATGAACTTAAGTACTGTAGCTTTACTCAGTTTTAGGGTTCAGTGATTGGAAGCTAAAATATAGATTACGTAGAAACATGCTACATCGGCGTAGTAATATGCTACGGCGTAGTATCGTTCCGCATATACACCGCATAACTTCAGGTGCGTTGGAGCTTTTTATCAGAATGTCCACTTTGTCTAGTCTGTTCGATAGGTCTATTTCCCTGTTCACTTATCTAAACGTGACCGCAAGCTTAGCTGATGTGAGCGCACGCTGTGTTTACTATTACTGCAAATGCTGACCTCTGCTACGGCGTAGCACTGTAGCCATTTTATGACATACAGTGCAAATAAATTAAAAGACCGCGCCCAGGCCACCGATATGCTTCACTTGGCCAGTACTGACCTCTACTACGGCGTAGCACTGTAGCAATGTTGTAAAACAGCAAGCCTACAGCGCGCGCACACCGAGCTTACTACTACTGAAACTGCTGACCTCTGCTACGGCGTAGCACTGTAGCAATTTTGCTACGGCGTAGCACAGTAAACACTTTATAATAGATTAACAAGCGTATTATAAAAACTTGCGCACGTTACTAGACGATGCACCCGCTAGTTGATGCTGACCCCTGCTACGACGTAGAAACACCGTAGAAGAGTATATACGCTTGGCAACCACAATGTTCGAACGAGCGGACCAGTCCTCGTTCGAACATATTCGCGGGATTGCCCCACTACATGGACGCCCACCGGACACAAGGTCGAAGGCTCTCCCCAGGGAGCTTCTACTGGCGAGAAGCGCCGAGGAGGAGAGCACCGCATCTCAGATTCGAGCACCACAACCCAAAGATGGCCACAGTACCACCATCCAAAGATGGCAACGGCTATTAAACCCAACCCCGTGCCCGGTCCTCAGTAGAGGACCGCGAGGACAGCCCCAGCCAGAGCCGCAGGGCTGATGCTGGATCCCGTCGCCCAAGGGCGAATGAGAAGACCTGAGATGAGTATACGCTTTTCCAGTTTGCGTACGTTGCGTAGCACTTTTTGAGTTTTTGAAGTCAGGTACTGCACTGGTTATTATGCTAGCTAGTTTAAATGGATTCTGTAAGAACTTAACCGTTAGGAAGGAACTCTGGTTAGCCGAACTAAACTCGTACTTGGCGAGTTTGTAAAGAGCTAGCTGTAGGATAATTAGATTAGACGCGAGCAGCCGACTCGACGCGGGCAAGGCTTCTTTTTACTACACATTAGCGTCGAGTTTATAACGAGCCAGGAGGAAAATTTAAAAATCTTTGGTGCAAGAACTTTCGAGGCTTTTGTAGATGTTCGACTTCGCATGACATGTACCCTGACTGAAATTATTGATTTTATCGGAGAATTTTAGTTATAATTTATTACAAAAGGTAGGGTATATATATTTAATTTAAATTACAGATTGATTTTATAGTTACATAGTATGAATAAAATATATTTAACTTTAAAATAATTGCTCACCCGCAGAATAAACTCCAGTAGTAAGAGAATTAAGTAAACTTCATTAGGACACACTCTTAGACCGGACCGGCCAGCCCGGTAGCAGACTGCGGAATGCCCAGGGCGACGTCCACCCAACGCTTCAATTTAATTAAATATGGCTTCGGATTAACTCAGTAAGGCTTCACAAACTACCACCTTACCACGAAAGCGAACCTTAAAACACGCGTACCACGTCACACTTCCAGGCTCTACGATATCAACTTAGTAACCATACCTGACCGGTGAAACGGAAGCCCCCAGTCGTAACATTCTACCAAAGTATCACTTCAGCTCAAACTAGAGGATTACCTGTAACAAAAACATGATAAAATAAATCAAGGCCCGCAATTTGTTTACGCCAAACTCAATTAACTCGAACAATGTCGCTAATAATAATAATAGAGGGAGTGACGAATCAAAGTTACTCCAGTGTAAAGTCTTGACTCTGATAATAATGGGTTTGGTTGGCTGGAGCGGCGCGGGCGCGGGAGGGGCGCGGGGAGGGCGCGATTGTTTCCGATGATAAACACCGGCCGCCATCCAACAGTCTGCGCTAATTAAACAACAACGGAGAAAATTAATTTGATTGTTTCGGAACTCTGCCTCTTTGTTACGGGTCCACGAGCCGGTTACCTGGCAAAAATGACTGACACCTCTTCACTAACAAGTTACGAGCTGCACATTACACGACTCAAGTTTAAATTGAACGCGAGTGGAGGCTTCGACGCGCCGCAACAGACTGAGACGTACCCTGACAGTGGAGGAAGGCTTCCAAGTGCTCAAAGTCGATGCCATCCATAAAGTATGGCAAGTTCAACAAAGTTCAAAAGTGAAGTTAATACTCTTGTAACTTAGTTGACAAACAATAACAACAAAAATAATAAGTCTATTTATGTTAAAGTCACTCAAAAAGTGGTAGAGCATTTTCTTTTTATTATTTATTTGCTCGAAAATTTAACTTACGAAGGCAGTAAACTGTGCGGCAAATGCGTTTTACCGCACTAGTGCGATTTTCATTACAATTTTTTTATTTCTATGATCACCATAATTGTTATGCAGCCAGGATCATTTCAATAATAAAAATAAATCGAATCGATTCTTACAAAGAGAAACGTATTAGTATTTTTTATTACAACAAATTGTATTAAAAATATTACCAGCCTGTAATATTTTAATAATAAAAATATACTTAATAATCTCGATTTAACGAAAAATTGATTCGTATGGGCTGAATGTCCGCGAGAACCGGGCGGGCCATAATTATGCTTATAGAAAAGAAACCTACTATTGTTTTGAGGTTGGTGCTGATTTTATAAAATTTTAATTTCTGTATTACATTGATTGTTGTTTTATGAGTCTTGATCAAGTGTTGATATTTAATGATAAATGTGAATAGTACAGCAACTAAAACTGCGCGCGATATAATACAGGTTAGTATTTACATTAAAAATTTTACCTGCAGTATCGTAGCTTTTGTAGGGGTAGGTACCTTTCTTAACCGTCATTTTAATTATTTATTAACAGTTTTCTCACAAGTGTATTGAAAAACGTTGTACAACACAAGGGTCTTAGGTTTTATAACAAACTCGTGACATTATAAACCCTCGCCTACGGCTCGGGCTTACAAAAGTCACCTCGTTTGTAATTTGCCACCTACGATCCCCGTTTGGTAATGTACTATTATAGCTAGGTTTTAACAAAATATTGTGTTGTGTCATACAAACATGACTTACAAGTTGAGCATTATCAACCGCGTATTCGAAGTCACAAATGTTTGTAAGTTGTGATTCTAGTGATGTAGTGGTGCGGGCAGACATTAGTGACAAATGAGGGCTGCGTGACGCCGCGGTGCGTCGCCTGTTCGCCTTGCCGTCGCTCCGGCCCGGCCGGATCTCACAATACTCAACCTACCTCTTACCTCTACCCAACCTCTTGTCATATTAATGACACCATGTTATTAATGACTGCTTAGATATTCCACACACATGTTAACAACATCTGATATGTGGGTCGACTGAGATCCAATATCGAAACAACAATACGCCGCCGTGATACTGCTTTGTCGCCTTCACTACTACAGATGAATAATTTATCGCGACGGCATAAAGTTGGAGGCTTCGGGTGTCAATTAAGGGAAGTATTTGCGAACGCCCCCTCAATGAATAGGTTTACGGAATTGAATTTGGAAAATTAACCGTGAATAGGCACGGGTCGAGCAAAAACTTTAGTGCGGGTTAAAGCTGCCGCGCCGGCGCCGGTGCGAAAATGTGGAATTACATGCGGCATCCGCCGCGGCCGACTCGCTCGAGAGTGTGAATTATTTACGCGGCGCCGACTGCCGAGCGGGACCCGAGATAGATTCGAGACGACCAACTTTTTTTATTTACTCACGGTGTTATTGCTCAAGAGTGTTAATTATTTATGCGGAAATTTAATTTTGTTTTCGGAAATTTCGGATGGCTATTATGCGTATCACGTGACAAAGTTTAAATTAATAAGCTGAGAATTTATTTAATGTGAATTGTTATTAAATAACTTGATGTTGTATTTTGTGACAAGTACATCTTTCCGGTGAACGACTCCGCAGCTTATTTAACCCTCAAACTTTTACACTTACGGGAACTGTGCACAAAAATAAACCGGAGGTCGAATTAAAAAGTGAAAATTCCGAGTGAAAAGTTAGAGTTTGTGAAATATCCAGCAAAGGACAGGCAAGGGTTCAGTGCGCAGGGGTCGGCTCATTAAAGGCGCGCTCGTCTCATTGGGGCGGGACAAAAACGTCCTGTCCGCTACGGTTTGGGCCGCAATTAAACACCGAGAACCGGCGTTCATTGGAAAAGCGCTGAACAACTGAACAATACAACAGCTATCTAATTACTTTGTGCCACTCTGTTCACTACAATGTAACGTGTAGCGTCACTGCGCAAAGTTGCTTGTGGTTTTTGCCAAACGTACCAACTTGGAATCGCTTCGACGATGTGTGTGGTGGAGTTTAATTAGCAATGTGTATTTAACTTACTTACTTATTGACTGAGCCAAACAGGACGCTCTACGTTTGGCAACGTCATTCCATCTCAAATAGAGGCAAGTGTTGCCATTTGTTCGGCCACGTGTTCGATAATATAAATTAAACAACCCGACCGCAATTTAGGTGCCGGCAAAATATACCGTTCCAGAAATTCTCTCTAATTTGATTTCACGGCGAAATGGAGTCTTTTGGGTCATTAAGTGGAGGAGTGGTGGGGTTAACACAATCGGAATCAAATTAAGTTCATCTAGCGGCGGCAGAGCGGCAGACCGAGACTGGGTAGAGTAGAGGCGAGTCGGGTTGATTCAGCGGTATGGCCGACACGTGCGGTGCGCCGGCTGAACTCTGCGCAATAAGAATAAGAAATGAACCGATAAATTTTATATGTACATCACGCTATTGTGTTACTACAGCGGCGGGCTCTACGTCACGCAGGGAAATGAGTCAGCTATTTCCTATTCACGCCAAAGTTAAATTTTGCATTCGTCGTAGCAGTTTCGTAGCCACGTCTACGACTAAGTTAATTGCTAACATACGCTCTTAGTAACAGATTTGTGTAATGAAGGAATTCTCTAGAGATAATGGCGTGGCAACAGAGTGCGTTCGTTATGCAATGTCAGCCCTCGACAATCAACCCTCACTCCAACCGCAGCGTCGCGGACAAATGAACCCGAAGCGCCCGATTATTCCGCTCCGTATCGCCTACAAAACTTATGGCCGGCCGTCCAAACCAAAACGACTCATTAATATGCAAAACAAAACTCGCTATTAATTGGGCTTTAAAAGTTAAATCACCACTACAAAGCTCTCGCGAACCAAGATATATAGCGAGAAAATATGAAGGCGTTCAGCATTTTGACCTAAAGACCCGCAAATCACGCGGGATTATTTTAGCGCTCCCGGTTCAAAACAGTGTGACGTCAAGTAGGCAGGCGGTTGACACGTATCGGCGGCGAGCAAGCGACGAGGCGTCCACACGGGGGTTATGAGCTAAACGTTGCGAAGTTTCACGTCGGGAATGGATGGCCGAATTAATTGAAATACAGCGTCGCGCCGGTGCGCGGTTGTGCGGTGGCGGATTGGGGGATTAAAGTTGCAGCAGCACGGCGCGGGAGCAGGTGCGGGCGGGAGCGGGGCGCGGGCGGCGCGGCGGCTGCACTGCGGCGCCATCGGCTTGCTGAACACGAAGCCGAAGCGTTGAAAAATTGCGCGGAGCGTCTTGGAGCCGCCCCTTGCATCGGCGCGTAGCCGAGCTACATACAAATCAGCATTCACCGCCCTCCACACTGCCGTCGACGCTGTCTCGCACGAACTCGCATCGTTATATTATTATGTTACTGCCCTGTTATCAACTCTTTCTTACAGACTTCACGTATTTCACTAAAATACTACTTTTCTCCGTTGAATCTATCAGTTTGATAACATTTTCATTCAGTAGAAATGCGAATTTTAAATTGTACTTCAGTTACCTACTGAATACATACTGTAAATACATCTCTATTTACGTTTACAGTTTTATGTATAAAATTTATTAATTTGACCCTTTACCGCTTGCATTAATTAACTATGAACGATCAATTAGTCAAGTAAAGCTTGAGTAATAGGTTCCGAATTGGGAAGTAATTTTCTACATTTCAAACGAGAGGCCATGAGGCGTTTATCGATACCTGGAATTATGCTCGTGAACGACGGAAACGAAAAGATTGTATTGGAAAATATTGCCCGAAAGCTAAAAGAGCAACTTTAGCAGTGACGCGGCGATTTCGCGACATCACGAGAATCTTAGGCTCTCTATCTCTTAGAAAAGTCGAAATAAGACTACCTTATTGTTTTGTGTCTCGAATAGAGAACGACGACGTTTAATCTGGCGAAACGATCAAAAACGATACAGCTATTGTTACTACAAAAATGAATTGTAATGTAAATTAATCGCCACAAAAATCGTAAGCGGGGTGGAGAGCTAAACTTTATTAAAGGTTCGCGAGCTTAAGGGTCGGGCGGTGGACCTTCATAAAACAAACTTTATTACAAACAATAACATTTATTACATAGTTGAGTATTAATGTGCACTCCATTTACAGCGTGGCGGGCGCCGCGGCAGCGTCGTCAGGGCGGCGGTGGGCTCCGGCCTGTATTGTGGCCGCCCCGCAAACATCTTGCGAGGTGTATAACTTACCCGCGATACACAGCGTGGCTCATGAAACGTATATAATCCTAATCTAGTGTGCTATTACCACGTCCGGCCTTTGTGACCGCACCGGAACGCGCGGATCGCCCGTGACGCATTGACATCGTAAATATTACAAGTCGTTACCACTCTCGAATCCTTTGTGAAAATACTGTTATGTCGCGATACGCGTTGCTCTATTGCGAATGAAATGTTATAGAATAAAGGAATACGGCGTTTAATAAAAATACAGAATGTTTCAGCGCTCGGAAGTGGACGCGAATACGCGACTGTTCTTGTTCTAAGCCGGAATAAAATTTTATATGGAGCATTATACGTGACAAACGAGGAGAACGACACGACTATCCTCTTGCGAAGAATAGTTTTGGGAGCTATTTGGTTTTTCGATTTAAGTTTTGCTGTATAATCACGATTCGATGGCTCCTATGAATTGAAATTGTAAGAAATATAATAGATTAAAATATAAAGCGTCAAGCTAAAAGGAAGATAGAACTAGAGCCCTAGTACTAAAACATCGACTAAAGCGAACGAGACTACGCATTGAAGAACAATACACCGTGAAATTTAACTGGTTGGTTTTCATTAAATGGAGTGTTCAGTCCTTTAAACTGAACCACTTTCCCCAAGGAACATGGACTGGCTATTGAAAAAAAATATTGATTCCCCCATAGTAAATCGATCAGCTGGCCGTGCGGTTTTGTATGAACGGGCCATTTTTTTTTGTCGTTTTACAGCCTATGTTCCTTGGGGAAAGTTGTTCAGTTTAATGGACTGAACACTCCATTTAACAAAAAACAACCAGTTACATTTATAACTTAGCTGTGTAGCTAGTCTTCTGAAATGAATATTTACTACATTGGATGTTACATGTCTTAGTTTCGTCATAACATTTTTTTGGTTTACAGTTATTTCTGTGCAGCAGATCCCGGTTCGTGTAGAGAATATGTATAAATTACAAAGGCAATTTGTATCTTCTATCTACTATTTTTAGAATAACAACCTATATGTAGAAGTACATGTTGGTTGAACATAATAAATTAAGTACCTATTATTCCCTAGATGAGGGGATCCTACAAAGCCACCGGAGGACATGTGTCAGCCGACTGCTCCATTTAGGGGCTGTTTTTATCAACCTTGTAACTGGAAACCGTTTAGGATCCTGTCGTAACTATAAAGATATTTATAATAAATCCGTAAACGCTACATGAAAGTACCTCGACATAGACACGAGTTTTTGCTTGAAACATAATCCTGTGACGAGGGAAATGATAGATATTTATTTCCAAGAATAAATCCATAAATTTAATTTTGATCAGTGATATCGTGAGTTTATCTGACTGAAATAAACTAAAAATATGATTGGTAAATCTGAATATTCTCTCGATGATATATGTTGGGTCATTAATTTCGCGATATTGCAAAAGGCTTGTGGAATTTTTTCTAACATTACTTGTATTCTTATACTTTCACTTTCTTTCTAGTAAGTTATATTTAAGGGTTGCGCGATGCTCTGAAGCGCGACATGGAATTTCCGGTCAACTGAATCCTGCTATATGTACCTATAGCAATTGTACCTAGTGGTAAAGCTAGCGGTGGCCCGAGTGAGAGGCAGTCGTTAGCAGAATCACCCTCGAGGGTACAGTGCGCGACGGCGGCGGTTCGCCTCGCCAGCTCGCTCTGGAACCTCCACCAGGCTGCTCCAGTTACCTTGTTAAATCGCGACCTTCGATACATTTCCGCAAAATTGGTTTAGAAAGGCAAACGATAATTATGAGTCACGGAACAATCAATACCGAGCATTTACTTGTGGTTAAGAATTGAAAAAAAAAAAAAAACGTAACAAATCTACAAAGAAACAGCTTTGATTCATTTCAATTATATTCCCACAATCATAACGTTAACGTTGTCCTTGTGTGAATGACCTTTAAAAGGAAATAAGCGGTGGCGTCGAAAATAACATTAACATTTGTCAGTAATGACACCCTTCTTGTTGGGGTGTCATTGGATTGGAGCCTTCATCGATTCGGAGGCGACGACGACGGGTGCACGTGTATCACGCAATTGTCAGTTGGTAATGTGTACGCGTAATCGCGCAGACTGGTGCCTTGGTGCTTCCCGATGCTCATTTGCGTATCTAAGTGGGCCCGAGGAGGCCATTAGCTCGCGATCGAAAGCGTCATTACTCGCGTAGTGGCGCGCGATAAGGAGTCACCCGCCGGCGAGCGACACTACACCCTTAACGACATCCACCGCCAAGTGGACAGTTACGTGCTCCTACCCCCAAATCAAACCGCTACTCCTATCCTGACAAATTAAGCTAATTTATAGCCAATATTTACACGAGGCGCCCGAAATACTTTTTCACTTAGTACGCAAATGAAATGGAAGTTTCCCGATTTCGAAACGTAAACTATCTAACTACAGCCGCTACGAGCATATTAGTTGTAGCATGTGATTTCATAAATGGTCGGAGTTTCGTCATAGATTTTAACGAGATTGCCGGCAGTCGCCGGTGCCGCATCGAACTCGCGGCGAATACCCTCCAACACAACTTTACAACTTATTAAAGGAGATCTTTCCGATTTGATATTAAACTCAGGGAAATACTTTCCATTTTTCCTCATCTACTGCATAGCTTCAACTTTTATAATTTCCGTTTCTTAGATTGCCCACAGGGAGTGCTGTAAAATAAATATAAAGCTGCAAAGTGAGGACAATAAACAGGCAATATCAGAGCAATATGAGGACACCAAGAGACTTATCTAAAGAGAGACCGGTATGAAACTCAGCACTTATGAAATGGTGTGTAATAAACCTAAGGGTTGAGCCTAAGCTGACCGCTATTAATTTTTGAAATGTTGAAGACCTCTCTGAAGACTCCTCTAAATTACTCGGTTAAAGTAGTAATCGGGGAGTATGCTGGTAACATTTAAGCTAAATGACTTGTGCACCCGTCGGGGCACGGGGCGCCGCGCCGACGCCGTCAAATGACCCGGAGCAGTTTTCTACCGGACCACATTTGCCGACCACTTCATCGAATTTATAACGTTACTAGCTTTTCACCCCGCGGCGGTTACCGCGGATTATTTGCTTTATGTTCCACTTTAACTTCCTGTGATAACTGCTACGCTTTAAAAGGTATAATATTTATAAAGCTTCGCTGTAGTTATCATTGGAAATTAAATTCTTCTTCTGACATTTATACCACTCCTTGGGATCATATCTTTCGTTAATATAGCAGCTCTGGAAAGTTTGTAAATAGCTTTTTTTTTCTCTTGAAGAAGTAAAAACTAGGTTATCACGACTGGTGAAATCTTTGTCTTCAGCGAGCTCGACTGACCGCTTTGAAGAATCTGATTACACAAATTTAACCCTTCCTCGTAATAATCTTAAACTGGGCAAGTCACGTTGAAGATTCCATTCCATCGAGAGAAAGGTTCAGTTATATTTTAATGGACAGCAGGATGATGTTATCAATGCCAATGAAGTTTGTAATTTTCTAGCGTTAGATAGGGAAGTGCGGACATATTGGGATCGCGTAGGAGTTTCAAATTTGGCATATTATGGATGTGTAGTAGTATCTTTCGAAACTATTACGTGATAAAGGATGTATCGAAATAGCGCAGGTGGGCGCTTTATAGCGAGCGGAGGCGGAGGTCACCGACGACGCCTTGGACTCTACGACACATGTTTTATTCAGGCTGAGCGACAGCCGGCACATCTCGTCGGCCGGCTTATTACAATACGGCAAGCCGGCGCCAGCCCGCCGCCCCGCCGGCCAACGGCGGCGGCCCGCCGACTTCGGCTCGGACAGACAACGCGACCGATTAAAATTTCATCTCTCTTTGTCCGGGAGCGACAGCGGATCGATGTGCGCCGCTAATGCCTCAGCACGGTCGCTTCCGATCCAAATTGAATTTGACGATATCGCTCGCAAGTGGATTACTACAATTTGAAAAACTAGTTTTTACGCATTTCGTTTAAATTCATTGCCTGCTAATCCAAACAATATTTCAAGGTCGGATTTGTTTTTATAACTATGTTGGTACTTAACTTAGTTGGTGATTACTTGCTCTACAGGAAAGCCTTGAAACCTGACCTTGGATTAGGTCGTTATAACAATTCAACTGTAAATAATTGAAATTGCGTTATAAAGAAAATTATTTAACGTTTAAACAAATGGACAAAGTGACGCCATCAACTAATTCGAAAATATTGATATTTTAGAATCTAGACACGGATTACAGATAGAAAAAATTGCGAATATTTTGTTCTTCAAAAGCGAGAAACTTATCTTGGTGGCAGTCGTAAATAAAGCGAACGGACAGGTCCGGTACAGCAGCGGCCAGGAGGAGGGCCATCTGAATACTGCACGTAGCAGCGTCTTGCAACATAACTCACGAATCAAAATAAAAAGGCGACAAAGAAGGCCAGGTATAGGTTTAGGTATTACGGTATCGGGTCGCGGCACGAGGCATCCGACGCGAATAAGGCGGGAGTGCCTCAGGTTTTTCAATCCGATATTCCGTTCGATATTTCAGAGAGCGCTACGCCACTCGACGCGTCTTGCTGAAATTGTGAAAAATTGGTCAACATTTTGTATTAAGACATTTTGGTAATGCGTTTCTGTGTATGTGTGCATGAGCTTGTTTTACCTATATCCAACAGCGAAAGCGAACTCTCCCCGCCGCATTGTTCAACTTGTTCTGTACAACGATGCGGTTAATTTAAAGGAATAAATCAGGCTTGCTTTATATTCCCGTCACAGCCGACGGTAGAGCCTTGGAAGCTATTACAGTAGCCGTAATGAGATTTAGAGCGCTCATATAAAGTTATTTATGTGGTGTGCGCGGCTGAGGTGCCCAGCATAGCAGCGTCTCAATGGGCGCCGGAAGACGGAAGTTTCCTTATGTTGCTGTAATTGGACGGTATTATGGTTGTAGGGAGTTGTTGCTGTCTTGCTTGTCCTAAGGTCAAAGGATCGCAGTGAGTGTATAGCATTAAGTGAATGGGTTTCCCCTCGAGGCGGTCCGGTCGTCGGGCAGAAAGCGCGGCCCCTCGTGAGGCGACCGCGTGGTCATCCATCACTGTTTTGTGCCCAGACGTGAGCTAAATAGTGAGGCGACATTTAAATAGCTGCACTTCCCAGCTTTTACCTGATCGTAAAATCCAGTAAGAATTCAAACTGTTGTATGTGTAACCTTGTAATAAAATCAAAACAAAATTCTAGGCTACACGAAAACGGTGGCCAAAGTTCACGTGACTTGACTTGTTAAACGTAAGTACATAGTGTGGTAAAAATGGGTAAGTTATTTAAACATTAGTTGTTACTAAGTCACCCATTGCTACGATTTAGTTAACAGTCAGTCAAAATTCATTAAAACGGCTGTGGTAGTCGACAGCGTCTGGTATAACTAAAACTACGGGTGTCACGCACTGCTCGTTTGGACAATGGCCGCATGTTGCGCGGTGGAGCGGCCCTATTATTTTATTATTATTTTTATTTGAGGCCGATGATCGATCGGCGAGGGACCGCGAAAGCGACTCCTTTGTTCGGGCGAGATTAATCACACGCGTCTACGTATGACGGGCCCGAGTGGAGATATTCATTAGTGGCACCGATCGGCAAACTCTCCGCACTTGTGTAAACTTGTAGATAACACAGAACTAAAGGGACGATGAACTTCACACGTACGTAATTATGTTAAGATTTACGCAAATGATTAGTGACAATTGATGTATTTTGAATTGAAACAGATGGTTATTTTTATTTACAAACCATTTGTTCAAGCAAAATATGAAACATTAAGAATGAAAACGCTACGCTACATTTGTTTAGGAATTCTATTTCCATAAAAGATTTAAAGATGTAAAAAATCTTAAGTATCCATAAGCGGTATAAAGGAGACATTAGTATCTGACGCACGTATGAACTACAATTTATTCGGGCCACTTAAAGTATAAAATAAATTTTGGCGGTAGTTTAGCTTCACGTGGGTAGCGGAAGAGCGGAGTCAGGCAGGATATGTTGTAGGTGGCTCGTGCCGTATGACACCGCGCTGCTGACGCGGCGTTTACCGTCTCCGGGCTACGGCGGCAGCCTACATCCGCGAGCCGACGCGGCACTTCGTGTTCGGATACGGATACAACCGTGTACTGCGGAACATTATTATTTCTGTTAGATTGCCATATGTTGCAGACACTGTACGTTTCAGTCGGTGTATTCCTTAGTCATTATCTATACTAGACGTACAATTTACGTAAGAGTAGGAAACCAGAGCGAAGTCAGGTCAGCCGTCGCGTCGTTCAGCAACGTAATGCGATACCGCAAACAAACGCTCGGACACCGCGCCTCGCGATGTCAATTAGGCTAATTAAACACACAACGGGGGAGAGTGGCCGCACCCCCCCCCCCCTTTTCTCCCCCACTAGCCGCCACATCCCTTAACTGACGCATCGCTTTAACAACAAAACCCATTTCTCATAGTAACGGAAACAATGCTCAAACTATATTCATGCCGGTAGAATTCTAATTTTCTACAACTCCATCCTCTTTGACATTGTTTAGATAAACTGACATTGTCCAAATTAGCGTAAACGAATCAGATTCTGGAAACACAAATTTGCAAATCGAAGAATCATGTTCGTGAACATTAATACTGCAGGGGGAAGTGGTAAACTTCGCAAGGCAAACTGTGACAAAATATGCAAACACAATGAGGAATGCTCCGCTTTAGTGGTAAGTAATTACTCGCCGATGAAATTATGGAAATGAGCGGTGAAAAGACAAATAATAGAATGAGTGCTAACAAGAGATAAGACACGGCTTAATTAATAAAGTTGGCGCGCTTGTCTTGGGGCGCGCGCTGAGACGCCGGCCGCGATTCTGGATCCAAATCGGATAATCGCATTCGGCTAATTGAGCGTTAGATTGACGCTATCGGGGCACGAGCGACCGGCCCAGGCGGCCCGACGCCCCAGCTGATCCACCCGCTAATACCACCAAATCATAGGATCAACGACAAAGGAAACTGCTCAGAGAAATAGAGAACATAAAGGGATAAAACTGTCGACAGTTTTTGAAAGGGATAAAAGAGCGGGATGAGACTGAAGATACCACGGAAACGACTAAGCAACCGAGTAAGAGCGCTGTGGAAAAATATCACAAAGGGTTATGGGCGTGCGTCATATTTGGGAAAGTTTTAACGAGAGGGGCGACGGAGTAGGAAGGGCGCGAGTGTGTCACGCGAGCTTCCATCAATGTGCTTTCATCTGTCACTGTTTGATAGTGTCTCTAATATTATAACAGTAGAATGCTCGTGAAAACTCTTTATATGTAAATATCTGGATGATGGATTTTGTTATAAACAAACAATGTTGGCTTTGATTGTAATGTCTTCGTATGATAGATAAGCTAACACAAACCGAAGTTAAGGGAAGCTTTGTTTACATGTTTCCACTCTGCTAGTTTATGAATAATATTACTAGATAAATAGGTAATAAAGAATTTATACGAAACGATCCTGAGTCATGTGCTGTACTGTAGAATCTAGAGTATAGTGTGGGGGAAGGCTTGTTTGCGATGCTCGCTAGCACTGACGTCGCACGTACAGCATACTAGCAGTATTGAAACAGTTTAGCAAGGCGATGTTTTGCTGACCTGATTTATAATGAATTACAGTGCCGGCAGGGCGCTCTGCACGCTGCACATCAAACAAAAGCACAGTCTTGAACGAGTTAAAACAAATTTTAAAAAGAGCGCTTTTTAACTCCTTGGTTGCAGATTTTAAAGAGTAAACCTTTTTCCTCTTCACGAAGCATAAAATATAATAGTGAAAATCCGGTCTTTATTTAAAGGAGTCCGCTTTAAGGGAGCGACAGAGTGACTAAGTACATTATAAAAAGTGTATTTACACTCGACCTCACGCAGCGGACGGAGAAACTTTCGTTTCAGGCGCTTTATGGGCGGAAAAATTGAGAAAAGTTGGAGCGTAACGGCCGGTGGCGACGCGGAATAGGGGCTCCGGGCGACGACGGCGAGTTTAATATAATATGTAAATCGAACGGCAACACCGCGACCTTACTCTTCATAGATACAAGCCGAACTCATATCGCCTGGACGTATTACATAGGGAGTCGTAAATTATCGTGCAAAAGGCGAGGCAGAGGCAGCAAGTTTTACGCGGGCGCGTTGCGGATGAGGCTGCATAAGCGGAGGAGCGAGCAAGGGTTACGAGCCTATGAATGCAAATGAGCGTCGCGGCGGCGGCGGCGACGGGGGCGGCGCGGGCGCGGGACGGGGTTTATCGGCGGACATTTACATAAACCCTACAAGTCAGCCGACGAGCACACTTACCGCTACTTGCCATCATCGTATGTTTATGATAATTACCTGGAAATAACAAACAAACTTATAAATTTCAAAGCTCAATTAATCACAAAACTATTTACAAAGGAACAATCACGTAAAATAAACAAAACGAAATAGCGTGGGCGATTGACAGCGATTGATTTCAGACGTGCGTTTATTCAGTGAAGTAATCGAAAACGAATTAGATTAGGGTTTATCAGATAGGAGCTGGACACAAACATGTCCCTGGCTGACAAGGTCCGAGCTAAACTTAATTTGGCGCACATCGACCGAAGACGCTCACTCACATTAAGGACATCTGCTCTTTGTCTGTAACTGCACTAGTTGCTATATCTAACTTCAATATCTTTTTGACTGCTTTCTTTGTCTTATGACTAAGAGATTATTTTCGTGGTATGGCATTACGCAATAAAAAATGATAGTAATTTATTGTGCCATGAACGTGACTTGGACACATTGTAAACGTCAGCGAGCATGACGCACGTGTCCAGTCTACATCTATGCCAGCCCGCGCGTGTCGTTTCCACTGATTGAATACCGTAGGACACACATTTTAATTGAAAACAAATGTTTATTGAATGTTTTTAGACGAACAGTCGTTTAGTAAAGAAATGTTTGCGAGTTTAATAACATATGACTTTACGCGCTGTTTATTCCCCGTTGGCGCTATCTGCGCTCGAGATCGGCTCGTAAAACCGTCGGGTCGGAGCATTGTTTTATTATCGACCCTCGTGCTGTAATCCTGCACAATGACGCCGCTCTGCAATCTGTCGCCATTCATTAGCTCGTACTCGCACTGACCGACTGTAATCTGACTACACCTATTACAAATATTCTTGTCCTCCGAGAAACTGGATATTTCGGATATGCGTTTGTTAGAATTTTTGTATTTATCCTACTATATAAACTTGACCTGACATTTCGATGCCAGCTCAGAGGGAAAAGGTGCCTCTTTATCGAGCTAACTTTCTCAAGCGACCGTAGCCCAAAAGTTTCCTGGCGCTATGTTTACAACGTATTCAACTCTACAAAAACAACGATACATCAAAAGTGAGTTACAAGTTAACTGTAACTATCGGCGGACTCCCGACCAAATTTCGATTTAAGCTGACACGGGTACAGCCTGATTCCGGGCTCGTGTTGACTTTCTACGACACTTCCAAAGTTGGCCACTCAATAAAAGAGTCTCCAGTTCAGAATGATCCTTAGATTTTATACGAGATACTATTCGGCTACTATGTAAAGCCCTTAATATTTGTATTTGGATGCGTATATTTATTCAGCTGAGTAAGTAGACCGACGAATCATAGGAGATGTAATTCACAAGTGTTCACGTGGCTATTCAACAAGTAGAGTCTCAAAAGAAGCGAAGGGAGGAGCGCGATGAGGATCCACAAAGGGCGGAGCTTTCTGAAAAAAAACCAGTAGCGTGACCTCAACACATAAGACGTAACGGTCGCGTTTTGTTGCTAGGAGATATGAAAAGCTGTTTGTTCGTTAAGTACTAAACGGGTATAGAGTATGATTCCGTACTCTTAAATGTCTTTGGCATGCTTGTTGTAGAAACTTCAAAGAGATGAACTTTACACACAACGATTCGCTGGGAAAAGTAGATGTTTAAATTTTACGCAGATAGACGAGGCTTGCGAAGACAATAAAGAACCTAAAGCGTACAGTTTAAAACTTTCCGCGAGGCGAAATACTCCGACGAGAGGCGCCTCGAACGAAAGTTGCAAGGCGAGGCCGGCGGCGCGGCTCTCTGCCTGTGCGATCCCGCTGTCAAACTAAGAAATATTGCCGTGCTCACAACCACGGCGGAGTTTCGTTCAGCGGCTGTGCAAAAAAGCAACCACATTTGCAGTATACATAGCAAATGCAAACACGAAACTTTAATTTAATTATACTTTACATTATCTAGGGGTTGAGTTTACTGTTGAGTGCAAGAGAAATAGTATGTCGCAAACAAAAGTTGATCAAAACATAAGGTTGTAAATTTTGAGAGCTTTATATGAGCGGAGCAGGCAAGCGATCACATCAGACCCCGCGCCCGCTAATCCTATTCCCGGGACAAATTAATATGTTCATCGGCAGCCGCGTCACTAGATTACGGCGCGTTCATAGCGCGATTGTGTTTTAAGTGTATTATCCAATTTGGTGGATATTGTGCGTGCGGTAATCCGCGGTCGCGGCGCACAACCGGGCGTTTAGTCGCGGGTAAACGGTACAATGGGTGCATTATCGCACGCGGCGATGGATCGAGCTGGCGAACTTAATAGATTTTGTTGGTGCAGCAACCGGAGCGGTCAGCCTATTTCGAACTAACGAGATTATCGCCCGAATTTCTGTTTGGAACGGTGCAGCAATGAGCGAACGCGATCAGTGCAAGGAGTTGCGTTATCCATCGTAAATATTGCAATTTCGATAAAATTATAATACAGCCGCCAGCTTCGGTCAAACGATGTTTTTCAGATCGTTATCATACCGTTCGACTGCCCTCTCGCTTTGAAGAATATTCGTTGAAGTACTTTGTAAGTGAGGGATGGGATTTCCTTTCGTTGAATGAACAACTTAAATTATAGTAAAATACCTATAAGTCAGTATTGAAGAAAAAATATTTGTTTTGGCACGTAAACGAAAATTTCCTGAAGTTTCACTAATTAAACTACGCAAATTAATGACCGAACGAATTTTCTTTCACAAACAAAAGTGCACGCCAAAACTAGCGCAAATAATTAAAATCGGTGCAAACCATTAAAAGCACAGTTTATAATAGGCGAATGCAGTGGAGTGTCCTTCATGTAGGCAGTTAAAGAGTTGGCGAAGCGCTCTTGAGCATGAGTACCTCGCGCCGGCACCTCGCCTAACGAACCTGCCGACAAAAACTATGCCTCCCACTCGCTACTCGTCTGCTCGCCCTTGCGCCCCGACAACTAGGAACTAAGCTCCTCACTATTTTCATCTTTGTTCACACGAGCAAGCAGAGCGACCCTACATTCAGGTCTGAGCAAACATTTGTAAAACCCTAGGGGACTCTGATTGAACTGACGCAATAATAAATAAATTAAGGACAAATTTGATGTTTTCTCAACAGTACTAAGTAATAAGTTAATAGAAAAACTTTGAATTCAGTACATCGGCATTAATTACAAGTTTCTTGGCTTATACGGGTGTTCAATTTAATGAGTGTGGTATAACAGTTACGAATATCTAACGTATCTTTTAATTTCCAAACTCTACATTTTCTTTTTATTACGGTATGATTTATTTATTTGAAAGACGGCCAACATTTCATCAGACAGGTCTAAATCGTCATCCCTACTCCGACCAGAAAGGAAACACGGTCTCGGAAGTGTTTGCGAAGTGTCTACGGAACGTAAGCACCGGTTAAGTCTTGGTGTCTTGGAAACGTGAATACAGGAGCTTTTTATATCGACATTAGTTTCAATGATTTAGAATATGTTGTGATAAAAATAAATCCAGTTTCATTTATATAAGAAAAGGTTCTACTTTGTTGTTTTAAGAATTTTTTAAGTAAAGAAACTAATAGGAGAAAGTAAAAAGATCGGAGCGATTCATTTTACTTTTACGAGCTTCCGCAAGAACCGTAAAAGACAAATGATCAAAAGCACGCGGCGAGGGGTCCAGATTTTAATATCGAGATTGCGGAAACGATCGTGGGGTCATTACACTGGATCCGCCCGAAACGAGGTAAGCGCTTAAGCTTGTTACTCAAATTAAGTACAATTGATTTAGTAGGAAACAATGAGAAAAATAAATTTGAGTAAACCTTTAGTCAATATTTGAGTCACGACACTTTTCTGAAAGGGTCCTTTTTTAAGTATTATTTTAAGCCTTAAAATTAATTACCATCCTGCTTGTTTTACTAATTCAAGTTGTAATTCTCCAGGTTTTTTATTTGAAGAGTAAACAATATTTACTGAACGTCACCAACAATTTCATAATATATTCTCTTTATACGAGTATTACGTGCGGTTTGTCATCTCATTTGTTCTCGAAAAATTGTTTTCTCTAAATGTTTTTCCGTCAATATCAATGTTTCCACTCTGTAATTGGTTTCGTTTATCTTGTAACAATCACGAAAAAATAATTTTCATAAGGAAATGTTGTCAAATATTTTATTTCTTTTCTCGCTTAATATCAGACACCGTCATCGGCTCTAACTAGAATTTTTTCACGTATAATTTTTATTTTCTCATACAGCTGCGTACCTTGGAAACGGACGCAAAAAGAAAGTTTTAGTTTCACACGGGTTTCTAAATGCAAGCAATGAAAATGTGCAATGCAAATTTCATAATGCCTGGGGGTAGTAGGGCTTGATCTGACAATTTAAATAAGTCTTGGTACCAGGCGGTGTTACCTCGCGTAAGCCGCTTAGGCCGGTATTGTCTGCAACGGCCAGCAACGTACACCGTTAAAAGGCCGATAATGCACAATTTATGTTAGGCCTGACTTTGTAAATTGTTATATTAATGCCGTTTCCATATCGTAATCATGAACATTAAGCTGAACAGCAATATTTTGGAAGTCAAAAAAGATAGTTCAAAAACTGAATGTCATATTATGATTTTTACATTCTCTACATTTTGTTTGAAACAAAGTAGTGTTTTTATTTCCATACCAACTGAAACTGGCTTTTAGCTGAATGGGTAGCAGTGTGGATAGTTTATAGCGGGCATTGATAGCCAGCGATACATCACGGGCGCCGTCACAAGATATATGGACGCTGTCGTCTATCCGTCGTCGGTGCTGTGAGTCAACACAATGTCTGTCGGTCAGCCGTGTGCTTTTTTCACAAGAAATTGTTTACTTTGAAACCAAATTCATACAGAAATAGTTTTGGTATACGTGCAAACAATTCATAAACCTAATCAAGAGTAAAAGAACTAGTTTTAAACAGTACTTTCAGAACGACTAAAGTGACTTAGCCTGTTCAAGAATGTGTTTTAATTCCCCTCTAGGTTGCAAGTGTGAGTGAGTGGTGAAAAGGCTGCGTCTGGAGTCTGGCTGGGGGGACAAAGCCGCCGGGAACCGGTTGCGCCTGTTTATTTTGCACGCATTCCAGCCGGCCAGTCGGGAGCGAGCGAGAGAATTCCTCGTCCGATCAGGAACTCGATTTCTACACGGCACGAATGGCCTTGAATCCCTAACGCTTCTCCAGGCAGATAGGTCGGGAGAAAATCTTGAGAAATCGCACACCGTCTTCTGATTAGGCAGGTATACTACCTACGTTTATACTGTTTTATCTTGAATTTCGTATCCACGTGTAGACGATCGACGTTTACGGATTCGAGGCACTCGTGTTACAGCTGAAGACTTGATAATTTATTAATCCATTAATAGCAATATCTGTTACTTGCCCTGTTGTTGTTTATGTTGCTTCGCGCTTCAATAAATCATTAAGTAGAATTTACGTCATGGCACTGAACTAAATTCTAGTATGAAATGTTTATTTTACTCGAATATCACAGCTTTGTAGCAGCGCGTTTGGCTTAGTCGCGAGCTTATTTGAATTTAATAAATTTAGGAGATTGTCTAGGGAGAGGATCTCTTTGCCGTGAAATCATATGGGTTTCGCGTCACGTCCGCGATGAGAATGTACTTTAATTGGCAAATAATACGTAGGCCAATTAAGGATGCTAAGTCGGGTGGAGGCGCGCGTGACACGACTGGTGAACGTATTCAATTATGCAAACCGAGTTAAGAAAGAACAGCCGAAGCATCCCGCCTCCTCTATTATTGACCACTCAGAAAAGTTGAAACGCATTCTTTATTCACTGTTCTATGTGAAGTACTTTACATTTTGTTTCGCTTTCCGAAGCTTTTCCACTTTACACCGGTATGTCTATGTAGGAGCTTTAGTTACACTGAAAATTCTTTACATTATGCATTCAGATAAAGCTTTTTTTATTTTATTTTAAGTAAAATATCCGATAATGGATAAGGTGGAGGGTAAAGACAGGAACGGCGAGATAGCGGCAACGGCAGTGGAGCAGCTGAGAGTCGTCGTGGCGGTTGCCCCGGGGACATCGCAATTGTCATGTAAAGCGTCGCCGGGGCAAAAGCGTGGCTCCGAGCCCGCTGAATTCCGCCTCCGGCTGAAAATGCACTTTCGCGAACCGATTGCCTGTCGATCTGAGTTATCCAGCGAGACGCGGAGCGGCGACCTAAGTGCGGATAACGATCTGCTCGAGAGTGTAGAGCGCCGATACGATCTCGGTAAAAGTAACCGTCGTCGATGAGGAAAATGCCGCGCTATTGTTTTTGTTCCAGCAGTTACATACTGACGTGTACCATTAAAAGACGAATCTTCAATTGCTAACAGCAACATCAAATTAATTTTAATTCTATCTTACGCAAGCTGACATTTAGACGCCTATGTGCTCACGTCATGATGATTTTCTGCGTGAATAGCTCAAAAGACTTACGTTATCACTGTTATTTACAGTATGCATAAAGAGTTGTGTGACCTTCTTTAAAGTACATAATATAAACAAAGCTATGTACATAGTACAGTTTACATTGTTAGTCATGATCTTTAATGATTGCGTTTCGACGGTCTTGTGAGCTTGGTTTAGTATGGGGCTCTGAATCTGCTTGCGTTATACTAATTGATTAGACCGGAGACTCGTCAGCTGCTGCCAGTTCAATGTTATCACATCCCTTTTGAAGTTAAGTTTTCAGAGAACTGATTCCAACTTCCAGTCTTTATAAATTACTAAGCACTTTACTATTCAGTTTCTCTCTGAATAGTTCCGTCTCTTGACTTAATGATCTGTTTGATTTCAAGAATAATAATCAAAGTAGTGTATGTAAGTGAGTTATTAAAATGAGATTAAAAATTAAAATGTAAGCAATGAAGTTGTTTGTCATCAATAAATAAGTCGCCAGACGTGTCTCATGTTAAGCGAGTAGACTTTCGCTCTCGAGCAGCGAATGACGTCGATAACAAAGTGACGAACTGGCGTGAATTCGGCACTAGCGGCGTATGGATGGTGTGATGCAAGGTGGCAAGGTCGAGGCTGATACACGCCGCATGCAAATGAGCGTAGATAAGTCGCGCTCATTACGCCGATACCCGACTCGGGCCTCGGCAGCGCCATTACGGCACTGTTGCCAAGCGGCTGGATTAGACTTGGGACAATCCAGGACTTCGGCATCATTTGTCGGGATTCAGGTTTTGATGTCAATCTAACTAAATTATTAAACGATCGAAATGTGAATAAATGTTTAATAAAAAATATTAATATTCGGAAAAAAATACTCAACAAGAAGTCTTTACAAATATTGATGACCAGTTTTATTTAAGCTGAGTGCGAAGGTAAATCCTTTTATTTAAAGTTTTCTTTTACACAATAAAATTTCGTGTCCTGAGAATAGATGCTTAAAATATGGAAGCCTTACAACAGTCCCTGTTGGAGCCGTCTTTATTTTATTGCTCGGATGTGTCGAGAAAGGAGGTTAATGTCGTCGAATTATACGCATTGTTTCACCTAGCCATTGCCATAGAAACAACAACGTGGCGAACTTGTTTTGCCCGTATGAAATCGAGTCAAACGGAGTTGGTTGACTGTAAAGAGAGCATTCTTGAGTACGAGCTGTATTTGCGTGTAATATTCTGAATTCTATCTTTGCTTTGACAAAACCAGCATATTATTTTTTGCGTTACTTAAATTAGTCCGATCATGTTGAAATTAAAGTAAAACATAGTTAGATGCTTGCCAATACGTTAGTTTGTTTTATTCACTTTGGTATCTCACATGAAATGTGTTATGGAGTGCAACACGGGAAGTCAGGCAAGTTTGTTATCGGGAAGTGGACGGAAGAGCGTGGAGCAACTTTGGAGCTATTTACGTGATTTTCCACGTTGGCAGAGGACGTGTCTCTCGGGCCTCACCGTTTAATTAAAGGGCGGCGGGAGGGGAGGGGCGCTGAGGAGGGCATAATGGCGGCGCAATATCGGATGGAAATGCGCGGCATGTAGGAATGCGCCGCACGCCGCCCCTTCTCATTCGCGAACGATTCGTGGTATTTTTTATTGACGACTCTAGAAACGCCTCAGCTTACTCAAGATCTATCCGATTTCCTTTAGTTGATAAACGAAATTAATTAAGAGCATAGTTGGCCAAACCAATACAAAAGATTCGACTATAATAATACGAAAGTGCACACCACATTGTCGTCGTAAATGCCACACGAACATTCGCTTCACAACACAACAGTTAAAACTCGATAGGAATATGAGTAAAGCGTCATTCAAGACAGCACTAAGACAGAAAATATCAACTGAAAGTGGAATGAAACTTTATGTGAAGTTGAGAGCACTATCTAAAAATATACTTTGCCTAATGGACATGGTACAACAGTATTTTTCATCCGCGCTCTGTGCTCGGTGAAAGATTAAATTTAGAGACTGACGCTTTTAGAAAGCACGAATTCACCGACTACACCACCGCCAGTAAGATTTTATAGCTCTGGAATTTAGTGCTGTTTGTTTACCGACAGTAAATTTATGGGGACCAATAATTACAATGTTTTTGTAAGGCATTTGTTTGAACTGAAAGTAATTAAATTTTCCGAGTAAATGTCGCACGTAAGACAAATAGAGGCCCGAGAGTGTAAGTTCGTTTCGTTCTTTTCAAGAAAAGAAGGGACAGGAGATAAACAGTTTTTCGGTACCTATCTTTAATTTCGCAGAAGAACTAAATGGGCGGGATGAAATTAATTTTAGTACGTTGGATCGTTGCGGTCGGAATCACTAGTGTATAATCGAGTGCAAGACGGCTGGGCTTGCGTAAGTCGCGCAGCGCACCGAGCAAGTATCGAGCACTGTGCAGAGTGCCAGTACTGAGCAACACTGCTGACGCCACGCAGCCGGCGCGGCGCAGCGGTGCGGCTCTAGGAGTGCAATTTGAGCGGCGAATGGCGAAATCTGAGAGCGAACGGAACGTGACACCCCACTTATCACGCGATGTGAAAGTTGGACATCTTATTAAATTCTGTTATTTATAACTGCGTAACTGCTCACCCTGGCTGGATACGGCGCAAGGGATCTTAATAATGTAACCGCAAAATGGGCTCTTGGTGCGTTCCGGGCTGGTTAATGACTTCTGATTGCTTCATTTGCTTTGTGAAATATGAACAGCGTTTCATTATAGCAGGAAAACTGTGCCATAATTTAGGACTATTACAAACAACATAATGAAATTAATGTTGCGCGCGTTGGTAAACCTTATGTCTGAAATTCTGCGGTCGAATCTATTTATACCCAACTCTGCTATAATATTTGTTTTGTATTGTTTCAATGGCGTCATGTTCGCACTTGTCCGGATATTAACAAATGCTGACGTAACTTCACAAAAAATTCAAATGCTCCAAATTGCTCTCGTTGTACGATAGCACAATTAAAATAGAGAACGACAATTTATGCAGCAATTAATTTGAGCGGACTGCGGTTCAATCCAGGTCAGATTAAGTGATTTTAAAAAACTAATGCACACAATAGCTTGCGACGAGTGCGCACAGTTCGCAGTCCTCGCACTGCACAAAGTTAATGAACGCTGAGCTCGCGAGAACCCGTTTGTTATGGAACGCGCATTTACAGAATTAAATTAAGAGCATAATAAAATTGTCCACATTCCAAATAACTTTCGCGAATGTGCTGATATTTATGGGTCGTGCGTAATGCGATTTAAAGCCAGTAGCTCGCATACTAAAGTTAATTTCTTGTCTTTGCGGTCGGAGTCAGAGATTGGATAAGTAGCGGTTGTACCGAGTATATCTCTATCTAGGTATATGTTAGAAGTAAATCATGTAACGGTGTTCGCTATTTGAACGGAGGTCGACTCGCCCGCGTCTCAGCTCCGTCTGCAGCGCGGCTTACGGGCGATCTTTCGAGAGCGGTGACCTTGTTTGTATTATTTTATAAATGAATATGTCATTCATTCATTCATTCATTGCTTCCAAAGTCATTCAATTAAAATATGCCAGCTTGAAACAAGCTATTAACCTTACGCTCTAAAATTGCTGAATGGGTTTTTACTAAAACATTTTTTTTACACTTTGCGATGCAATTCATTCGAAAAGCAAGTTTAATTGGACGCGAGCACAGTCAGTCAGATGTAGAATAACAGCCGACAAAAAGCATGTCGCACTGCCTTTGAAAGATTAACACTAGCGCGTCACTCTACCAAACTGCGCTCCGCTTATTTCGGTGAATAAATATTGACAGAAAGAATCATCAATGAATAAGCGGCTGCGGGAGCGCGGCTCGCAAACTTCAAACCTGTGAAACAACTCAAACAAAGCTGGCACTGAGATTACTGGCGGCTTTTGAACGTTCCCAATGTTCTGCGCAGTGAAACTCTTGGTCGACGGCTTTTCAAAACCCCTTGAGAGGCCTAAAGCGATAGCCTTTGCTCGCGATTTGACTGCAGCAGTTCAGTTCATTTGCGAACCAATTCTGCAGAAGTGGTTAGAGTTCGTCAAAGAAGTTTTTCTGAATATAAGTGTACCGGTATAATTGCTGGAGCTTTTATTACTGAAATACTGAAAACAAGGTTTTATTCCATTGGATTGATTTAAGGAAAATAAATGTATTGATAGCAACTAAAAATAAACGTAACAGGAAATTCAGCAATGGACTGGCTGTTTACTCGGCCGAGTGAGTGAATAGCTGGAAGCGATTTACACTTTCCGGGAAGCGAGGATGGCGACGCGCCACTTTTGGACGCTAATTATGGACTGCACATTGCGTAACATCATATTTGCGTTTTGCTTAGTTTTCAACTCTGAATGCAGATGCGACCCGTGAGAGCTATTCGATATCGGGGATCAAGGAAACACAATAAAACTGCTAAAGTTTGGTTTGGAACTTTGCATAGTGGAAGTGCAAAGTGATGAAAGTGTGAGCGTGGGCGGACTGGTCGGCGCAATCGGGTTCAGCGAGACCGGTCGAATGGCGCCGGCCCCTACCGGTGCATCTATCTCAGCCTACATTGAAATAGGAATCCACTGCAGCCTACGCACACTTTCACTAAAAGCCCTTTGAAATCATTGCTAATTTGCGCCCACACCACACATCCACGTTAACGTAAAAACTTCCAAACAATACTTTTGGAAGAATAGGAATTATCTGTCTTCATTTATAATTGACGGATTGAAACAAAAGGAGGTTATTTTTTCTGGTAGTAATATTTTAATATTCTCGTTGTGTCATCTGAATCGAATTCAATTTATTTGTGTTCCTAAAGATTTTCCACAGAGAAATGTTTATAAAAATCTACGTAAATAATTGGAACTAAATCACTTTAAGTATTTTTATTGCATCAAAATATAATGAATAAGCGACTCTGATGTAGCTTTCAAATCACCTTACTGATTGCGAAGGTTTTCACGCGGAATATTGAATAGAATTAAAAAAAGGTAATTTCATAGGATTAATTATTTTAAAGATGCTTTGGGTTTACAATGATCACATAAATTAAGATAATAAAAAAGTAAGGTAAAAAATGTAATGTGTATACGGAAATAATTAAGAAGTAATATTTATTTTGTAATATTTCTGTGGATATCTCTTTATCAATACTAAGAGCTTCTTTATGGTCACGCGCTATTCTACCTACCTATATATATATGTCTGTGTCATCGTGCATATGTTTATAATTATCTCTAACCCAATTTGGTAAGATATAATAAATCCAGGTGCAAGTTAACAAGATGCACATTTTATATGTAGATAATTTAAAATACGTTTAAGATGCAAGTAATAGATAGTGATCATCATGTTTGTGCGCAGCAAGAAACAAAACAAACGTACTTGTAGTTTCAGTTAATATTATAAGTTATACAATGTATTATTCTGACAAATAAATACTGACTTAGTTTTCATTTTAAATAAAATATATCAATAACAACAATCAATATCAACTTACATTTTGAAATGTGTCATAGATGATTTAAAAATTACTGAAATTGTGGAAATGAATAAACGTATAGTTGAAGCCTTAGAAATGTATCGAGAAAAAATCTATTTTCATTAAGTTATATATAATATAATATTATGTCATTTAATTAAATATAATCTTTATAATCATGACTCAATGTAAGTAAGCACATTTTCCACCGTTGCTTGATGCATTATTTTTAATACACAAGCGCTTCTAGTGCACAAATTGAATCCGAAGGACGATTGTCTGTTGTTTATAATCCGCACACGGATAGTCATAAATGTAAATCGCAAAGGACAAGGCCTATGTATCATCCAGCATGCCCCTCTAAACGTCCCATACAAAATTGATGATCACCTCGTACTTGAGCTTGGAGATGCTCCAGAATACGTTTTGCGAATCGATGTTGGATTGTCATAGGTGGATGCGTGGATGAGGTTAAGTGAATAAGGCAATAAGCTCGGTTTAATCAACACAACACGTAGCCTAATCAAATATGACCCCCTCGTCATATCGCGTAATTGAAGGCTTAATCACGGGAGACATTCGCGAGGTGGAGGGTAGGAACGGGACGCGCGGTTTTGTTTGATCAGGCCTCGATTACGCCTCGCCGGTGACAATTTTCGCGGAGTCTGCGTTCATTGCAAAGCGTACACGGCTAACAAGATTCTCTATTGTCAACTAAACGTACACATTCAGTTGTTTCAAGAGTTGGAGTATAACACTGCTTTATGCTCCAGTTTCAGGTTTCAACATTTTAAATTAGATACCACTCAGTATCCGTTTCATCGGCGGTTAACAATATAAGCAAGTCGTCGGTCGCAGCGAGGCTTTTTATCGAGCAGATTAGTGCTGGAGAGACATGCGCTCCACTATTTCACATTCTCGGGGGGATTATTTAAAGTTTCCTTGAGCCACCGGCGCCGTTCGTGTGCGGTTTTATCTCAGATTCAGACGCAGACGATTTTAGAGCGCACTTGTGGGATGCATTTACATTTTTAAATTTTATAGTCATGGAGCCTCGGGAAGTATAGTGTTGTTTCTTTTTATCCGCGTCTTAAAGGAAGGTTTATCGTTTGAAATGTTTTTCTATGGTATAAGTAAGATTGAGTTGAAAAAAAAAAAAAACAAATACGAAAGTTCAACGTCTGACATTTTGGCATGAAATCTTGGACGGGTCATGTGTATGTAATGTGAATGTGAAGAGGATCAGACAAGGGTAGGTAGATAAGTTCTCTTCGTGTATTGGCCGGTGAACTGCGGGTTGGTCGGCGCATTGTGCTGCACGTGCCGACGCGATGGTGCGATACCCCAAGCACAAAGCCCGTACAATGCAGTGCCCGCCCATTGTTTAGCGTCTCGGACTAAACACGATTCCTAAGCTCTAAGCGAATTACACACACACGATCGACTCGCACAGACAGCATCCATCATTATTACGAAACCTGACGTCGTCCCAGCTTTTTAAATTTGTTGACAATGTAAAAAAAAGTTGAAATATCGCTTACACCTTGAGGACATGGACTATTGCCAATATCAAAACAAGCAGAATGAGTTATCTTGGAAGTGTGGGAGGCATTAAAAATACACGAAGTATAGGAACGAGGTTTGATGCTGTGGTTGCATCATGTTGCCTGAAGCGATGCGATGTGGGGGCGGCGCATTGCATCGGGAAGCCGGGGCGTCGTCGCTGCAGGTGGAGTGGAGGAAACGTGGGACACCGGCATATTGAATCGCGATCGAGCGTCGACTCGGGACTTGGAAATCTTTGCCGAGAGAGCGGGCCTCGCTCCGATCCCACAGCGTTTTATCTCTTGATCGCGTTATTCAGCCGAGCATCAAAGGAAAATACGAAGGGAAATATTAAGAAATGAGAAAGTGCCTTTTATTTATCTCAATTTCTTTGTTTAGGAAACAATTTGTTGTATCATTGTGGATTTCTGAGAAAGATTTTAATAAGGATGATAAATGTTAAAAGATTTCTACTTTGCGGTTTCATTTAGCAGGATCTCTATAAAAATGTAGAGTAATAGTAATGTATCTCTATCTCTTTTAAGTTTTTTTTTAAATATTTAAGTGCTCTTTGCGTGTGTGCATCTTTTGTTCTGAGACAATATATTATTTCAAATATTTGATAAAATGTCGCACGGTCGATGTCGTTAGGTTGTTAAAATTACATAAAATATCTCGTTTTGTTCTTTAATAACCTCCAGACGATCAAAGACGTATTGTTGTCTGCTGGACAGTTAAAAAGTCAATTAAAAAAACAATTTAAGCTAAACTTTTGAGCTAGCCAACTCATTGGTCAGCCTGAAACAGTGTTTTAAAGTATCATACACCAACTATTATTTATTAATGAAGTGTAATCGTTAACTAATTTTGTGTTCTTTTATGCGATTCGTTCAAGGGCATCATTGGCCAGAAGTAGATTATACGTGTTTACATGCAAGTAATATTTTTATCGCTGTGCGCCCGCTGTTGGTCGCCGAAAGCGCTTATCACGTCATTTGCCCGAACCACACTGATAACGTCACGTATCACGTAACGCCAGTACTAACTGACCGATAAACTACTTTACCTTTATATTATTTAAATTGCAATTTTAAATGGCATCATAAATAACTTTTAAGTTTTATTTTACTATGTAAAAAGGAACTAGGGTATTTTATAAGCAAATTATACCCGCTATTTATTACATGAAACGAATTTTGCATAACAAATCATGCATTGTATGTAACTACAATCTGCTGGTAGGAAAAACTGAGGAATCGCTTAAGTATTGTATTGGGTTATTACGTTGTTAATGCTAAGTCAATTCCCATACAATGATAGACCGAAGAACGACGGCGCGGATGACGTCACTTCATGCCATAGCCTTGGGGATTGAGGTCGGCGCCCGGAATGGCGGCGGCAAAATGTCGCCGAGCTTGAGGGGTTGTTCTGCTACAGCCAGAGATCCACAACAATGTACGGTTCATAATATTTTTAAACAGGGTATAATGATATGTTCAGAGACTTACCTTAATACTGTCGTAGCAAGCGGTGACTCTTCCATTCTGCACTTCCACGGTCGCCGGAGGATGAGCGAACTTGCACTCGGTGTCTGGTCGTGAGCACTTATTTCGCTGGAACTCGCGGCACACTTCGAGCTGCAGCCAGCGTGAGTCTTTTCCGTTCAAGAGGCTATTCATGTTCACCATGGTGGCCATTGTTTGGAGTGTCGTCTAGAGGGCGAGAGTCGCACGCGCAGTTACGCTGTGCGGGTGCGGCGCATAGGCGGTGAGGGCGAAGCGCCCGCGTTGCACTTGCTGCTGGATCTGGCCCGCGCACCTCACTAATACACTGCGGCACTTGCGCGATTTACACGGATTTGCGGAACCGCGTTAACACGCGGATATAACGCTAGCAATGTTATAATTACAATTAGTTAAAATTAAAGACACCGACGTTGCAAGCTTATTTAGGCAAGTATTAACTTATTATTATCACACGCGTCCGTATCGATGTTGACGGTTGAGTTTAGTGGGCGAGCGGTGCTTGGTGCGCGAGCATAGCGGCGGCGGCCGGTGCGGGTCTGGGCGGGCGACGGTGGGACGCGAAAAAAGCGAGATTAGCGGCTCGGCGGTCAGCTAGCACGAGCAAGCCGGGGCGGTGTGGGCTCAACTCTGCGAACAACAAAACACACTGGTTACTCTCCGGGCGGTCGGCCCCGGAGCCAAGCACAAGCGGCTACCGGGTTAGCAAGCGCGCGGCGCCCGCGCACGTCCCGCCAGAGCGAGCGCCGCGCAGCAAGCAGCAGGTCCGAGGATCAAGTCTCAGACTAATACTATCGCTAAGGTTATTTGCCAGCAATACAAATTCAATATGGAAGTGCGCGGAAAGAAGGAGCTGTTATTCATCAGAGATCAAAGATGAAGTGCTGGCTAGATACCTTTGGATTGAAGATCTTCACCTCGGTCCTGCTGCCTCGACGCCCTAATAACTAGCCAAATAGGTATACAAATTATAATAACTATTTATTAATCAATAAGTCCACAAATGTTTAATTTACATTGTGCTGATAATTTCAGTTAACATCACAAAGTGGAATGGAATGTTTGTGTAGTTTACATTTGTGTGCATCTTTCATTATTTCCTGTCTGCACGAGTCTAATTAGCAAATGGATGGTCAGTTGGTTGGGCCAATTAAGGGTGATAGCGACTAGTGACAGACAGGCGATACTTTAGGGAATAGCCAACATAGATACTAGGGGATCGGGCAGGTTTACAGCTAATTCTATACCTTGCCTACATTCATCAAACATTCACCAATCATGCAAGATCAATCATCATATCCGATGTGGATACGATATAAAAAGTCCGTCTATCATGAATATTCCACTTGATGAGGAAAATTCTCCTGTGTGCCTTTGCAACGTGACGGTCCTACCCAACCGGGAACGGGGAAAAACTGGTGAAACTAAATCCTATCGTAATGTGCTATTTAAAGCATAACTCGGACGAAAATAGCTTGTGTGCGGCAACCAAACGTCTCGCTCCACAAGAACGTGCATAAATCTTCAAATTTTATTTTCGATATACCTAGTGGATGCAACAGCGTCGCTTTTATCACGATCACGCACGACCCACGTCTGCGAGAGCGGGTGTCGCAACGCAACGCAAACAAACAACACATTCTGAATTTGTTCCAAATTCTCAGTCATTTGGTTTTTACACAAACTTGTCAAACCAGTTAATGCTCAGTTAAGTTTTTCGTTAATATTAGAACGCCGTTTAAAACTTGGCGTGAAATTGGATTGAGCAGTGTAAGAGGGAACTGTAACAATGATTATGTAAGTGCTGCGATTAAGTCGCTGATGAATTGTGTCAATTACTGCTGGCTTACTGAAAGTCACAGGTCTCAAGCTCAACTAAAATAAATAGAAAAAGAAACAGCTTGTCAATCATATAAACTAGGGTGAAGAAACAGAGGTAACGTTTTGGCAAGTTGTTCAATTACATGCGCTGAACTCATATGTACCATTGACGATTACATTCCCTGTAAAAGCCATGCAATATGTTCCACGATTTCAAGATACATAAAATTCATGCACATGACAAACTTGATCACAAAACCGTTTGCGTTTCCAAGGCGCAAAGTTTTAAGACAAATCAGAATTCCATCGGAAGTGATATTCCACCGCAAACACAATAAATGCGCGAACACAAAGCAAATGGACATCGTTTTATTGTGCATTAAACAAGAAATTGAGAATGGTGGGTTCAAAGGATATTGGCATCTGATTCTTTTGAGCTCTGCGACGGCTCGGAGGTTCCTTCTCCGCTCAACACGCACGGGGAAGACATTCAATAACCCAGTGAAAAGATTACCAAGAGCAATCAGACGGAAGCGAATCTAAATAAGAATCTCGCGAGAGCGGTCGGGCGGGGTGGAAGCAGGGAGGGGAAAAAAACAGTCGAGTGGAGTCTTTGTGCGATCGCCCGACGATCCGATCAAGTTACCATCGAGAAATTTATCACGTTGATATAATAGACTTTCTAAGAAAAGTGCAATTGAGTAGGAGGAAGTACAAGTCTAACGAAATGAGTGGCCAGGTCACTCCATCGCATCCGCGGTCTTGACCGGGACTCGAACCTGGGGCCTCCCACCGACTCTCGGAGGGCGCTCTTACCACTGAGCTATCAAGACAATTAGAATGCGAAGAGCTCGCCTGGAGCACACGATAATTGCATCATGAAAAAACCGATGCCTTTAATATTTGTAAAAAGATGCTAGGTATGCAATGATTTACCCATAACCAAAAGTAATAGTACCAAACTACTCAAAAGCACCTTTCACTTAAAAGTATTAGTACTGACTGAATTATAACTATAGAATCAGCTATGAGGTATTTTATTTTTTATTGAATAAATAGTACCTATGTTCATTTCTGTATCGTAAGGCAAAATCATACGAATTTCAGACCAAATGTGCCGAAGTTAAAAATTATTTCATTGCGTAACAACGAGGCGCGTCAAGGTAAAAGTTTATTTAAAAAAAAAAGTAAAGATCACGCGCTTGCAAATATGTATTGAAAGTGAATGCATGTAGTAGAAGGTTTTGCAGCACACAATCGAATTAAGTTCAACTGAGAACGACATAAGGTCGAACACGTGCAACAATTCAGAACAATTACTGATCTGATTATCCTTCTTCGATGCTCTCGCCTGTCTTTATGATTTAACAATACAGTCTTGTTAGGCAATATACGTTGAAATAATGATGAAGCGTAAAAGACCATGCCACAAATAGAACTAGTGTTTTGTAATAATAACATGGCTGTCTATCAAGCTATAGGAATTTCAAATGGAAACAACTGCGTAATAGCTACCGAGTATTTTGACCAACTTTTGGGTAATACGATCGCCCTCCTTTTTATCAATGGCCCATTAAGCTTATCGGCCCAAACTGGAAGTAATCAAGCCGACTGGCAAGGCGAAAAGTCTATAAAAACTGAGTAAGAAGGTCAAAATACCAGACTGGACAATAGAAAGAGTGGCAAGGCAAGGCACGTGGCCTTGGACGGTGGAGTCGCGCTTCGCCGCAGACGACGCAAAAACCACCACCGTGGTCACCTTCGACGCGCTTCATTGACGTCACGAGCAAGACACTGCACCAGACACTCCAAGTTCACAACCATAATAGACATGCACTCAATACGCACACAATTCCTAAGAATTAACATATAATCGAAACAAATTCAATTGAACAATTGTGCCATTTTATGATAATTCGCAATGTGTAATTTATTTAAATGCTGTCATCCGTCTGAATCCTGATAGAATGAATAGATTACCAGTCTCATAAAATTGAAATGGACGTTGTTCTCGAAGATTAATTGAATATTTTAGGCAATCCTCGTCCGCCTACTGATTACTGTCATCGCGATTGCTGATGACATTTGGATAAATTATTTTAATCCGTAGTTTTGTTTGGACCTTGAAAATTGCGAGTTGGCGAATTGCGACTGAAGTTTTGTGCGTTCAACCAAGGAAAATTAAGCTCAATAAACACCAACCACAACTGTAAAACAAAAATTGTGTAACGTTGTCTACACGGTAAATCAAATTTTCACATGTGATATTTCTGTCGATTCAAGCCATGTTTGTAATAATGTTCAGGGACACATCTGAGATAAGTGCAGACATTGGAAAAAGAGGCATAAATCGCAGGAGGACGGTTGAAAATTCTACACTTAGGAGATGTTTGGTTTCGCAGGCGGTGTTCGGCAGTCTCGAAGTGATGTCACCGTTTGTTATTCCTCGCACGGCCCCGCATTCGTTGGCCACGCGCGATACTTGACTCACAGCGATGAGGAAAAAGTTTTTTAATACAGAATTCGGAATATCGCTGAAAAAAGATTTGTACCCCGTGTTCGTGCATGCTACATAAAACCTGGTGAAGCTTCTACAGAACTTTAACAGAATAATAAAGCAATTGAAAATAGTTATTATCTCTATATTGTTTTAAAGAACGGATTAAGTAGAGCTTTCTAAATATGGAAACAACCGTTCAAGTTGTTTTTCATGTAACCAAACACCTGAAAATGATAATCTTTTTGCAATAACTGCGACTGCGATCGTATGTCCATCGATCCTCGTGCCGAAACAGGAGCCGTTGTTCACGTATGCGGAACAAAGCAGATAGCAACTAGCGCTACTTTCGCATTCGGGACGTGCACGAAGCACATTTAGCAGTCCCAGGGGACGACGCCGGAGTGGTAATTAGCGAGAGAGGCGAAAAATTTGCGACGGCTTAAATTTACGAGGCGCAAATTACACGATTCCGGCGCTATCGCTGCAGCGCGCCCGTTAATGTGCACGCCTTATCGAACATGGTGCGGCGGCCCGGCCTGGGAGCGCAGACATTAAACTGATCGCATCAACAAAACATACAAAAATACAATGCTCTATGTGGGGCGCACCGCTCTGCCAAAAGCTGCAAATTTTGCGCAGGGGTTGTTTGCGTTAACAGAAATAGTATATGGTCGCAGATATGGCCGTTTTGTGCGCTCAGTTTTCCTTTTTTATAGGAAACGTAATTGTTGTCGTGATGCACGAATATCTTTTCATTTTGGACGAGATCGTAAGATGAAATTTTGTTATAATATAGATATATATCCCCGCAATAAATCCCTCATATTTAACTTTAATTTACTCTCAAAATTCCTAAATATTTCCCTAGCACCCAAGGAATCTAAAGGCTGGCAAAACCGCGTTATCAGTGATTAATTTGGTCACCTAATCTGTAACTTGGGCTGTGTGTCACATCCGTTTAATTTTCACATAGATAAGATAATTAATTCCGATAGCGTGGTGCTTATCAGACGACCATTTTGGTAGCGTCGGATTTTACTCAGTTGGTTCGGGTAAAGATGGTATTATGCTAAAATGAGCAAGCACACTGTTAGTAAGTAGTAATAATCGAATTCTTCACTGAATCTATGGTCCATCGTCATATATCTTCATCGAATGAATATCAGCTTTAACATGCGATGTGCTTTTCATCTTAATTTCTGATTTCTTCATATCCGTCTTTTACCATACTTATTCAACGCTGTTTTTTTCTTTAAAGAAGCTTTATAAATATTAGGTATACTGAATAGGAAAGGTTTTGTCTTTTGCCAGCTCATCTAAACCAAGTTTAAAACACAACTATACTAAACGCTTGCAGAATTACAAGCAGACGTGTGAAACAATAATAATAATGTAACTCGCTCTTTATTGACAGACGGTTTATTGTTGGGAGCAGGTAGCAGGCCAGCTGTTACCCTCATAGGAGCGAGTGAACAAACCATTGTAGACTGAGTAGAATGAATTCATTTTTTAAAATTTACTAGTGAACAATTTTTATATTTTGCTGGTAGGTAATAATAAGAAAATGTTGCTCCTGTTTTCCATGGATTAGTTTCAGCCACAAAACTAAATGCTACATCTATAAATTTTCTCAATTTGTAAGATGTAAAATTATCATATATCTTAAAGATAAGAAAATAACGGTCAAGAAAGAACGAAACGTTTAAGAAAGAAAGCAAAAGAGTATGTTTTTAAAATTAGCACGTTAGGATTAGAGGATTTGATAATGTGCGACAGATCATATCATTTAGTTTAGTTGATACAATACATTGGATGGATTGGCATCAAATCAACTACAGAACTAAAAGAAACATTTATAAAGCACACTTGTAAGACGTAGGATTAGTATCTATCTTAAAGATAAGAAAATAACGGACAAAAGAGAATGAAACGTTGTAGAGAAAGCAAAAATTATTTTTTAAAATTAGCACAATACAATTTACCGGATTAGAGGTTTTGAAGTGAGTACGTTCGTTGCTTTCAAGAACTTTGAATAGTAAACATCAAATCGTTATTTAGTTTAGTAGATCTATACATAATCGGTGGTTTTGTTCGTGTTATATTTTAATCACAAATCAAAATTATTTTTAATGGTTTATTTTAATAAATTATTCCACGATTTTTGGAACTTGCATAGATAACTTGTTTTACATTTATCACGATGTTAAATTATTTACTGATACATTTTTCCAGTTTGATTGATGAGTTTCAACCGTGTGATATGATAAGGCAAATATTACAAAATGGATCAAATTGTAATGCTGATAAGGTGTAGGTACGTACCAAACTAATCCATTCCATCCAGTTATCTTCCAAGTTCCAACGGAATAACGACGTAAAGTCCTGCCTTTTTAAGTAGTGAAAAAGATTTAAAAGGACGAAAAGTCTCAGAAAAGGCTAAACACAGATGGTGATGAATTAATAATACAGAAGCTGATACAAAATCGGTTGGTGTCAATGGGAAACATAATAATATGTCCACAGTTGCTAGTGATCTAACAAAATACAAAGTTGCAAACTTTGTAGAGGTCAGCACAACCACCCAGAAGAATAAAAAACGAACACAAAGGGATATTTTAATAGAATCTCGAGGATAAAAGGATCAGCTCACTTAATCACGACAAGAGAAATATTGTCCAGACACAAAGAACTACTAACGCAATATTCGAAGAAGGTGAGTAATGAGGAAAGAAAGTTTCGTCAGGGGATTAGGGAAAAGTTCTACTTAGCGAAACTTTTACATTACTTATAGGCAATATCGATGAAAGCTTTAACTGTAATGCCCTCGTGCGAGAAGCGCGGGCAAGCGGCGCTTTCCGAGCGTCCCACAAGGCGAAAGCTCTCATGCGGTCCGCGACGTCCTCGCCGGCTCGAGTGAATTCAACTGTTCACCATCACCAGACAAACCACTCGATCCGACTTTGCAAACTTTCTGTCGAATTTCGGAATTGCCGTCGAAGTATTCCCGTCGGCAAAAACCATGAAAAAATATCGCTGAGGAACGTGTATGATGCAATTAACAAAAATGCACTAACTTTAATTCACAAACTTCACAATGAACACTTCGACGCAAGTTCCGAAATCGACGGGACCATGTCGCATTTTAATAGTATGAGCGTACACTTACATGATGAGGGATAAACAAGCCAGGTAAGGGTATGCGAATGTCCAAAAGTTAAAACATAGCAAGTTGCACTTAAGTTAGAAGAAACGTTTCGCCGGTAGCGTAGAAATCGCGTTCGCGGCCAACGGGGCGGCACGCGTCGTCGTGTTCGGGGCACGAGTGCGGTGCACGGAGCGGCGCGAGTCACACAAGCACAAGCGGAGTCGGCAGGCGACTGACGGGACCCGAGCGGGCGCGGGGGCCGCCGCTGCGCGCGCACCCCGCGCCCCGCCGCCGCGCCGTCACTCCCCACCCCGCGCCGGCCCCGACGCCAGCCAGCCGCCTTATCACACCGAGCGGCGCGCCACTTCCTTTCTCCTCATGCAGTTGCGAGCTTTTCGCCACTGCCACGCTTCCGCCCGCCCCGTCGATTGTGTAGTTTTAACCGGTCAATGTGTTGCACCGGTTGTTTCCACTTCTTGAGCAAAAGGCCCTTTTTGTCTTTTTAACACATGTGCTTGTCTTTACTTTGCTGCGATTAGCAAAGTCTAGTCCTCTTATCTCTGGTCTAAAGCAATGATGAAATGGCTCTCTAAACCATAATTTATAGGAGACCGTGGAAATAAAAGAAGTTTAATTAGTTTAAAATCATGTTCTTGGCACTCGGAGAACAATGAACGTTAACGAATTATTATTTTTTGCGGTTGGCATGCTTGCAACACAACCTGTAACTAAACCAACCTGTCTATGGTTCAGATAATCGGGTTGATCAAGGGTGAGGGAGGCAGGGGAATGTGCAAGCGAGCGAGAAACACCGGCGGCGCCAGCGCAGGCGAGGAGTGGCGAAAGTGCGCCATGAAACGGGTTTGCGTGCGGCGCGTGACCCGTTCGAGGACATGCTACAGAGACCACCTTACAAAATGTTTACAACTATAGCTGATTCAACCACCACTTAGTAATATCATTTTGGTGACACGATAAAAGGGAAATCAGAAATGGGATAGCAATATAACAAATTGACAACTCTCTATAGAAGAAAAGCACCAATACTAAGGAGTTCATCGATTGTTGCTGAATATTGGCTGAAAGTTCTGTACTGAAAGAACGTTGACAACATACAAATTCATAACTATCTTCATCATAGATAACAAAATGACGACATGATAATAAATGATATGGCAATACCGTTTCCGTCGCCACCAGTTTTTGCAATGCGCACGCCACGAGGCGTGACGTCTAAAAGCTCGTTTAATGCTTCTTTCAGTCGTTCGACTCTATAAAACAATTTTTTGTTCGGCTAGCTATCATCTTAATAATGCAAACCTGCAAATAGTTTGTTATAAAATCGAGGCAATGTCCGAAGCAAGGCCAATTCGGCCAGAGACGAAATCATAGACAAAGTTTTTAGATTAAGTGTTTTGTGGATACGATTTTTATTTGCCTTTTATAGCATATCGACAATGTGGTATGTTAATTTCAATAAATGATTCGCAATTAAGCAGCGGATATTACTTTGTTAGCTTCAACCTAGCTAAGAAATAATTATATTGCAATTTGCAACTGAAAATTAGAAATCTACACAAGGTGGACTGAAACTCGCTACTTGTGATCTTAAGTGTTAACATTTATTATAAGATGGACATAATAATTCGCAGTAATTTCAGTTCGTCAAATACAAAATTATTTGCAAATGATTATGCTTAGGTCACCAGCTTACGCTAAACATAAAATTACTTTTTATATGCTCGTTTGTATGTATATTACATATTATAATGATTGGTGCCGTCTGGTGTATGGTGCTCGTCTATATTCCGCTATGCTAAAGCTTATTGCGCTTCATAAAGCCATAAAGCCGCCGCCTTCCGCCGTCATACATTCCTGCTGGCTAGCTCCGGCTCTCCGGCTGAGCATAGAGCACAGCACAGCAACAGCACTAATTAGACGACGAGTTTTTGAACCATTTTTTTAACGTCTAATGAGTGGCCAATGATACCAACAGTTGTTTCGTCTTGCCGCCTGCCTGCTCACAATGCGTGCAGATACTCGCCCGCCAACCATATTGGCACGCGATTTTACACAGCACATCTTCACCGAAGGTTTATATTTCCAAATGTTAATAATCCAAATATTTACGAATCAAACTACATTTTAATTCACGAGTAAAGTGAACCTCCGCTAAAAGAGGAACAAGAGGATACGCTTCGTTGGCGAAATTCGGACTTAAGACGAGCGATGGGGTTCAGCGACCTACCGTTCATCTGGTGCCCGCAAAAAATGCAATGCCCCGTCCCACGCCGAACGCACTGTCTACCCACACATGCACATTTATTTTACCACTACATCTGCCAGTTCAATGTTACCAATATTCACTCGAACCTCTCCTTGTTCGGATATTAGAGAACAATGCGAGAATAATTTCTATTTATTGCCTACATGCTTTTAACAAATTATTGTATCTAGATTAATATTATGTTCACATAGAACTTTCTATTATATAGGTAAGGAAGGGAAGAGTAGGGGTTGGTGACAAATGTATTCTACTCTGCCGTCACCACACGGCCCGAAGCACCGAAAAGTAGTCCCAAAAAAACTTTTCTGTATACTGTTGTTTTTTGTTTGCACGTGTCTGACAGTTATGATTTTGAACATGAATTTATGTATTGTTTTTAACCGAACATTCAAGCAGCCAATTGTCCCACAAATAAGACAGCGGGGGTGCACCCACACAGCTCATCTCAATATTAGTTCACGGCGCACGCGTCAAGTTTCCTGTCCATTCACATCATACTCTTTGAGAAACTACAAATTGACTCCAAGAATCTAGCAAGGAAAAAATGGCGGCAGAATCAATGACATCATCAACGTAAACGTATTATACGAGCAATTACGATTAGTTCAGGTCTAAGCTGATATGCTCTTAGAGAATAGAATTTTTGGATTCAGACAAATTGAGTCTAAACCACTGGCTAGAAAGAACGTTTCGTAAATAATATAATCAGTAGATACCTTTTTACGAGTCATGAATTTCGTGAATTCTACTCCCACGTGTCGGTCCCAAACTGCTATTTGTTCAAGGTAGTCTACCCCGACCTGAATTCACCGGTAAAGATTATCTCAAAAAACACGAACGACCCAAGAGTTTTGACTGAATCAACCTTGAAGTAAAGTCGAAAAGATGGTACTTAGCTTGTAATGTCTGCAGACATTGAGGGAAAAATGCTGCGTGGGTAAGCGATAAGAAGAGCAGTTAATTCGGTGGATAATTCGCGGGGGTACCGTATTAAACACGATTTCGCCAACAAAGAGGCTCAAATTCTCGGTCGACTGCCTGCCGCCGTGTATCCACACACCAATTAAGCTAAATTAAATATACGAAGAATTTAGAAACTGGTTAGCTTCCTTGAAGCGCAACGTTGTAATTGGCTAACCCACGCTGGGAGCACAGAGGCATCACTTGAATTATTGCTCTATTATTTTTTCATACATGCACAGGCTGGCAGCACAGTTAAACCGAGTGGGCATCAATTTCTATTGAAGTAATGCTTCAATAGAAATTGATGACCAGACACGTTTTTGTAGAGCTTAAACAATATAAGTACTTTGTGTACTAGTTTCCTGGAACAAAGACCCTTTTAACTGGTCGTTGCAAAATTAACGGATTTATTTATCGAGTTACGGTGAATATTCGTTAAGTGAAACGTACGTGATGAAAGCTTTTTGTATTTATTCAAATAAAGCGATGTTTTTTCGTACAAATTAGGTAAGGGTGCGGATGGTCTGTAGGAGTCCTTCGTGGAGTAGTTTCAGGGTTTTAATTAAAGCCGGTGGAGGGAGCTCCTTCTCCTGAGCTCCCGCTTGCTCGAGATGACTCCGCATAAACGTTAATTAACCCGCTTACCCAGTACTATTGCTTTGCTCACCTTTTCAATGCAGTCAAATTTAGTGCTACTTGGAAACGGTTAATGTTCTATCTTCTTTCAATATAATAAATCTTTTGTAGAGCTGGTATTTTATTAAAGTTAATGCGAAATAGAAATAGACACAAACCGTTGAAGATCAAAATCTGGAAGTATCTTTATTGTTTCAAAAACTTATTTTATTTTATTTTATTGCCTACGGTGTTTTTTTGTTCACTTGTTTTTTTATGTTTTAATTGAATTAACAACAAGATTTATGATCGCGGCTATTAACACCATTAATTAGCAGCATCCAACGGACCAGATAATAAAGATGAAATTCAATGTCTGTTGAAAGCTAAGAAACCTCGTACACTAAACTGTAATTGCGTAGCTAGTGACCGATTTAAAGAAAGAAATCCGAGTATGATTCCGAACGCTGAAACTTAATTAATCGACTTGTAACATGCGACTGTCTTCAAAACTGCGATTTTTAATGTGAAAGGTGTTAATTTCGCACATTACCAGAATCATTCGCTAAGTAATAAGAAACGCGACGAGAGTGGCAAGCGCGGTGTGTGCTAAGTGGCTTTTAAGGTCGCTTACCTCATCCCGCTTCTAGTAGCCGCCCCTGTCTGACTTTTTGAGTTCAAATTTAGACCAATCGTTGCCTTGTTTATTTGATTCATTACTATGTTGTTGACTAACAATACCATATTCTTCGAATACAACACTGTAAAAGATAAGTTTGTAAAACGTTTGTTTCTTGGAGTTCGAAGATCTGTTTCAAGTTCAAAAAGAAGCCGTGTTTTGTAATACTAATAAAAAAATATGAGTCAACAATCACATTCACATTATTAATAGTCATTCGCACAGACTCTTTGTGTTCGGTGAATAAAAAGCAAATAATCATTCTCTTACGAGTAGCACTCAAGTTTCAAAGTATACACATAAAAGTAGAGACTACTTAGTGATTCATATGGCTCGACATCACGTTCGACTAGTCATGCACGAATTGCTCTAGCTTAATAGGAAGCTAATGTAAACTAAAAAAAACTCTCTTTCAAAGAAATACATTTAAGTTCTTTCAAAGGAAGAAGAAGAAAGAAATAAAATATCTATAGGACTACCAGAGTACAGAATACGAATCTACGCAATATGTATAAAATGTCATGGCTTTAAACGATTATGTTTCTGATGTTAGTCAGTCTTGTTACTTGTTATACCGGTGTCGTGATCGTGACTGTCAAAATCTTTAGATCATTCGCATCGGTCGATTTCTCCCAACTCTACACGTGCCTTAATAACGATGTTTTGTCCAACTTTTAGCTCGAGGACAGGCGATGGACTCCGGACGACAATAGAGCCGATTTACTAATAGAGTATATTGAACTTGCCGTTGACTAAAACGACATCAGCGTTAGCCTTACATGGATCACAAACAAAATCAAGTCAATTAGATTAGACGTGTTCAACGAAATTAAGCTGATTGGATCAGGTAAAATATGGGAGGTCATGCATTAAGTTATATATTCGTGACGACTAGTTTAGGTATCTGCCATATAAGCTGATGTTTTACATAAAGCACTAAAGCAATTCTATATTTATGCATATTTAGAAATATTCCGAGTTATGTATTCAAATTGTTATTGCTTAGACTGCTGCAGTCCTGCATGCTGGCGCGGAGGTATGCAAACCGTGCAATTCTCAACGGCGGCGGCGGCTATTGTACCCACTCTAGCATAGAGTCTATCAGGGAGCTGCGACTTGGCGAAAAACGGATCATTTAACATTGAGGTAATCTTTGTTTGATACTGTACTGTTTGATATCGGTTGGAATCAGAAAAATCGCCATTCGCAGGATGCGGTTCGACTAGCTTCCCGCAGCTCGTAAATAAGGGTGTCTCATTGCGGGCCATTATTAATGAATCCACCGCTCCCCGCGCAGCCCGCCTTCCACCGCACCAGCCCGAAAGCCAAATAACAGGTGCGTCTAACCCCGTTCGCACAATCTATTTTCGATGTCTTATAACTGTGCAGGGAACGCCGACTTCTCCGGCTCTAAATATTCATACCATATGCCAGATATTGAGATTTGTTTGGGCGTCATCTGCTCGACATCACCGCCTCTAAATAAGCGCGGTCTCGTGTTGGCTTTGCGAAGTTTCATTAGCCGTCTGGGAAAACTTACTTAAGGGTATCATGTTGCTTGAATTGTGTGCGAAATTCCCACCTCCCGAAAGCAGTTCTTTAAGATAAAAACGACTAAAAGGATTAAGAAGGTAAAGAAATTAGCGATTACGGAATTAATTCTCCAGGGAAAAAATAAGTTTTTTACAGATAGCTATTTTTATGCAGAAATAGCTGTATTTCAAATCTAAAGTTCAAAAAGGATTGATAGTAAAAACATAAAGTTTGATCATAGATTTATATTATGATGCCGGTTGCATAGTTATCTATATGGCAGCGGCTATCGTCACGGGGACAAATTCTGCCGTGTCGTAGTCTGCCCCGCGCTGCGAGGGTGCGCGAGTCTCTTCCAGCCACTCTATTATTTACTCCCCGGAAAACTGCTTTCATATCAGAAGCAGCGGCCCGCAGCGGAGATGCACAAAGATTCACCCCGCTTCCTACATTAATGCACTTTATGAATGACGTAATCGTAATATTGTTGTAAGTTCAGAGTTGTATTGCATATTTCGCTGCAATCAGCTATATGTTACGGTTACGGAACTCACTACCATTTAATATTACTCGTTACAGTAGTTATTTCTTGAGAAATAAACAATGAATATTTCAAAAGATTAGCTTATGACGAATGGACTTGCGATAAGGCATGTTAAGATTAGCTAGTACAAAACACCATCTATCAAAGAACATGTCTATAGATAAACAATGGGCAGCTGTATTAGTTTTGAGGCAGCAAGGACGAGGCAGGCAGACGAGGTCATGCAGTACCAAAACTGTGTGTTGTGGAGCAAAATGCGTGAATCACGAGACGAGTGACGCAATCGAAGGAAGTTGCCACTTGTGCGGACTCTACCTACGCGCATCTGCCAGGACGACCACATAATAATGTAAAAATATTGTTTAGTCCTTATTACCAAAACGAGTTTGGTACTTATGTGTCTTCACAGGTCTGAACGGGTTTGCAGAATAATTTTAAATAGCTGGTTTACCTTCGCAAATACAACACAAAATTAGTATTGTAATAACTCAAAATAAAAATAAAATAATGATTCGCCTAATCTAGTGCATGACGTAGGATATTTCGGTATACCAATCATAAACAGAATCAAGGTAAATCAACTCGTTCCGAGCCCGACTGTTTATTTAAACATTTCATCTCGGCTGCAGCAGCGGCCAGGCCAATGGTGCGCGGACGCGTTACACGTACAAATCGCTGTTCGTGCTAATTAGCGTGCTGCTGGTACAGATGACGTCACACTTCTAATTTGATTACACCGGAGCAAGGCCGTCGTGGTTAGCGTCCAGCGTTCTGATGCGTCTTCTGAACATTGCCCTAGAATGCGCCATTTGTAACACTACTAAATATGTCTCTGGCGTCAGAAAACTAACAACTTAAACGCCTTTGTATATTAATCCGTTTTATCAAAAATAAAACTGTAGCTGCCTTTGTTAAATTAACACTAGCATTTAATTTAATCTTTCAATCAATACGACAGGCACGTGACCATGTTTCTAATCGTGGCGGTCTATTTAACCCAGGCGCGTTATAATTTCATCATGTCTGACTTCAAAGAGTTTAGTGCTCGAAACTTTTACAAAGGGTGCTTTCCGAAGCCAACGATGAGCCAGCGCAGCGATTCGTTCCAGCTTTCAGGACTGACTCATACATTCAGATCGACTGTTGTACTGAAGTTAGTTTTATGTTTTCTAGAAATATCTCATGATGGGCAACATTTTAAAAAATAACGAGAACGAAATAATTAATGATTTCATAAAAACATGACTTTAACGGTAAGATTATCTAGGCATTCCGTTAAGCAATAACAAAGGAGTTTAAATAGCGGCTAAAAATTCCGTTGGAAATTCTCACATTTCCTCGAATTCACCCCGCGTTCACGTGAATCATTTGAATTATAAAGTGAGAAGCGAGTGCATGCAGAGTGCATAAGATACCTTGGCTATGTAAATGACGTGGAAGCTGCGAGCTAAGGGTGAGACTACACCTGCGCGTCTCGGCCCAGTCACTACGTCCGTAAACGGGTGCGACGACGGTGAGGGGCTTTATAATCGGGGTCGGTCAGAGTTCAACTACGCACGGCATAGGACCTCAACTTTGACCTGTTTTAAAATAACAGTTTCTTTAACCCGAACATGATAAACAAGTTTAGTAGAAATCACAAGTGAAATCACTACTTTAGTAGTTTCGAAGATAATTCGAAATCTGCAATTGCTAACTTAACAGATCTTATGATTACAGACCGCAATCACCAGAGCACTCGAATTCCAAATCAAATTTAACTATTGGATAGCTAAACTAAACAACAAGACAGAGCCTGACAAATAGAGCTCCATCTGATAGCGGAATAAGTTTAACTCTTACAACGACCCGGTGACCGTTACTCAAACTTCGGCCGGCCTTTGTTCCCAAACACAAAACTAATTTATTCGTATCTCGGGATCCCGCTACCCATATACTAAATAATCGAAAGCAAATTATAAATGCGTATTAACGGTCAAGTCATAGTTCAAAGATTAGGGCAGCGGGCAACCCTTTACTACGATCGTAGGGCGAATAAGTTTGGATTGAAATCGGATCACCCGAGCCGCGGGCAGCGTGCAGGAGCGTGCAGCTCAAACAATCGGACATTTTAATAAAAGCTGTTACCCTTTGTTATTATGTCTACGCGTACTCAACCATGTCTAGCCGAGGAACTTTCCCGCTCATGGTGTTGTAACGAACTTACGTAATTCAAGTTAAAAGCGAGTTGGTATTGATTTAAAACGAGCTTTGGTGAAACTTGCAATCTGTTTAATAGCTTAATTTGGGACCAAATTCGAGTTAGCGTGATTATTCACTTTCGCTTGGCGGTCACGGAAATGCAATCCCTTATCGCGGATCGGGAAGGAGTAGTAAGTGGTGGTCGTCACATGGCGTATGGCGGTGCGGGCGGTGTGGCCGGCTAGTCGCCAAGTCGCCTGGCTGGTCGCGTGCGGCGCCACTAATGGATATTGATGGCGATGGCGCGACTAATTAGCCCCCCACCACCTCTCTGCCAGGAAACGCGAACGTGGCGGACGTTTTTCCTTCGCGGCTAGCCGATACAACACCGCCGTACATTGACGGATGCTCATCAATCTCTCCCGAGCTGTATCTCGTTGGACCACTCGATATTTAATCGGCGCAACGCAGCCACGATAAAATAAAACCCTAATCTCTTTAGAAGCAGTTAATAGCTACTTTGCCGTATTAATAATGTTCCTTTGTTTTTTATAAATTCCATACATCTATTCCACTTTTGAAGGGCTATTTTATTACTGTCTATAAATAAACTATCAACTTATGGATGGTAAATGGTGATTACGTCATTAATGGTGGTGACGACGGGGTCGACAGGCCCACTATGAATAAATTGAATAAACATGTTATTTCATGAGTAGCTTGTGTAAACACAGTTGCTTTAAGAGTGTTTCTTCATTATGCGAAAAAACATATTTGCGTGTTTTATTGTTTCCTTTGTAATGCATAAAGAATTACACGTTTAGCTACTTAGTTACCTAAGTAGAAGGAACGTTATTGTACCCATATTCCATAAAACATATTTTTTTATTTTAGGAATAATTATCTATCTTTGTTATGTACCTAATTTTCAAAAAACCGGCTTATCTTTTCATAGATGCGTATATACCGAATCCTGACCCCAGGGTTTAAGAGGTCAGTCGTCGACCTTACAACCCACACGATAAGAAAACCGAATCTTAACCCAACAACTTAATCAAACTCGGTTTTAAGAAATGCTTGACAACGAAAGTATCTGCTCACCCCTTTTGGAATAAGAGCATGACTTTACGTATGTATGTACTTAATTTATAATACAACGAAAGAACAAAATATAAATCGTTTGTTCAAATAAACCAAATATAAAAGCATTGTAGGTGTAAGCGTTCTACGCCGTAGCCGTAGCGGTTGCTACGTCGTAGCAGTCTACATTGCTACGCTCACTACGCCGTAGAAGAGTTAAATTGACAAGAAAATTATATAGCTCAGAGAGAGATAGTATCGAGCACATGGTACGAGTGGTTCGTGTCAGATGGAGACCCGTAGAAGCGCTTCTAAACAGTATCACAGGAGCAGCCGCTGAAGTTAGAAACATCAATAAACAAGGCAGGGATACCCTTAAGGAAATTTATCTAGCACTAGTCCAATCGGTCATTGGATACTGCATACCAATCTGGGGTGGTGCGGCAAAAACCGCCTTTGCTAGTAGACAACTTTCCAAGCGGGCTTCTCGCCTATACAATCTCCTAAATAGGGACCTAGATATTTACCCTCTGCAGTCACGCGAGTGCAAAAAACGTGTTATTGCATGGATGGAGACGAGATCTTATAATGACAGAATCTTTACTAGATATTGATTGAAGTCTGGTGGTGCTGTTTATCTGTGCCTCCACAGCATTAAGTACAGTACTTGATACAAGAACCTGAAATTATAAGGCTAACAATACAAAAAACATAACCATTAACACACACACGTATGGAGGAGCTGCTGACTGGTCAGTTGACAATAGAGTGTTAATTACTCTATTGAATACGGAACCGATCCCAAGACGAAGTCGTCGCAGGGCTGACCACTCAGCAGTTCCTCTCATACTCCTGCACACATACACATACACACACACACACACACACAAACCCCCCCTACACACACAAAATATGGAGGAACTGTTGACTGGTCAGTGGACAATGGAGTGGTTTTTTTACACTGTTGCTTAGGAACCTGATCCCAAGACGAAATCGTAGTAGGGCTAACCACTAAACAGTTCCTCTCATATCCCCCCCCCCCCCCTCATACACACACACTCCCCTCCCCCCCTCACACACACACATACCAAGCGAGATCTTAGGAATAGTTCATACTTATTCTTTAGTACCTTAAGTTATTATTAAACTATATAATATGTACAGCCTTAAGCTTAAAGATAGATAGATAAATAAATAATATGTATTAGGACACAGTTACAATCTCATATCATATTATATTACTGTATTCAGATGAAGAGCGGTGCCTCCTAACTCAGGCCTATAAAGCCTAAAAGGAGACACCAGCCCCTTTGTAATGGTAGAAAACTGTTTTAAAATGAAATAAATACATTTTTATTATTTTATTTTTATTTTATTTATCACAAACGAATTAGAGGCTCTCGAGTAGACTGGCGAGGTATCAATCACCGTGGGTGGGCTCGCGACATTGGACTTCAATTAGGCGGGCGACACGTGAGATTACTTAGGGAAGTTCAACGCACAAATACGCCTTGTTCTACGGTATGTATGTATTTTTCATCGATTATATATATCTTCTTCGTGTTTGATCAAAATGGTCAAATTATTAAAACATCATGAATATATCATTATTTAAATTAGCTTTCTATAAAGCTTTTTTTTAAGAAAACGAGAAGAACCTTTCCTATTCACGTTTTACCCATGGTCCAGGTGATTCCATGGCACTAAGGATTACTATCCTGCCCCTCTAGAGCCCCTAACATGGTTGAAACAGATTTAGTCCTAAGCGTTGCTTCTAACATACTCGTACGTGTGACTCTTAGCTCTCGTCACCCACACGGCCAAAGGCACCAAAGGGTTACTTGACCCATTTATTAGCCCCGTCCGCGTCGCACGCGCCCCCGTTAGCCGCGCGCTGGGAATGAGCAAGAGTTTCAATATTTACTCCCGCTTCAATGGCGCTTTTTCACCCACCTGCAGACTGTTTTTATAGACGACAAGTGCCACTTGACTACCTCGAGAAGCTAGCTATTAACAAAGTAAGATATTATGAAGAGCAGTGTGAAATGTCAATAAATGCAAATTATATTTAAATTGAAATGGGACACGTTTAAAAACTTGTAAAACGGCTATAAAAATGAATACAATTTTTATTTTTAATCTGATACTTATTAAGATTTTAACAAACAATGAAACCCCCACGATGCGCACGCGTCGCGGCGTAACCTTTAGAAGTGTGATTATTATCATGATTAACTAGATATCGTGTTATTACTAAATGTGTGCCCATTATGAAACTATGAACAAGTAAGGCGGCAAGCGTGACGGGAGTGGCGATTAAAGTAATAATAACTAATTAAGATTTTTAATTAAGTTTTGGAAGTTGGAGTGCTGCTAAGAATGTTAGTTTTGAAGTTTTCCAGATTTCGTTTGAACAATGCCGCCGTTTGATAAGGTCGCCTGTTGACCTTCATTGTTTCAATTATCTTGTTCTGTATGTTTTATATTTTTGGTGTCAATAAAGTATATTTGTAAAGTATATTGTATTTGTATTGTGAGTAAAAATAACTTAGTTACGACGGTTGATCACGTTTTTAAACTAAAGGTCCGTAATAGCCGACGCTTGACTTATTCTTAGAAGAGTGAGCAGAACTACACACAAAACACAGAAAATACACTAAAACCACGTTTGTTAAAATTGTTCTGTTAGGATTCGGTACAATATTCGCAACTAAACATGAGACTAAACGAAGGATCACAGCCTGCCGCCTATGTATGCATGGGTTGGTCCAATTTTTATACCGAGAACCCCACTTTTCCCTTAATCGCCTATTTAAATTATTGACTTAAATGTGAAACCAAAGGATTTATTAACACATTTCATTTTTCTTAAGGCCAACCTCACATAGAAATGGTGCGACACGGTGAGAGTTTGATAGAGGCATTTTTATAGATAGAGGAGTTTTTTGTTGTCTTCCTTCTCTTTGCAGGAAGTTGCTGATAGTCTAAACATCATAATGTACTGATAAAAATAACAATATGAAATAAATTCGTAGCTGCGTCGCCGTAGCAGTTGAGCTGAGAGTGTCGCAGCGCTGAGAGCGTTTGACCGCAAATAGGTCGCGGATTAAATAACACCACTGCACCAACCTGTGCAGGTTTCTAAATATGTACAAAGCGATATTATTGTAACCGCAGACGGTGTCGCAACTCGGCCGCACCAAGCGAGCAAATGCGTGACATGACACTGCAGACTCACTCAAATTTTAAATTATGACTCTTGATAAAATACACTTTTCTATTTTATCAAGAAATAAACAAATAACAGATACCAAAACTATTCCAGCAAGGTTTTCGAATTCCACAACTTAAATTTTTATTAAAGATAAGATTCAAGTTTTTAGAGAATATCTACAGATAAGAGGATTCACTATTAATAAGGCTAGAACTAACGAATAAAAGTAACTTAACGTCACATACAAAAACGGTCGCGAATAAGATAAGTGTGCCATTTAAGTCACAATCAGGTTTTGTTGATATCAATTAAAGTAATTAAGAAATTAAAAATAAAAGCGTAACATAAAATGTCAAACGAAATCCGTGATCTAAATTAGAATGATATAATAAACTAACGACAATAGTTGCTTGATAAGTTTCACGGTCGCGTTCGTATCTGTTCAGATGTATTTGTCGGTTTGTAGTAAAGGTCGGTACACTCTAATCCTCCAGAGCCTTCGTGTTCCTTGGAGAATGCATGATATTAATTGACATTCACCCGCCTGAAAGCGGACGGAGTTCGACCGTTAATTGATAGATCTTGACAGCGAAACCTTAGTGTGAACTAACTAAGTTGCCAGCAAATAAGCTTTATTGTATCATGCCGTGTGGTGACGGCGGAGTAGAATACATTTGTCACCAACCCCTACTCTTCCCGTGGGTGTCGTAAGAGGCGACTTAAGGACTACACATTGAACAGGGAACGGGCAGCGGCGCTCTCTGATACAGTAACCTTTTTTAATCTGCGATCTCCAACCCGCCTGCCAAGCGTGGAGATTATGGCAAAACCCTCCACTTAAGTGGAGGAGGCTCATAGTCCAGCAGTGGACTGTAACGGGCCGTTGATTTGATTTGTATCATGCCGTGGACTTTCGTATATATAAGTCGAGTAAAATTTAACCACAATAACAAGTTCACATTTCAAAATAAATAAAAAAATAAGAAAGCGAAAGAAAGATAAGATCGTCGCCAGGGTCGCTAGAGTTAGACGAATCTGATTAAAATTGAACCTGCACTAAGATTTAAGAAAAGTTTTTAATCAGTTGAAAACACGACTTTATTTTTACGAGCTTCGTCTTAACAGTTCTTTTTAATTGCCTCTCGACGGGCCCGCTTCGTGTAATGTGCAATTTAATGATGCTTCAAAATGTAAAATGCATTACTGCACCATCTTTATTTTACTGCCCGCCAAGATGAAATCGCGCTAAGAGTAGGTGCCGTGCTCTGCATCACATTATCCCAAGTCGGAGAATATTAAAGTGCTTCCCCTTTATCAAGTCTTTACATAACTTATATAATATTTATATGAAATTATAACGACGACTATGGCAGTATTTTTTCCTTAAATAGAGAACTCGTAAAACTGTGTAATTCGATGGTCAAATTCAATCAGCTTGATTAAACCTACAAACAGAGACGTGATCGAATCAACTTGATTTGTCCGCCGAAACCTACGCGGAAACCAGCTTTGTTTCGTTCTGGTGCCAATATCGAACCAGATTGAAAACAAGAACGCAACCAATTTCTGATAATAGGTAGGTTCAATAGTAACAAGTAAGAATATTTAACATTGTAGTATTAAAAATAACACAACGCTACAACATGTACCTTTGTTGAAACTAAATATTCGAAGCGATAAATAAAAAAGTGTTTCTGGAGGTAACAGCTGTATCGAACGGCCGCGGATAGGATTCGTTAATTGAAACTACGGAATATTCATGGCTCAGGGTTGCAATCCATCACGCGCCCTTGTTTAAACCCCCCTATATTTTTTACTAGCTAGCGTAGCATCGAGCGTCTTGTCGCCTACACTATGTCTGTCGGCTCTATTAAAATAATGTCATAATATTCCATAAAAGAAAAAACGTACTTTCGCATTACGCATGCACCCTCACGGGCCGCTGTCGCTGGCACCTAATTAGAATATAAATATCTACCGGCGGCGTTTAACAACTGACCCTGCCTTTGTGATCTTAATAACCCGCCACTCCGTAATAAAAGGCGATGCTATGCGAATTCGCTAAAATGTTGTCGTCTAGGGTTAGCTTATGAAACTTATCTCCCGACGTGTACTTGAAATAGATACAAAATGGAAAGCAAAAATAAATCAGGTACAAAAAACAACACTACTCCAACATAGATCTAGCATAGCTATTCAACATAGATCTAGATAGCTTCTTCAAATAGAATGTATAAGAAAAAGAGCTTTATATTAACTTTTTTATAGCATTTAGATTATTGAAGATATCTTGGTTAGTTTTGGAGGTATCACAACGTTTGTATGCGACAACGTTTGTGTTTGTTTATTATGGTCGCATATGTTATTAATTTTGAGTAGAACTATAGACTATACTTATTTAAAACTCTTAAAGAAACTTTTGAGTAAAAAAAGCTTTAAGGATCGTAGTTGCACAAAAATAAAACCAGTTGCACGTAAAAACAGAATAAAACAAAAAATCGAGGGTAATTTTGTATTTCGTGTAGATTTCAGTTTACTAAGCTAACTGCGTGACAAATAGTGTGTTGCAAACGCAAAAGCTGCGCGGATGGTGCGACGCGATCGCCATGTGATCAGGGCAGTTGCAACAATGAACCCATATAACCGGTCGCGAGACCGTTACAGATGAGCCACCGTCGTCGTCGTCGGTCGACCCGTGAATATGCATGAGCTGTGACTTGACCTCGGTTATTAGACCGCAGGCGCCGAGCGTGGGACCAACCATCGCTACACAATCGACGCCTGATATTTGCGTCAAAGCTAGAGCACTTCCTGACAGGCAACTTTTTAAATGCCAGCAGAGATTTGTGAAACTTGTAAGCAGCGAAACGTGTATGCTGACATAAGAAGTGGAGTTGGCGCGGGACTTGGCGCTGCCATCAATCAGGTCGGAGGCCGCGGGTCATGCAGCAGGCGGGCGAGCCCCCCGCGCCCCGCCCGACCACCTGTCGCGCCCGCCAGTTCGCAGCAATTGCTAATCAGTCACTAAGTTACGCCAAATCTCAGTCTGACGGGGGACCGCTTCGTGTGGGTAATGGTATTTTGACGAACAACGGTATTAGCTACCATGACATGCGTTTTATCTTCGGAATCCCCAACATTTCCATTTCTAGAATATAACCTGTAGTAGCGGTTTTATTTTTCTTTTATTATTTTACTCGTATGAAGCATCAATTTGATTTTCCCAAATTTTGTGTAAATTTCTTTTAGAGTAAGAACCTACCAACCTCACTAATGAGACTATGATTCGAGAACCAAGTTCGGTTCGGAAGGAACTTACTTTTTCATGCTCAAGTAATTTTAAAATCTACAAGGACTAACTTTTCAAGACAGTCTTTCTTGCTACGGAACATGGTTGAGATATTCATGAAACTTTCCCTCTTTATGATGGGTTTACAGTAAGTAAATTGCCCAAGTTGAGAAATACGAGCAATAGTGACCTTATCCAGACTTAAATTTTACGGATCTTGGGAATGTAAAGTATGTCTCTAAACGTCAAGTAATAAAAGTAATCCTATGAAACTCTCACCCGTTGTACAAAAGAATTATTGCTCATTGACCGAGCGGGAATTCTCGCGTAAAATAGCAGACATTTTTGAAATAGCGGCAGGCTGTCATTCGGAGCGTCGGTATCGGAGTCCGGCGGGCGGCGAGCCGCAGCGATCGTTGTAAATTTCATCGCAATAGTGAATGTACACGCGAGTCTAAAAATAAACATGGCTGCCACAACGGGCGTAGTGAAGCGATACTGAGATAACTGCTGCGGCATATCGGACGCGTCCAGCCGATCCGGCCCTGCCCTGGTTGACCCGACCTGCACTGGCCTGCTACTTCTGCGTCACATGTGTATGTGGAAAGCGTCAGCAGTCCGCGTTTAATTACTACAGCTAAATGACACTCCACTTTCTGAGCATCAAAACTGTGGAAGGCGATATACATTCAAATAAGAATAAATTCTGCTTGTCGTAAAACGGGTTCCATCCATTATTGTTTCGTTTGACGATGCAACCAGATAATAATTATCTTACGGCTTGTAAATTTTTATGTTCATAGATGTTAGGTATAAATAAACTACGTTACATAAGTTGGGGACATAAAAGATTTAACGGAACAGAGTTCTAATAGCTCTAAAAGTTTTCACGATAATAATTTATGGTATGGCGGCGCTGCTCGAGATCAGGCACGCAGAAAAAACAATTCTAAGCTTCGAAAACTTTATCTTTCACAAACGAATGTGAGTTTACAAGAGATTTTAGGCAAAGTAGATATCTACTTGGCAAAGTTCTAAAAGTTTCAATCTAAAGGGTTCCTCAAAAGAGATACATACCTATATACCTACCCAAGAAAGCGTGGAAAGGATAGATCACAATTTTCCTTGTATAAAATTTTGTTTCAGAAATATTTACGTCACATTTGACTGCGAACCGTTTGTCATCTCGAGGCGCTATATTGGAAGCGAAGCCTTATGGAACCATGAGATATGGCGGCGAAGCGAACGGCACAAAAATGTAATGCGCTTACATCTTATACGTCACGGAAACAAATGGGAGTGGAAATTTCTTAGTCGTGGAGAGGAAATCGTCTACACCTTGGCAGAAAATCATTTCACTGATGATAATACGTAAAGGAGCAAAACTGTGACGGGTAGATACAAACTCGATTGAAGCGAGGAGCGGAGAAATAACGTCGGTAGTCGAGTCGGTGGGCTTCATCTCGGCCAGATCACGTTCGTGGAACAAAAGGAGAGAGCAGAGCGCGGGCACGCCGACAGTAGCAAAACGACCTAAAAAACTTACGTTCAATTGGAGCTTTTCATACTTAACAAACTCGACGCTCTTATAGAACCCGCGCAAACGACGACGGTGCGCCTCCGCCGCCGCCGGTGTCACTTTAATAACCATTACGGCTCTAACGTTCCTATACATTTTATTCTATCGGCGTAGTTCAATATGAAGTCTACATTTCCAAGACATTTTCGAAGAAGGCGAAAGAATATTGAACTGAAAGTGAAAAGGACAATCGCCAGAACTGGGAATGTGCAATGTGACAACTCCATGCAGCATTAAGAAGACATTAGGAGTGGTTCTGAAGGCACGGCAGAGGGCGCATTATTTAGCGATTTATCACGTATCCGATAGCAAAAGAAACATGAACACACTCCGACGTCACGCGTGCTCTCCATAATTTTTGTAGTATCTCAGAGAAACGCATATATTTGTGCTCAGATTTTTTATTTGTTTTTTGCTTTCTAAATCGTCTGTTAAAAACGTTATGCAATATGCCTGTAATTGTAGACAAGGCAAAGGTACTTGTATTTTTTAATAAAAATATACTACCAATAAGTAAGTTTATTTTGGAGAAAGGAAAACATTGCAGCCTGTCGCTTTGGCCTGGTGAGACGCAATGACTCGGTCGAAATCGCCGCATGAACCTTTCATCGCGCATCGGCGCTGCGAGCTTTCAAAAAGCTTTCAGAGTTCGATCGCACAGACTGCGATTACGAGCCAAGTCGGCACGATGTTTGATTCACTCACATTATTCTAATTGTGATGTAAGTCATCAGCGCCGTCGACTACAATACACACAAGTAATTCGATTGGGGGTTAATTTGTTTATGATATAAATATCGAAATTGCCTGGGTGATTGTGGCGCACCACAGGGCGCGGTTGCCAAGCCCCGCAGCGGAAAATTTGGCGGAAACTGATCGACACCGCGGCCGAAAACTATGCATTTTAAAGTCAGATCAATCGATACGCGGTCGAGCGCACACGTGTGCTAGTTGTTTATGTGCCGCAAAAACCGCGGTATTTTGTGCGAATGCCAATGCTGGCAAATGTATGAGCAGAGAGCAGCTTTTTGGAGTCCCCATGAGAGGAGTTAGGTTAGACCGTATGGGGCACAAGTCGGGCGGCGTCATTATCGTTACAGTTCAGTGGTCGGCGCAATTTGAGCGGGTGTGTAACGAGCGTCGCGCTCCGGACTTCGTTAATTGAGCCCTCTGCTCGTCGATTCTTCATGCACAACTTAATCAGTCTGAAACACGTTTGGAATTGTGTATGGGCTCTAAAATAATGAAGTTTTACTTCAGTTATGTTAACTTTAAAGAAATTGTGTTATAGGTGAATGATTTTAATTCTAGGAAAAACAAAGGAAAATAAATACCTAACCTAATCCCGCATAAGCTTTTTTTCAAGAGATAGATATGAAATACGAAATAAAATTAAAACTTACCTCACACCTAAATATTTTTTAAGGAATTCAGAATTCATGATAGCTTTGACGTCGAAAAATGATTTGTAAAAATTTCAATTCGAATAAAATACCTTTGATTTTGATTTCATACAGCTCGAACAAGATTTTCTAAAAACTGCTTAAACTGAAGGATCATTACCGCCAAGAGTAGCTGAAAACACGCTCCGTAATCTATAGCAACATTTATGTCTAGTCTAGAGCCACAATCCAATCCAGCACAGTGCATAAATGGATATAAACACGATAGTTCTTCCAGAAAACTTGACAAATACCAAGAAGCTCTTACTTAAACGAAATTGGAAACGAAGATGCAGCACGACAGCTATTGAATATATTTCAATATTCAAGGTAGCGTTTTACAAATATCGGTTGATATTGATACAGGTAGGCGGTACCGAGGCGTGCCGGGGCCCGATGCCGTAAATATTTTACGGTGCACTTCTTTATGGTATTGTGATTACTGATTAGATTGTCGCGCTCCTAGCTCCGCGGATCGATCAGCTTCAAACTTTCAATAAGAAGTATCATTGGTGGTAATTCAGATTTGTGCTTCAGTTACTCATTTTGTAGCAAGTTTCACTTTTATCGGCTTACGTACCGGAGGAGGTTCCCTATGAAAATACCCATGAGAAAGAAGCCTAAGGCGGCTCCACAGACTACTAAATTGGGCGGCCCAAAAAGTCTGGTTAGGTCCGTCTTCGATCTTTCAACCCACATGATGATTTTTTTTTTATTCAGGAAACACAGTTATATCTTAAGTTATAAACATGCATATATGTACCTACTTAAAAACTTCTTACAATTAGTATCAAATATTATTGTACCATATTGAGCTTATGTGAAATCAGTACACGCAGGGTATTTAGTGTTGTTTCTGATCAGTGTTCTTTAAACATTCAAATAAGTTGTTAGCTACCTGTTTCTTATAATATGGTAAAGTTGAGGCAAAGATATCTACATCATTGATCAATATGTTGTGGTTACGCATTGCACGTCTGTAATAAGAATTTTTTGCGTAGTTTGTGCGACAAGGATTGGCATAAAAAGTTGGTTTGTGGCTTGAGAATGATGATGACTAACTAGTCATATGATAAACTTATCAGATCGCTTATATTTTAGTGATATATAATTAAAGAAAAATGTGTACTCTGGTATTGACTCGTTTCTGTAATCTGAACAACCTAAGAGGTAGGGCAGACGTTCGCAATATTACGAATCAGAAATGGATTGCAGACTTCTCTTGGTATCTAACAAATAGTGAATGTTGGTATTTTTCAATCTGATTAAATATTCACAAGAATTTAAATTGAACTTCTCGATCCTTCGCCGTCGAGGGAGAGGTTTTATAAGAAGTGCGATTAAACAGCCTCACTTGGATGCACTGGGATTTTACGTTTTGTGTTTTGAAAATGGGCTGTTTGTTTGTTTACACTTAGTAGCAAAGATAGTATTATGGACTATGAATATAGTGTCGGCGTTCCGTGTGGGGAACATGACAAGTACACGGTGGTGTAGGAAAGGGGAAGCAGTAAGGTCGCGTTACCGCGTTTGAAAGTGAGATGCGAGGCGCCAGGAGAGCAACAAATTAAGTCCCCGCGGGGAGCGGCCCGCCCACGCCACATCGCGCCTCACACAACCAGTGTTGCCATTTAACACAAACTGAAAAATATTTAAAATTATACTAAGCTCTACATCGAACCATAGTCCTTTCGAAACACTCTACAAGTTATTCTTTGACTACGATATCTTACGCTTCAAATAGGGTAATAGGGTAGGGTATTAAATAGGTTATATAAATAAAACTTTTTGGAGTTTTTATTAAGTTACTGGAACTTTCATTCAGCAAAAGTACTTCTTTGCTTTTAAGCAAGTATCTACTTTTTTGTCTGTGTAAAAATGTGTTGGCAACACTGACTGTACTCGCTCCATATCCACGCACCGCGGCAGCGTTGAGAGGGCACAGCGATAACGTCGCGCCGAAGGGAAAACTTGAATATTTCCACTGAATTACGTAACCAAATTCGCTGAATAAAAGTTCCCGTACGTGCCCTTACAACTCGCGCCGTATTTTTCAAGTTTCCTCTCTCATTACAAGTTTAAAAGCGTTAAAGAACATATCACTCAGCTTTAATCGTGTAATATTTCCGAATTCGTATTGAATACCTTTAAGATGTGAGTTACAGTTTCATCTTCCTCGTACATTATTGCTTTATAGCTAAAAATAACTTTTTATTGGCCAATATTTCTGTGCCTTATAACAGATGCTCGAAAAAATAATAAAAAGATACATACTCTTAGGCGTTTCACAAGTGAAATAAAGCTCTTACCGCAGCATAAACTTTATCACTTGAACTCATAAATATTTTGTATCAATATCACTTCCCCACCGGAGTGCAGTGTATGCTTTTAATGTGAACTTCCAAGTTTTATTGTACCGTCTCTGGTCGACTTTTAATAAAATAAAACTTGGTTTCTATACAGCTGGAGAAACAGTACTTCTGTGGTTGTGCCATTGGCCATTTGAAAATTGTATGCTGTGTACATTTTTAGTTTTTGTACGTTACATACATAGAATCATCCAATAGATACAAACAAAAAAAATAACTTTTTTACTTCTACCGTGTTCAATGCAGTTTAACTCGGTAAACACATTATTTAATATTTATAATCTAAGATGCAAAACGATGCGATTTAGCTGTGAGGAAACAAGCGCAAAATAATAAACGCGCGATACAGTTAATGACGGCTCTATAAAAAGAAGTAAGAAATCTGCCAATAGCAGCGCTTAAAGTGAGGGTATAAAATTAAATGGGTAGAAGGCATTTTTACAAGTTTATCGAGCGTTCTACATCGGGCAGACATCTAATGGGCTCGCAGGCGCCGCGCACGCTGCCTGTCTGTCTCGGCCGCCGCGTGACGTGCGTCGAGAAGGCGGGCTCGAGCCCGGCCAGCCCGCCATCGCTCGCTAGACCGTATCAATCCGATACTTACACCTAACCAATTTCCGATCGCTCCCATCGCCGTGTCATGCTTACAAACTGTCACCTCATCTAGTTCTAGGAAATAAAAAACCTCCCGCACTCCTGAATCAAGAAAGAGTGTAGCGCGAACAAAAAGGTCGAAATGGCGGCTACTTACACGGAGCGGCGCGGTTGGATGGCCCTGGCCCCGCTTTTAATGCGGATTTATCGACTCAAATTAATCGTGTAAGTAGAGAGCCGCTCGAGGAAACTTGCGTGAAACGCGATAAAGGACCTCTATTCGTTCGAAAAGCCGTTCATTGCGATTTAACTAAATTGACTTTCGCTTACTGCAAAGCTCGCTAAAGTGAGAACATATTCAATTAAAGACTTTGTCGGACAGCTGTGGTATCAGCAGCCCTGAATTGTTATCATACCTTATAATTCAGGATAATCGCATGGTGAGTTCAGTAGGCAATGTTAGTAGAAGTTTACCAGATCCTCATGCAGCACTCGAGTAAAAGTTCTACAATATTATTGCGGAGAATGAGATTATTTCGAGAATATTGCTGCGACCGCTAAAATATAAAAGGATTTCGTTATTTTTTTCTCAAAATGGAACAAGATCATGTTTCAAAAACGACTTGTTATCCAAGTATATTTTGTAGAAATACGCCTCGTCCGTATTTCCACAAAATAGTGGCATAGTTAGGCACGATGTCGAATGCGACTGGGTCTCCGGAACGACGCGTCATCCCACAATCTCATTTGTGCTTCCTACTACGCGACACGTAGGAAATGAGATGCGATTAGCTTACTTTGCGAACGAACGTTTAATGTACAACACAGTATAATAATATATAATCGACAATATAAGTTGAATAATGAGCAAAGACGACTTAATCATCCTCAGCAGTAAATTAGAAATTGAGTAGGAATAAAGAGAAAGCTATTTCTTTCAGAAGTGGGAATCTAAAATGCCAAGCGCTTTCCGACCGGGCTTAAAGTTATTTCAGACAAGAGCGACAGTAATGCATGGAAGACACGTAGTCGCGTGAATAACGAATGCGGAGCCAAAGCGGCACTGCAGTAACTTACTAGTACAATCAACAGATCTATCGCTTGTAATTTAGGGAAGATATTTGAAGCGGAATGGCTTGCTCGAACTTTTGGAATAGAAAATTCAAGAAATGCTGTGTTCTTCGTACGAGCAAGAGTGATTCCGAGCCGCTTACACGGCGCCCCGCCCGCACCGGGACTGCATAATACATTGCAGCGAATGCACCACAGTTTGATCCCTTTCTAGACAAGGTAAGTACGACTGTGCCCCGAGTGGAAAGTTCGCTTTATGTTACCTCCACTTTTCAAGCAAACGCGGACATGAACTAGTAAGGGGTTTTACCGTTCCAGCGTAAATTGACAAAGTTTTGGAGACATCTCTTTGTCTCCCATGAAGGCATATCGACCACGTTCGACAATTTATTTACGACTAATAGTTTCGGAAACTTTGGAGAACCAATGCGGACAGGGAGTTTCAAAAACTTTTTTTTGAACGGACAAATCGCTATTTATACCAGAGTGGTAATATAGCGGGCGCAGACTTGGAGTTTGAAAGACAATGCTGATTATGAAAACTTTCAAGTATTTTATAATTGATTATTATTTCCGTAGTTTCCATTTTAAATAAATAATTATTTGATTTATCCGATCGATTTCGGCCATGGCGACCACTTCGACTCCTAGTCAGTCGGGCGCTGGTGCACGCGAAGATCTTAGCAAGACGGAAGCGATCAGATGCGCAGGATATTTTAAGGTGCGCATGCGTTCGCGCATACGCAAGCGCACGCACTCGTCCTCCCTCTTCTCAATTCAGTGGAATGGAAAACAGCTACGACTGGAGGAGAGATCTGATGATGTCTGGCCGACGTTACCATCACTAACGCCGCCCTAGGTCGTCCACCTTGCCTTGCTGAATCGCCGAGTCTGCCAAGCCTTTTGCATATCTGCGGTGGGTTGCCTTCCTCGCCGAATCAGTCTTCATGCGCTTTGCGGGAGGGATCCGCATAAAAGTTATTCACCAAGGTGGTAAGCCCGTCACCCAGGTTTACCCCGTGAGCGCCGACACGGTTCCGCTGCGCGCATCACAGCTACTTGGAGCCACTGGAGAGAGTTTATGGGCTAATAACGAATTTAACACATCTCTGCCACTTCTATATACGCGCAAGTATATATATATATATTTGGTAACACTCAAAATACAATTGTAGATTAATTTAAATATAAAAATAAAAAAGGGTTAGTCTAGGTTTGAACTAAAGATAGCATTTAAATTAACATCTCGACAGTCAGTTGATGCAGATTTGTAATGCAAACGGTAGGTAAGGAGTAGAACAATAGGAGGGCAGGTACGTAGGCTCTGGCAGAAGCTTGTCCGCTGCGGTGAACTTGGATCTGCTCTGAACATGCACTCGCGATGTTGATGACTATGAAATATAAATGGAGCCCTTTCATATCGCGATCAGGTTTACATAAACTAATCTCATGTCAGATCATTACAAGGTATGATGATTCAGCTTTTACCACGCCTCGTTATATAAGAAGCTTATTTTCAACACAAATAATGCCATCGAATGTTATGTTTTACACAAAGAAATATGTCAAATGACATCACAAAGGCAGAAAGAAAGGGCATGTCTGATTATCTTTGGTCCAGTTGGAAAGTATTGTAATTCAAACTTAACAAAGAACATGTAGTGCAAAGCTACAGAGTCGTAAAGACAGGACATGGTATCGTGAGGAAAAATTGTGTTTCATTACGATTTTCCACAAAGGTTGTGAAAGCAGCTTTAGAATTAAAAGAAATGGCGTCAGTAAAACGCAGCTTTATGTTGTCAACCCAGTTCGTTAGTCGGATATAACGAAGTCGTATTTTGTAACAGGGCAAAAGATAGCAATCGTGGCGAGACCTACTACTGCAAGGTCACAATAACAGTTTCCGAGTTGAGTTTCAAATCAAAAGTCACATTTCCTAGGTACACAATTAAAAAAAAAGAAGAAAATAGAAAGTTATTTGCGGAACACAACAAAGAAGAAGCAACAAACAAGCTATCCTTATGGACAAGGTTATCCTTGTATTTAAGATCAATAAAAAATTGAGGGAAAATAAAATGCAGCAGATAAATCCAAGAATACACAGAACAACAACAATTATTTCTAAAATTCATTTTACTTTCTTGTATCTTGTTTTAGATGATGTACTATGTCAAGTACGATATGTTTTAAGTATTGTGTATGATCTGTTTTTAACTTGTTGCACAAAATGCATACCTAATACATCAACATTTTATTTTTTAATAACAATCGTCGTTGAAACGTGTTAATTGGTAACGCAATTTCATGTAGATGGACCATTAAAAAATATAGAAATGAAAATAATAAGACAAAATAATAAGATAAATAATAAAAAGACATTTTTAAAGGAAAGGTTCAGGAAAACTTGAACCATTTTGCTGAAAAAGTTACGAAGGATAAGCGAAGGATATCTTGGTATTTTGCCAAGAGAGTAATCATGAAAAATATGAAAATATGACAGAGAGAAACAGTAAGATATTAAAATAAGATATAAATTTTCAACGAGACAGGAATAATACAAAGTACAGCAACTAGACCAATTAGGGACCGCTCTAATTCGAATTGTCACTAAATATAATATGTACTAAGTAAGGTGTTACAAATGATTTCTAATTTAGTATTCAAAACTTACTTTTAAGAGAGCTCCTTTACAATGATATATGACTCCGGACCAAAATCTGTAAAAATAAAAGAACATCATTAACAATTTGAACACACGTTAACGATAGAAGCTGAAGGAGTGCAACATTTTCAAAATCGTAGGAGATCTACTCCTATAAGTGGTATCATTTAAGCTTGCTCGCACACACTGCCACGCGAATATAAAACTAAACCAATTACAAGTTTTCCAATATGCCCGGCAAATTATACCAATGTTAAACTCGCAATAGCCCTCAACGCGGCGGCTTCTTGCCGAGTTCGCCTCAAGATTGAAGTTTGGAGCGGAGACGACGACGCACCGCGAATCGGCCTGGTGGTTTATACACCCGTACTGTAATAACATCAATACGTAACAGCTCTTCGGCACACCATGTGCACTCGAAAACATTTTTTGTAACTGCTTAAGTACACTAAAAAATAGCAAACTAAGTATTACATTACCATTTTGATAGAGGTTTAGCGGGTCGAATCGCGATATAAATAATAATCAGGAAAACATATTCCAGCTGTGGACTGCAATAGGCTGATTGATTGAAACCAATTAAATTTACCCTTTTAGTCCAACACGTATTGAAACAACATATTAGGTCGGGGAAAAAGTCTTTTCGTATTTGTAATTATACTTCTTTGCTTGTATTGTTTGTTTCTGGCTGATTTTGATATCACGAAAAAGGTTACATTAAAAAAAGAAGCAAATAAAAAGAATAACTGTTTCCCACCATATTTCAATTGTTTTTCTGTTTGTTAAAATGAGTGGGTCTAAAGAAGAAATTCGGTACATTCTGAAATTTTATTACAAAAAAGGGAAAATGCGACAACGATAAAAATTTGTGACGTTTATGGACCAGTAAGAGTAGCACAAAGTTGGTTCAAGCGTTTTGAGTCCGGAAATTTTGATGTCAAAGATGCAGCTCGCCCTGGTCGCCCTGTTATGGATAAAGTCGACGAAGCCATTTGAGAAAAAGTGAAAAAAAAATTTATCTTCATTTTGTATGTGAAATACGAAGAAACTTTTTCCCTGACCTTATAATTTGACTAGTACTCCCAAAACTTGTGGTATTGTAAGTTTTATTCTTTACAGGTAATAGTTCTGGTCACTTTATCTGTTAGCAGTAACAAATTTAGTGTGTTGTTTCAATTTGAATCAATTTCATATAAAAGGATAATGTAATTTTATTACCTAGCCGCACCCTTAATCTGCTACAAAGACGCGTTTATTGGATTTAAAAACTCCAATAAACATCAAGTTTTTTAAATATTTTCTATTCTACGATTTTCGCAAAAGCTTTAAAGACTAAACTTTATGAATTTAAAAAGGTACAAATACACGTTTTGTAGGATACTAAACAACAGTAATTCATTGTCTAGGATTCTATTACATTATTTTTTCATCATATATTTTCTTCTCTAATGTACATGAAATAAATTGAATGTTACTTAAGTGCAGTTACAAATATCTGTTTGTGAGATAAGTGTAATCATAACAAGCGTCCCTGAGCAGCTAATATTGAGCTAAGCAGTACACCGGCGGGTCGTTAGCAACCCTACCTGCTTCAAGGCTATAACCGTATAATTCGAGGGTGTCGTGATTCGCTCGTCATCCAACCCACGGGCTGTAGTCTTGCGACATAATTGGCACAATAAATAATAAACATAAGCTCGAAATATACGAATTCATTACCAAAACTTGTAACTCTACAGCCATTATAAATTAGGCATACCATATAAATTAGACAATGCGTAAAATGTATTAATTATAAACGGTTGGAAAATCCGAATGGAGCGCAGAAACAATAAATCAGGAGTCCGTACACTGTTTACTGTGCAATCACGTAGCCATTCTAGTTACATAATTCGCTTTTGTATCACCTAACGAAAAAGCTGCGATTTAAAAACTCCATTACGGGGCGGCATTCGTTTCGCCGTGACACAATACGCGTTAACCGACAAAATGAGAGCGTCGCAGCTAGTTACGGAAATAAAAGCTGTTATTATGAATCGCGCGGCGGCGGCGCTGGCGGTGGCTGGGAGGAGCAGGTAAACAGCAAACACAGCTATTTGCATTACACGCCCCGGCCCTTGGCTAGGATTTGTGACATCCGCCGGTAAGCTCCGTGAGCGCTCTCTCGCGGCAACTCTAATTATTGTTGAATTCATTACGGACTACGGCTCGTGCGAGATTGGATTTTGTGTAAATATTTCACAGTACTTGAATCTAAATATGTAACATACCTTAAATTACCGTACTGTTCAATGACATTATACTGGAAAGCTTTGGACATGATTTAAAAATTCCACAAGAGTATTATACTCCTAAGTTTAACAAAACCAAGTTATCTAACTTGAATTAACTAAGGTAGAGTATTTAGAGCAGAACTGGAAAATACCCTTTGAAAATCCACTGGGATTCTCACCAAACTAAACGGAACTCCGTTCAATATAACGCAAGTTCATTTGGAGCAAAATAAAATGGATGTAGCTAAGTTTGGATTAAGTTTTGAAATACGGACCTTTGGAGGCTAATAACCGGAGGGGTGAGAAGTTGGTGAGCTTTGTGAGGCGGCGAGGTAAGTGTGAGAATTTGTGCTCGCGACTGAGCTGTGACGTCAGGAGTCGCGAGCGCGCGTCTTTTCAACGGCTGTCTGAAGCCGAGGCCGTGGCATTCAAAAGCTGCAGCTAGTTGCGGCAAGGCGGGTGTAGAGAAACAAAGGCCAGCTTAGCATAACGTTCTGAGCCAATTGCATTTTTGTGCTCTGTTAACTTTGAAATTCTTTTTGAAGCTGACAAGAAAAGACATCAGTGCACGCAAAACGAGTTTAAGTTGAAAGTTAGTATTGTCAGCCATATAAAGACAATACATGTCTAGATATTATTATTAAAACAATAGATGTGAAAGTTTACTTCACTAAGGAATCCTATTAATTCAGTTCTGATTTATTTCAGTAAAAATTCCTAAATTAGAATTAATCGGAATAATACTCTAGTCAGTAAATTTAGCTATGCATACCCATGACAGAATGAGGATTACCCGTTTAGAATAGTTGCGTAAACTTACAGTATCACTCCTCACTAAACTTTACCCGTTTAGGAAAGTAATGTCTACGCTTCGCTACACTTGACTCATAAAACAACAAACAACATCAATACTGGCACTTATACTCTAAATATGAGCTTAATATATGAAATTTTTAAACAAACGTGTTTTGAAATAAATGCAAAGCTAAGCTTTTATGTTACCTACCGGTGAGAACTTTAAAACCAGAATTAGCAAAGTTGAGCGTGCTTTCAGAACTCGATCGAAGTGCTCGGCACGTCTCGTCGTACGTAAAATTTGTTGAAGACGACGAAAGTATGACAAAAGCACGTGCCCACCCGAACCTTCTCTAAACTTCCCGAAGGACACGTCATCGTTATTTAAGGGGCGCTCCTGAAAGGCAAGGTGTGTTGTCGTGGCCCACGGGAATTCACTATACTTTAAAGCTGGTAATTTGATGTGAGCCTGCCGAGATTTTTCCATCTTCTCGGGTCGTTGGGGAGCGGGCGGATTAGGCCACGCACGGCCTGGGCGAGGGCGGCGACGCGCCAGATTAATGTCGCGAGCTTTGCGCCAAATTTAAAATGTCACGTTCCATTTTTCCAGCCAACAGCCCGTCCCGTCACCGACCCGCTAAGTTAATGTTTCCAATTGCCACGCTTCCCTTATTTATACAAACCCTATAATGGTTTCGGCAAACGGAGTGGAGTAATCTTCAATTATATCATTTGCAAATATCACAGACTTATTCATGGTTACCATCTCGTTTCTTATCTACACAGCCTCTATATATACGCGCCGAGATGAGTACACCAAATTGTCGTCCTTGAGACAATGTGAATAAGAAAAAACTAGAAAGGTCAATGTTTCGTGTGTCTACAGCACACAAACGTACATATTATCTAAAATGTAGCCAACATGGAAACGGGACATAGGAAAAAGGCAAAGTCGTAAAACTGGCGCCCACCAATCACCAAATAAGGCCGGCGCGGCACTGCCGAGCCGCTCGCCGCCGTCCTTGACTCCCGGCCAAATGACATAAGTTGGCCCATGGGCGCGGATTCTTTGCTAATCGATAAACAAGACGAAATGGATGAACAACTGAACCGACGAAGCCGCACCCACGCCAACCTATTAACTTGTCATCCAGTTTGGTCAAGACTCCATAAAAATCTTCAATGAGACGCTCATTGGCGGTGCTGAGTCAAGGGGCAACAAAATCGAATATTCATAGGCAATTAATTTAGACGCAAATAATGCCTCTACCAAAAAAGACAAGTGAGCCACGATAATGATTAATATGAATCCCAAAACTTATGATCGTTCTTCGTCACTAAACCATTGGCTCCAACAATTATGCTTCGGAGGCAGTATTTATATTGCGCTCGTATAATGCTACAACTTTTCCAATTTCCATATCCCTACAGAAGTCGGTTCACGAATTGCCTTAATTTTAATAATTTGACGTTTATACTGCATGAAGTGCGTGTCTGTAACAGCTATAAAATGTGCGTGCCGGTGAAAATGAATGTGTACTGGCATGGTGTAAATTTTCAGCTTATTATCGTAGCCTTGAATTCTGAAAGGTATAACTTAACACATCTTTTTACGTGTGATACGAGCGAAGTTAAGCAATCTGTGTTTGTTTTTAGGTTAGTCAAAGTCAAAATAATTTATTTCCATAGGATGTTATTACATCACTTAGATCCGCCATTACATTTTTTTGGGTGAGTTCACTAACACAATGGCGGAATCTGTGGAGAAGAGCTCACCGAAGAAACGAAGAGAAACGAAAGAAAAGAAGAGGTTACAGAAGGAACTCATTTTACAATACCTTTCAAAATAAATAAGGTCTTAAAAATATGACAGCTGTTAGTTTTACTCGTGAGTATCAGTAAGATTTTTTTGGAGAACCTTTGGGATGAATTTTGTTCTTGCTTGATGTGTTGTGCGCAACCTGTGAAGTTGGAGGCAGTTGCGTTGCCTGCGCGGAGTCAAGTTCATTGGCGAAAGCCCACGTGCTCGCCCCCACCAGCAAGGTGACTGACTTTTCATACAATTAATGACACGACGTGTATGGCTGTGAGTAATTACACGTCTGTCGGTTCGTCTCGAATCATGCCGTATCATCGCTATCATAGACGGTCATTTAAATTTAAAATATAATCCAGGAAACACTTAGTTTTTTTCTATAACTTTAAAAATCTAGTTGTTCGCCATATTGTAATACAATTTAATCAAGCTGACAACCATGTAACTTAAATATGTCTGAAATAAGTTTCTTGTCAAAGAAGAATTCAATTCAACTTTAGGATCTGAAACAGCATTGTACCATTTTCCGGACTACGCTTGTTAATCAAGCGTCTTTTCTTCCAACAAACTTGATGAAACAGAGAGGCCATTTTCATTAGATATTGGAATTGGCGCGTTCGTGAGGCCTAACTGGCTAATCAATAATTCAGGGCTCGATAGACGAACAAAGCGCATTACTAAAGCGATTGCTTAAACGTCTGCAATCCACTTCCATTTCATCGATGCGCAAATATTGAAGGAGTAAGTACGAAAATTATCCACCACAGCGTTGCTTAAGATTTCAGAATTACAAAAGCCCAACAATGAAATAGGGTTTTATGGGCTAGCCCTAAATTACAGCTAATCAGTAATTCAGTGTTCGATGCAGGGACAAAGCGCATTAGTGGGGCGATCGCTAAACGTCCACCGTCCACTTCAGCAATGCGCAAACATGAAGTCGTAATCCGTCCAGGAGCGCCACTTAGCGCGCGCCGCAAGCTCCACGCTTCACCACTCTAATTGCGAGCCACTAATCTGTTTCCGAACGCATGCCATCGCCGATATCCGCATTAACCTCTTCGATACTTAAAAAAAAAACAAATATTAAGAGGTTTGTGAGTTTGTCCAAAAAATAATATCACAATATCTACTCATAAATCGACTGGAAAAATGCAACCAACTTCCAAATAATGCGAATGTTAAAGAAAGAGTATTTCTGCATCAAATTGCTCTACTTAAACAGCAAGGTCAGCACTTAGACTAAAAGAATCAGCCAAGAAATCCACGAATCGGAACAAAGAAATCAGACGCTCAACTGATGTCATCGCAAGACGCACTCTGACTGAATCTCCCATTGCAAATCGTGAGATGACGCGAGGTCATCTTACTAATGTCTAAATAAAGACTAAGGTCTCACCTCACTAGTAAGTTAAAACCAAAAGCTGAATAGTTTTATAAAACAATAATAACTTAAATCGTGACATGAGTCAGTGTTATTCCATAAAAACATATTTTTGATAGAGTCGGGTGTATTTTTACGGGTATTAGTCGCGCACAAACACCATACCGTAAAACTTGAATAGCGGAAAATGTGATTGAAATTTTGAAAGAAACGTTTCACGAGTACTTATCCCGACCGAACCCTTTCAGCCTTTGTTTACTCGAAGGTATCTTCGCCTTGATTCTGTTGCTAAATATTTAGTATGCATTTAAGGCGGAAGACTACACTGTTCGTTAAAATAATGTAAATATTGTCTTAAGTCTCTCGAGAAGGAAGGACAATTAATTAATAGCGTAGCTTTGTCGGCTGCGATACAATACGCCAGCAGAATACCAAAAGTTCGTTTATGAAGGACTAGACAAAATTTTAAGGAATATTTATTTGAAGGCATACTATAATGCCATAAGTACCTAGTCTCAGCTCTATAGGGCGTAACGTCGCAGGACATTGTTATGGCAATGAGTAAGCCTGTCTGAAGTTTTAGCATTGTGAGCAACGATGCGTACTGTCTGCGATGTTCCCGTAAATATTTATCGATAGATTTATACCTCGAGCCCCGTACTTGAGGACAAAATTACACGCTGAGTAATCGGGTGAGTCTGTTTCGTTTCGCTCGATGACTTCGTTTTATGGGTGCGATTTTTTTTGTTCACCTCCACTGATTCGTTATTTAAGTTCCTTTGTAATTTATATTTGTCTGCCATCCGGTCAGGCGACCAAATATGGTGGCTTAAGTTGCAGCGATAAATATTTACTTAAGAAGGTCATGTCGGGGAGCCAATGATTAATTTAAAGATTACAAATAGAGACGTACCTAATGAATCGTGTAAAGGTCTTATTCGAACGCCTACGTGTGAGTGGGACAATCGGATTTGTCTAATGGAGTAGAGTGATTGCAGTGGAAACAATCCAGCTCGACCAATATTGCATTACGCCCCACTTGGCCTTCGGGCCCGTGATAGCCGAAACTATGACTCAGTGTATTGCAGCAGCGGCTACGATACGATCCGCTTTTTGCGGTTGCATTTTATGGAATTAAATGTCTCTTTATGGTCACTGCACTTATTTATTACTAAAATAATAAACGTTTATGAAATATGTTACATGGTCAGAAAACTTAAATGCATTATGAAGAAGTTTTTGAGTGAAGTGGATCACTGTCTTAACTATTGATAATATAAGTTTCCTATTACAACAATTTAATATTAAATATTTAATATATAAAATATGCTTGCGGAGGAACGACTTTTAAATTAAATAAATTAGTGGCAGGTAACAATGGCGACCGCTAACTAGAAAGTGAGTCGGGCTGCGAATGGTCCCTGATCGTATCGATCCTATGGGTTCGTTACTCTATTCATTATTCTCTCAATCACAATAAGGCAATTTTACTTAACTATAGCTACATCTCACGATATACCCTGTTGTTATAGTTAAGTAATTATTCGCAGGAAATGTCACAGGGCAGAGATTACGCTTTTGTAATCTTGTAAAACACCTTTGTGTTCGAATAAGAGCCGAACTTTTCCACTTTTCGAAAACAGGTCAACGATCACATTCCGGCCGATGTCTTTTAATTCAAAGACTTCTTTTATAGCCTTTGCCGCAACTTGCAATAAATTAGTCCTTTACGGAAAAATGGACATCTGCTCCTCCGGAAAAAAACCCTCCTTGGAAGTAAAAGGACAAAATTTACGATCCGTGTAACCGTGGGTAGACGGACCTCGCCCACGAGGCGCATGCAAATAGCTCCATTGGAGCGGAGTGGCTGGCAGGAACCAGCCGAGATTAAAATCGAAACACCTCGCGACCCCTGGCCGTCGCCCGCGCACCTTGCCCCCCGCTCGCAGGCCAAAGCCCGCCAGCTGCCGGCTCGTGCGACCGGTTGCTGCAAATGCAACCACTTTTGCAATAATTGATAACGCTAAGCAAATCGATATCAAGTTTGATTTGTAGCCCACATCTCAACACCCGACCCGAACGAGGTTTCTTTAAGTTAATCTAACCAAACTACGCAAGCAAACCAAAATTTTGTTTCGGGAACTGAAACTGTGTTCCAGTTTCGCATTTGAAACAGCTATTTCTAATTCAGCACAGCGAATGTTGTCCAAATATAGAATTATTCACTGCACTCGCTTCGCGGTGCAGATAATGTCGGAGCTCTCAATTTGAGTGGAAATTCACAGCTTTGCCTCAAACTATGCATAGCTTTCCTGTTAATAAATACTATTATATGTACGAGGTAAATCACTGTGTTATCGATATGATAATTTGTATAGCAGTCGTGTAAATGTCAAACATGTAATACAATCGCCAATTTGTCCAACGATTGCGAACCAGTACCTGATGACCTACGCATAAAAAGTCGATACAAGCGGAATCATAATGGAAGCTTCAATAATTTAAAATAATTGTTTTATCCTATAGGTATGGCCTGAGTTGAGCAAGTATTTACTGAAATGACGTAAGAGCATTAAGTTCATTCCATAATACAACTTTATATTTAGTGGCTCTCCCACTCATTGAATTCATTGCAATAAGAGGAAACTGCAGTTTTAGAACATGTGGGCGGTAAAAGCGGAAGAAGTTAAAACCTTATCGATTCATGCGATATTGAAAGTTCAGAAAATACCAAGTGGATAAAGTTACATTTGTGCTGGTTCTTCTACAGGGTGGAATCGGTTACTTAACCAACCGCTACTGGTCATCATTAGCTTACATAGCCCAGATTGCTATCTTGTATGGCAATTAAGACCAAAAGATTAGTAGTATTGCGTTCTAGATATAGATGAGGTTTCATAAATCATTTTATCAACTGAATTTTCATAAGAAAAACTCTATACTGGGTACTGTTAAGCTTAGACGGCTTAAAACTTGAGAATCAAGTAGTGATGAAAGCTCGAAAGATAGAAAAGTTCTACCTCCAGACATTTGAGATACGATTATGATGTTACGCATGAATTTATGGCTTTACATATAAAGGAATTGCATGAGAGCAATAAAAACGGCAGATTCAGTGTTCGTCTCGCCCACGCGGCAGACTTCAGGCGCCGCCGCCGCCCCGCACGCACCTAGACAATGTAGGGTGCTGGATACGCTTGCCTTTTTTGTAAGACTAGTGAATTACATAACAAAACTGACTTTCTGCTCTAGAAATATAATAAATTGCAACTGGTTATTTGCTCATTCACGTCTTTTTTTAGTAAATTAAATATTTTTATTTCCTTTTTTTTTTTATAAAAAACGACTTCATTGTCTGTACTACGAGTATGTTTACGAAAATAAGTTCATTTAAAAAAAAAAAAACGCTACACTATTAATTATTTTATAGATCCCAAAAAGAAAAAAGAAATTCAACGATACACGTAATTTTTTTAATTCTAGAGCCAACGCAAACATAAAAGATATCTTGAATCTTGATTATGCTGCTGCCTACTATAATTGCAAAAAAGAATATTTAATTTGACCCCATCTAGTCAACCTCGCCTATCTAGTTTTAATATCACCCACTACATTAATCAGACCAGAACGTAGACTTTACCTTGTAACATAAGATACGATATTGTATCGAATGTCACAACTGTATCCTCTATCATTTATTCATAACTTTGCAAGCTCTTGTAATCTTAGAGATACTCATATTGGAGCATTATGTTCGTCTGTGGAAAGTGGAGCAACGGTTAGTGCACTTTCTCCCGCCAGAAAGCCGCCGTCTGCGCATAACCCGTGCAAATTATATTGTGCACTAACCGACACCAGCGTGTATGACCACCTGGCTACTGTTCATCCTTTTTGCCTCTTTGCTAATCTACAGAGTTCTACACAAAATGTGAAAATAGACAAGCATTAGTTTTGCGCCAGACTTCACAGCTAGAACTAATGAGCTCAATGGTTGTGACATTTACATAGCTTATAGCGTAGTGGACACTAAAGAATTTAAAATCATGCGCGTCTAATATTTTGTAAACGTGTTTATTTTGCGGTGGGCAATCTAAGGCGTACTAATTTTCACACTTTTGGTTGCGCAACGTCCTACGCAGACGGGTGAGCGACTTGTCTGACTGCATGCAGTTGATGCACGATGCAAATTAAAATTCATGCATGAATTGCTTTCAACTTTGCATATGTAATATCGCCCACGCTGGACGCCTAGGTTTATGACGTCGTAATATGTCAGCCTTACTTACTATACTGTCTGTCAAGGATTATAAAAAATAAATAAAAGTAACGAATTAGCAAATACAAGTATCGCTATGAGATCAGTTTGATATCCGTCTGTAAATACTATTTTCCTGAGACGGGTACATTATTACTAAGTTGGAAGGTCTTGATCATAACTAAATCATAAAATAACCATGCTTTTGGGCTTTGCACGTCGAATAAATGAGGTTGCTCGTAATTTGATGCATGTCTATCATTAGTTGCATACGTTGTACTTTCTTTTCCTTTCCGTCAAATCCGGTGTCTGAAGATAAAAAAAAACGGAAGACCTCAACAGACAATACCAAATCAGTTGAAGTTAGTTTGTTACACAGGCCACGTACTGCATGTGCTTAGTATTATGCGAATGTGTCATAATGACACTGATTTAGAGCACAGATATAGCTGGAAGTCCACAAGACAACGTTCGCCAAAAATGGGTATTAATAAAGTCTCGGTGGAAAAGAATGAAGTTAGCCATAATCACGTGTTTGTTATAAAATGGTTGCGACAGGCGGGGGCAGTGGGGGTAAAGCAAGGCACTTACAAACCGGTTTGCGAAAGGGCCTTTGCATCGAGCTTGGTCGCAGCAAAACCACTCGCCTGCACCGGCAAATTACCCCGGTCATCTCCTCAGATATGAACCAATATTTACCCCGAGTTTCGTATTATGAAACTTCGATGATAAAATTAACCTTCTAGCCCTAGGCACAGTGAACTTTATGAACATTCTCAAGACCAAAACAAGTATCCTTTCAGTTGTTAATATTGCATAATTAACTACTAGGAAGTTCAGAAGGACTAATACAATAAAAAAGTAAAGTAAAGTAAGTAAATACAAATGATACATTGCGCTCAATAAAGTAAACCGAACATCCGCACTAAAACCGCACTAAATGCGCAAACGCGGAAACACATAACAAATTAAAAGAAAAATTTAATAAAAGTACGTAGCAGTAGTATTACTTGAAAATAAAATGTTTTAATTTTTAATAAAAAATATTAATTTGATACATTTCCAGTTCAGTTTTGGTATGTCATAGATATATGATATTATGCTCTACCTAAGATACATACATACTAGAATTTGTATGGTGAAAATAAAACTAGTTCACTTGGCCAGTACAATAATATTTTTCATAAAACTTAATGATACTTAAATCTAGGCCAAAGCGAACAGTAGAGCTAGTGCCAATGTATGACGTAGAATATTACTAAACCGGATTTCTCTGCATGTCTAGGCACTTTCGACGTCGTCATTGGCTAGAAGTGCATAATATCACTGAGTCACCTTGCGTGGGCCAAGGCGGCTGGCAAAGTGAATGTAAAATGTCCGATTGTTATCTGAACGTATCGAATGTAACGCCCGAGGGTAAGGCATGGAGGGAGTGACAACACTTTCAAAATACAATTTAATTTTGTTACAAAAAGTTACTATGCAACGTTACACAAGCGCGAAATAAAATAAGAAACACTCACATAATTTAGTCAAGAACTGGCGTTATTCGTAAACAAAACACAAAATTTATACATGTAATAAAAAAACTAACCTGTCGGCCGATTTCTGTACATAGAAGACATTAAAGTAATATTAATATGAGGGATCTTTACTTTAGCCGTGTGGTGACGGCAGAGTAGAATACATTTGTCACCAACCCCTACTCTTCCCGTGGGTGTCGTAAGAGGCGACTTAGGGACTACACATTGAACAGGGAACGGGCAGCAGCGCTCTCTGATACAGTAACCTTTTAATCTGCGATCTCCAACCCGCCTGCCAAGCGTGGAGATTATGGCAAAACCCTCCACTTAAGTGGAGGAGGCTCATAGTCCAGCAGTGGACTGTAACGGGCCGTTGATGATCTTTACAAGAGCAATAGAAGCCAAACATTGTTTTTTTTGTTTGTCTGTATGTTTGTATCACGCAAAAACTATTGAACGGAATTGGTTTTCACAGTTGTATTGCTGGAGATCTAACTTAAAAACTAGTGCATGTTTAATTTTGATTCGTTGTTTAGAAGCCGAGTTATCTCCATTTTAATTTTTGTACAAAAAATCGGAGATACAACTGATAACGCAAGCGAAGACGCAGGCAGAAGAAAGTAGTAAATACGGGGTTATTTTTATTGAGTGCGTTGTTAATGGGTTCGGAAATGAGAGAAAATTTTGTACCTCTCATACTACGAGGCCGAGTTGGCTGCGGCAGTTTGTATGGGAGATCGATTTTTTTTTTTTCAGTTCCGGACCTATTTTTTTCGGGAAAGTTGTTTAGTTTCATGGTCTGAACGACATATTAATGTTTGTGCACTGAATAAAAAATAACCCTGTATATTTTCTTTGACTGAATTATTTTGTGTAATTTGTGAATTTCCGAATGCATAAACAAAGAGAGATAAACTAACTGACGAAAGTAGACGAGTAAGTAGTTCAGTGCACTCCGTGTTGATTGCAGTGTGATATGTGTGTGTGCTCGACGACGGAATACAGATAAGCCTAGATCCAAAATGAAGCATGCTCAAGTGGGTGTACATAGCCTGGCGGTGTACGAACCTGGCTATAAAGTTGCCTACACAAACTGGAGCATATACAATGCAGTACGTAAATCAAGCTTGCTTTCTGAATAAGCAATGTAGAACAGACGCACGATGAGTCTTAGAAGAAGGGTGATTTATTTATTAATTATTAGGTATTTAAGACCTAAAACTTTCATAGCTCTATTTTTGTAAAACAAAATTGAATGGTATTTACGTTGAAAGGTAAAGAATGGTATCTGTTGTACGCCTATGATTTTTAATCTCTGTCTGATGGAAAACAATCATACTATAAATGTTGTAAACGCTTCTTTCATGTGGCAACGAAGGAACGAGATCTGGTGTATGGGCCGGAGAGCTAATAGAAAGAATCTTAATGCAGAGTGTCCTAAAATATAAATTACTTACTTGTGGGTTATTTTTATTGAAATTATTTATCAACAACAATCCCCTGTCAAGCTTTAAAAAATGGGCAGAAACGACAATTTTGTTCTGCAATATCACGCAAATATTAACCCTTCAACGGATATGACTCATAATATGTTCCTACCAGGAAGTGCTATTAAATTTTCACGATAGTGTTACGTCACTCACGATGTACGCTACTTCATGTATATTTATCAAAATTACAGTGTCGATTGAAAGGTTGCATATACACACGCAGTAAAATTGCAGAATGGGAAGAATTTTCTGAATTGGAGTTTAATGTTGTGGTTTGCAGAGTGCAGTTTTGCGCATTTTGCTGGTCGCATTTTGGTCGGTTGTTGTCCGGTGGTCATTAGCGAACGCACCCCCCGACTGAGGGTTGCGCGAGTTCCGCGAAACGGCAATGACTCAGAACAGCGACGGAAAAATACCGATCGCATACTCGATAACTGTTTTCGATCCGATATGCCTGCGTTACTTGCGTCGTGTCGATCGCGCCAAACTACTATGCTATTATAACACCCGAGGGAAATTCAGTGGCCGATCTACATATCGCTTTTTAGGGACCCCTCCCAAGGCTCACGGGTGTAACGTCCTTTGCTTCTGTTTTGCGAAGTTGCACGGGTCAGCCCTTACGAATTAGCATAAGATAAAACTTTCATTACATTACGCTGAATAAGTATGAGCCATATCAATATTAGTTTTGAGAGTTATACATACACTAAAGTGGATGAGTTTTGTATATAGAAGTTATCGCGTTTGGAAGATTTATTATTATAACTTAGTACTACACTCACCTAGATTATTTTAAATAGACCTGCATATTACTCGTATGAGCACTTAGCTGGCAAATGTCACACTCACACAGGTCGTGCGTGGTTACCCTCGTCTCTATAAACGTCTCGGCGCGAAAATTCATTATCGCCTATATCATAGCACTATTCCCGTTGAACTTGCGAGCCTTGTTAATAGGATACCCTCGAGACCACCCTTCAGAGGCACTTTCAAATAGAATAGAATACATTTTACAGCACACAGGAATACCTATATTAGTCAGACAATAAGTTAGAAACTCATATAAATGAATCATAATCATCATCAGAAGCTTATAGTAATATATTTACACGAAGAGGCTCAAAACTCTTGAACTTGAGCATTAGACCATATTATAATAAGCCAGGCAGACCAGACGCACTTCTATTCTGTCCACTGATGTTAGAGTTTTTACGTCGTCAAATAGCCTCTGGACTCAGCTTGTGGCGAAATTAATGACAAAATGTATCTTCTTTAATCACAAAAGACACAAAATAGTTTTTGTCAATCTTATTATAAAGGCATAGAAATCACACTTAATATTATAAATGCGAAAATGTATATGTTTCTTCCGCTTTTACGCCTAAACTACTGAACGGATTTGGATAAACTTTGGAATGGAGATAGGTTGTACTTTGGATTAACACGAGTATGAATTAATTCTCATGTGAAAGTATGAATTCTCAAATTCAAGACAGTTTTGAACATCATTGTGCGAAATTATTACGCTGCTATAAGCTACTGATGATTACTAATTATGTGTTTGTAACACACACTATCACTTAATTTGCGTACAATTAAAAATGATAATGACAGCAACTAAACATTACGACTTCATCAGACAATCTGTTGTCCTCTAGGGTGAGAATAATTCATAATGTCATTACATCTCATTACACGAAGCGTATAAAGTTCGTTAAGGGGACTATCCGTACAAGGGTAATAAAGCTGAATAATTGAGAAGCTAACCGTTGCAGCGCAGTAATTGTTTACCTACGACACAAAGCAAATAAAGCTCACACAGCTAAAAAGGTTGCACGATGCCGTCACAGTAAAAGTGAAATTTAAAACTTTCTCTAGCAGCACAACAGGAACAAAGTGGCGTCTGCCTCGGGAGAATAGCCGGCATATCTCGACTACGGCAGGTGGCGCGCGCTTCCCGCGAATTTCCATAATTGGCGAAAAAAAGTAATACTGTCACCATTCCATACGACATTTTTTCATTGTCAGAGCTCCCAAGGGCCTGAATAAAACAGAGGCTCGGGACGGCCCAGTTGGCGCTAATTTCGTCGGACAACGAATCGCCGGCCGGACGATGACTGAGTTGTATGAACGAGCCCTCGGTGGTTTGTGACATTTCTGATAGATTATTTTCTACGAGTATGTAGCTATTTCACCGACTTTAGAGTAATAACAATACTGGATTATGTTGGTGACACACATATTGCTTAGCATGGGTTGAACGATTTGATGTCCCAGTAAAGATATCTACCTAAACACGCATGTGTCAGACAGATGTCGATGTCAGAATGGCTAAAGCAATGAAGCATATGTGGTTTCGCTCGAACAGTATGCCAATTATATTACATGGTTAAGGGTCATTAGCCATCACAAAAGGGTAATTTATCATTTATCTCAATCCCGACTGAAGTCTATAATTATCAGTTCTAATTGAATAATATGTACTATCAGTACTATTTAGATACTTTGTAAAGTCTTTTGAGTGTGCGCAGAGTAATAATAGGATGACACCTAACCCAAGGTGTTGACGCGAGCGCAGTGTGATGCAATGCATCTTACAGGCAATGCATGGTATTACAAATAGTATGCAGGCAATTTGACTTTCAAATTACATTGTTGAACTCTAGCTCTAATGGAGATAGGTATTGGCACTTTTCCATTCAGTCATTCCGATGGAATTGGCATCAAGCATCAATCAGTTCAACTGTTTTAAGTCTTCTCATCTACCGGTTAGATTGATGGCCACAGATTTAGAAACTGATAATAATTAACCCTAGAAGCCATTTTCCGCTACCTCTCTTATTTCACACTGCTTGATATAACCAACACTTTTTTTTTTATTAAAAAGGAGTATTTCTACCTTATCTCGGGTCAAGTACCAATCAAAATATTTCCCGGAATGAAGGTGTTCAAGGAGGGATCAAATAAGAAACTTTTCCCATCCAATTTGTCGCTCGAAGCATCTCATTCTTTTATTTTCCTGAATACACATTCCGGGCTTATTACTCAGAAAGATATAGACCGAAAAGTAAGAAAATCGCTTGTTCCATGGCATTGTAAAAGTCTCTCGCGCTCATAAAAGTCCCACATATTTTACGACAAATAAACTTCTCTTCCTATGAATTTTTTTCTCGGGAAGCAGTTCACTGCAGGTAATATTTCAAAACATGTGTCATTCATAACTTTCGCCTTCCGCAATGTCTGTCGATGGAGCCCGGCGAAAAGG